>QEPC01012679.1:7254846-7310204 GCA_003113815.1 Sphenodon punctatus | reverse complement strand
ACCAAAAAACCTGGTTTTGAATGGCCGAACTTGGTTCGGAAGTTCGGAATTCGACCGAACTCGATCTGTTCGGTTGACCGAACTGAACTTCCGAACCGAACTCGAATTTCAAACCGAACCGAACCGAATTTCCAAGCTCCGTTCTGTTCGCCCATCCCTAACTATCTCTTCGTCTGTACCTATTCGGCGGAGATTCATTGCAAATTTCTGTACCCTTTGATTACAGGGAAAGAGCACTGGAGTTCCCTTTGCCAGCTGATTTACCTCTTGTCCTCCAAATATGACCTTACCGTTAAGAAGATTGTCAATCTAGCACATCTTTTAGCATTAAGAAGGAAAGAGATGAACTGTTAGCTGGTCGCTTTTCTTTTGTTTTATGCGATTGCTAACTGTATGGTTTTGTGTTTGTCCTGTTATTTGTCTTGTTTTCTCTTGTATATGTTGCAACCTTTGGTTATGACATGAAACAAATAAATAAATAAAAATTCTGATTCTGATTTTTTGCATTGCATTTTTCCCCATTGAAATCAATGGGAACAAACTGCAATGCAAAAAGTCTGAATCAAAAAAGCAATGTTAAAGATCCAAATCAGCCGAAACTGAAAAAGATCTGAATTTTCAGATAGAACTGAATCAGTCATTTTCAGATCGATTCGGTTATATCCAACTCCGAAATTCCCACCCACCCCCTTATCTTGCACCAACTTTTACCCAGGACCTCATCCTGCACCTACTCTCTGTGCTCCAGCCTGTGGTCCCTGACAAAAATGTGGATATTACTAGTGAGTAGTAAATTAGCTACCCATTTCAGGTCTAAGGTGGAAGTCCTCTCATATCAGCAGAAGACAATCCTCTTACCTCACTGCCAGGGCTGTAGAGAGGTTGGAATGGACCCTCGTGCAGAAAACAGAATAGCCTGGGATCCTGGTCTCCTTTCCAGTGGCAGGAGATCCAGGTGAACAGTTCTGACAGTTCAGTTCCAAAATGCACTCTTGCACTTCTCTCTCTTTATTTAGCCCTTTCTTATTTCTTATTTCTTAATTTTACTTGGTCCATTTTCAGCAGAGAAAGAACACGGAGGTGCTAAAGCTATCATGGAGATTAGAACCCAGGAATCTCAGTCCTTCCTTGAGCTGAAACAAAGATGGCTATACTCCTCGACTTTCCGGTACCCGAATCAACCCGAACGATTGGGGTACTAGTCGGTACTCTATTAGTGCTAGGGGTGTGCAGCAGGCACATCATTTTTATTTTCATTTTCATTTCCAAAACCTCCCAATTTTTCAAGTTGCCATCCCAATTTACCAATTAAATCATGATGATGATGATGATGATGATGATGATGATCATCATCATCATCATCATCTTTATTTTTATATAGCACCCCCCATGCCATGGCACTTGGAGCACTTTACATAGAACTAACAACTTTTAAAATCCTCACAACAACCCTGTAAGGTAGGTTAGGTTGAGAGAATACTGTGACTGACCCAAGGTCACCAATTAGTAATTGGAAAATCAGTAAATCAATAAAAGAAATGACCTGTTATTCAGGTACCCAATCGGCAATCAGGTAGCCCTTTGGGTACCCGACACAGTACTAAAAAATCTGAGAATTGCCAGTGGATACTAAATTAAGTATCCATTTCAGCTTTAACTCCCTCCTTCAACTAAAGGACTCCACCCATGCACACTTTTTGGATTTTGCGTGATTGTATAATCTCCATGGTCCATCAGACTCGCAGTCCAGCTAGGTTAGCATCCTGCCTCTGACTGTGCCCAGCATCAGAGGATGTTGAAAGAAACCTGTACCTGCCAATTAGGAGATAATAATATCCCCCTGGGAAGGCTTCTCCACAACCCATTTCAATCAAGACTTGTTTATGCCTGGAAGTATGAGAGTTTGAAAGCACTTGTGAAATTTTTAATTAGAAGTGTCTAAAAAGAGCCATTTTGGGGGGAGGGGGATAAAATTTAAAAACTGATCTGTATCAAATAGAAGATTTTTCATTAGAGTCTATATTTGTAATATAGTATATTATTTATTTATAGAATGGGAGTTTGGGAGTTTATTTTTTGGAGATCTGTTTGGTTGGTATGTAAGTAATTAGTTGGGTTTTTAAAATTTATTTTGAGATTACCACTGGCATTGGCTTTATGCGGAACTGATATTTCACAATAATACTTTTTTAGACATCTTCTTTGGACTCCATTTATGAAGCGGAGTTAGATTTATGGGGATCTATCTTTTCAGTAAGAAGCGGAGGGTTTTGTTCATTTTGGGATGTTAGCGTTTTACCTTATAATTGTTATCTAACATATCCTTCCTATTCACAGCCTTTCAGCTGTTACGACTGAATTCTTGTAGCAGAACTATGTCAAGTCTTGAGAATATTAAACCCTGATGAAGACCTATGTTGAAATGCGTTGGCAACCGCTCAGTTTCTACGTGAGCAAAGCCCATTATTTTTTTAGACTGACCTCTGTTTTATCATCTGCTGTGATATTTAATATAATTTGGTATTTCTCTAGGCACTTTTCCACATTGCTTACTGTGCATGATGATTTGTAGCGGTGGGGCAAAATGACAGTTTCGGTTCTATATCGGTTTTGGTTCTCCTTGTATCGGTTCTTCTCTCGGTTCTCAGTATCGGATTTTTAACACTGCAGTTTAAATCGCAATGTTAAAAATCCAATTAAAAAACCAATGCAAAAGATCCGATACCAAGAAAGAACCAAGATATTGGATTAATCTGATATAGCCCTTATCGACTACTTGCGGTTCTCAGCAAAACCAAAAGTCCCATCCCTAATGATTTGACTCCAGGAAAGAACCCGTAAGGCAAAAGGCAACGCATGTGCAGGGTTTGTAATGCGGGACCGCCCCGCCCCCCCATGAATTTTTGGAGGTGATCCTGCAGGGGATTGCAGAGGTGGATTTCCTGACTCTGCAATCCCTTGTAAGATATCCAGCAAAAATACACTGCTGGGGGGGGGGCGGGGGGGCAGTTCTACGTTACAAACCCTGCACATGCTTTGCCTTTCAGATTTTTTCATGCGCAATAAGTAACATGGGAACGTGCCCTCTGTTTTTTTATTAGTCCATTTTACAGTCCCTCTTTACTGATCATTCCTACTTTTGGCCAGGATTGTAGAGATCTAGGACCCCTCTGTTTGTTGTTTCGGATTGGCGAAATAACAGGGAAGATGACAGTGGAAGGTGCTGATGTGACGAGGGACTGAGTGGAATAATGGGGAGGAGGTCAGTGGGAGTAAAATTTGTAAGAGCCTTAATTCCTCTCTTAAACCAAAGGGTTTTTTTTTTATCTAAGGGTTTCCCTGTTTTTTGAATATATATTTAAAGATGAAATAAATACAGCTAAGTAGAAAATTCTCTCCCGGTCCTACACTAGGGGTGTGCAGAAGGGACTTCATTCATTTTAATTGTCCCTTTCATTTTCTTGTTTAAAATTCATTTGGTTTTGTTTCCAGAAAATCATTTGATATTGGTTTTTTGTTTAAACATTTGTTTCCTGTTTTGTTTTACATTTGTTTCCCATCGGAATCAGTGGAAATCACTTGGCAGGGCTTCCATGCCTTTAAATAGCTGCTTTACTGTCCTTCTATTCCCCCCCCCCCAACACACACACACACACACAAACTTGCAGACTGCCCCAGGGGTCAGAAATATCAGAGACAGACAGGCACGCAGCAGGTGGGCAGAGCATAGAGCAGACACTGGGTATTTTCACGCATGATGCTACCACGCGTTGCCACACTAACTCTGGCGTGGTCACCCAGAGTGGTGTCACATCTGCTTCTGCTTACCTGATGTTTGCTGCGGATGGGAGCAGAAGTTACCCCGGACTGCGGCAGGGTAACTGTGGGTTGTTCACTGGGCTCCCTACCAGCCCACATCCCAGAATTAGCCCTGCCACGGTCTGGGGAAGGCAACCCCAGATTGTAGTAGAGAGGACCATCCTGTCTGATGGCCTGCTTGACCTAACTCTGGCTGGTGGCTGGAGCTTTTATGGGCAGGTGCGCCAGCCCTCATAGGCCACCGCACCCGCACATCAACTAGGGGGCTGGGCTGCGTTGAGCAGCATGAGGGGTGGGGTCATGCGAATGTCCCCCTGACCTCTCCCCACCCCCTCCCTAGTCCCATCTGCTGGCACGTTTTTTCGGTGGCGGGCCTGATCCTGCCCGTGGTGAGGGCTCTCACCATGGGCAAGATCAAAGCGTGTCAGCTTGAAGAGCTGTCACATTCGAAAATACCCACTGGCAGGCAGCAGGCGCCAGGCATTCAAAGACACTAGCATGGGAGGAGCCGGTGGTGCCCCACGTTTGAGAAAATTTTGAGTGGCACAGAATGCCCCCAGGAGGCAGAATATCAGACAGAGACTGGCAGACAGCAGGCGGGCACCGAGATGCAGCAGAAACTGGCAAGAGAGACATGCTGGCCAAAGCATGTTGGGCTTCAACTTGCAGAGGATGAACTAGAGGGGAGAAGGTATGGGAGAGAGACACACACACAATCATCACAGAGACTGGCAGCAGCAGCGACAGAACGGCAAAGGAGCAGCAGGCACAGGCTTTGGCATAGGCAGGGCATCAACTAACAGATATCATCCAGGGGGGGCAGGAGTTCTGTGTGTGAGAGAGAGATACACACACACACATTTGGGCAACAGCAGCAGCATCAAGAGGTGGGCAGAGGAGCAGCAGGCGGTAGGGGTGTGGAAAAGGGACCTCGTTCAGTTTTGTTTCCTCGTTCAGTTTCATTTTTAAAAGTTTATTCATTTTCATTTTCATTCGTTTCCTAATTTAGTCGTTTTTTTCTTAGTCTCTAAAATGGATGGGACTTCATTTGTTTTAGTAACTAAACAAAACAAGAAACGAATTGCACATCCCTATAATCTACACTAGGATGAGAAGCTAGTTGTCGGTTTTTTAAAATTATTATTATTATTTTTATTTTTACAATAAAAACCAAACATACTTAGTACATCTCGAAGACAATGTTAAAATAATGTTTCACTTAACAAGTCAACTAGTCAAGCACTTCAAAGTTTGGAAATACCCAAATTAAGGTAGCTCTACAGCCTTCACACAGCCCTCGAATGTATGCATTGGAATCCTCTTCACTTTTCATAATTGCACCTTATTTTGGGGGGCAGCCCATTCTAATGTAGATACGTTGCACACAATTGGGTCAAATGTGGATTGCATGGGCCACCTTAACTAGCTTCTTGGGTGGAGCTTTGATAAAGACTTTGCCAAGCCGGAGTAGATTATATCTTCCTGTTCTTGCTTATCTCCCATCTTGCTGACATGCTCAAATGATCAACTAGTGTGATTTTCCATTACACAAAGCTTTCTGGTTTGCCTCGACCATATCATGTTCATCTAGTGGTTTTGTGACTCTTTATTTTAATAACCGCTGCAGCCAATTTAGCTGGGCTTCCAGAATCTGCAGTTCCCAGCAACACCCCAGCACCTTTTTCTTTCAAGAGAGAGTCAACTTTTGCTGATCTCCAGCCCCTTGGCATAAGAGCTTGCATCCTGCCATTTCAATACTGCGGAATGGGCCTCATCAGAGCAAGACTTTTCTGCCAGTGCCAACACTGAACTTCCAGATAATGCCCACAATGCTGACTCATCAGGCTGCGGTGTCTTACAGAAGCCCACATGGTTTTGGATAGCATTCAGGATTTATGCCTTCCAGGTCAGAAGGAGACTGGGCTTGTCTTAGGAGTGGAGTGAACAAGGAGTTCCAAATTGTTGGATGCTACTGAAATTTGGCTTCGCCATCCTCTGCTTTCCCAGGAGGATTCGACACATTCATAGAGGATCCCCCCCACCCCCACCCCAATGTCTTGGTCAAGTGTTAAGCATTAGATCCAGATTCAGGCAGAGTGGCAGCAGGATCGGCAGCAGGTAAGAGTCAGGTTCAAACAAGGATCGTTGGGGTCCAGGATGAAGAGTCAAAGCTAGAAAACAATCCAAGCCCAAGTCATCAAGCTAAAGGACAAGGGTAGAGTCTAGGAACAATCCAGGGGTGGATGCCAGGGAGAAACAGTCTGATGTGAGCAGGAGAACAAGACTGGAAACAGGGTATGGAAAGGGAGCACCACTAGGGTCAAGGACTGGGACCAAGGGAGTGGGGAGAGATGGGAGCAAGAGGCCGGAATCAGACAGGCAAGGAAGTGAGGTCAAAAACTGGTGTGAGGGCAGCATGAGGAAAAGGCTAGGAGCAGGTTGGCAGGGTCAGGAAAGTGAGGAACAAAACAGCAGACCTAGGCATTGCTCTGCCTATCTTCTTCTTCCTGTCTGGTGGGTCTTATCCAAGCAACAGCCGATCAGGATCTACCTTAGAATCCCACTAGCTCAGCAGAGTGCTGGAACTGAACCCAATTCAGAGCACCATGATGGCACCGCAGAGCCAACCGCTTCTTCCAGGGTCCCAAGGACGCTGGTTCTAATCCCAGGCCATGACATCAAAATGGTCAGGGGGGGGCCATTTCAGGGCTGGGGTGCCAACCATCTGACTAGTAGAAGCTGCAAGTGAACCATGAGGGAACTGATTGATCATTAACTGCTCTGTAGAATCCCATGAAGGGAAGCCACTGCTGTGGAGCTGAAATGTGTACCTGCAAAATCAGGTATATCTGTCAAATTCCTGGTACCTGAATCAATTTGAAAATATCATGTGCAAATTGGAACCCAAATTTTGACTGGATTTGGGTGCCTCATGTCCTGGAATATCGACTTCCGGTTCTGAACTATTAATGTCCAGTCTTGATTTTTCTGTTTTCCACTCCAGTGTTTCGATTGGTAACTGGAAAATCAGTAAACTAGTACCAGAATTTACCAATGTTTCAGGTATTTGGGTACCCAATCAGCGACTGGGAAGCCTGTCGAATACCTGACACTAGGGCTGTAGCGGAATGTCGCAGCGGTAGCTATTTCCGCCGGAAACAGCGTTTCCACAATTGGCGGTACGGCGTGGCAGAGGCTTTCATTCTGCTAATTTCATTCCGCTACTTCCGCAGTTCCGCTAACTTCATTCCGCTACTTCCACAGGCTTCGCAAGTAGCGGAAACATGCCATTTTTTCTACTTCCTCCATTCCGTCAGCGCCACAAAATAGCAGAACAGCGGTTTTCCGACAGTTTCTGACAATTCCACAATTTTTCCAATAGTTTCTGAATTTGCAGAATGCCGGCGGAATTAGAGTAATGTCGGCAGAAAAGCTGCGGTGTGGTGCGGGCAATTCCGAAATGGAGGAATGGAATCGCAGTGTGGTAAAAACTGCTGCCGCTTCAGCCCTACCTGACACTAGGGGTGGAGATTTCGCCTTTGGATAGAACTGAAACAGCCCGAAAATGGCCATTTTAGTTTTAAAACCGTATACCAAAATTGCGGTTCGTTTTCGGTTCCGGCGTTTCGGGGTTTTGTTTTTTTTCATTGATTATTTTTTCCCAGTTTGTTCTCATTGGGGCCAATCCCAAGCCCCGTGGCGCTGTAAACCACACAGAACCTCACTGTGGGTACATTGAGCCCTCTAGAAATTGCCGCATGCCTGGGATCCACAGGGCTTGGGATCACGGCCATTGATTTCAATGCGTGATAATTCATTGAAGTCAATGAGAAAAAAACAAGGGGGAAAAACCCAATGCAAACGCCCACCCCCAAAGTCCCATCCCTACCTGACACAGTCCTCAAAAATGCAGCTGTCACCTGCGACTACCAAATTAGATACCTGTTTCAGCTCTAGAGGTCGAGCTAGACCATTGGTCTGACCCAGCATGGCTGATAATTTACAGCTTCATGCCTTGGAGCAATCAACAGGTGATTCTGGTCGGGAGGTCGAAGCTTGGGCCCCACCCACTCCACTTCACCCCACTAGGGCTGAAAAACTCGATCGTGTTTTTTCTCAATTTCTAGAAGAATTGAGAAATGAGAAAAACCCTTGACCCTTTCTCGATTGAGATTTGTCTTCTCGCTATACTTACTGGAGTCATATGTGTGCCGCATCCTGCACATCTCACATCTGTCTGTCATCTCTCTCTCTCTCCCTCCCTCTTCTCTCTCTCCTTTTCTGCAGCCACCAACTCCATGCCAGGGGGACCCCGGAGGGGCCAAAATGGCCACCAGGCCATTCTGTGCTTGCGAAGCCCTTTTCCAAAATGGCACCAACACACATGTGCCAAACGTCCTGGTGGCCATTCTGCACGCATGCCAATGTTTGTTTGTTTGTTTTCATTTTAAGCAACATTCTCAGAGATATTCACACCATTGGGTTCTCGATTCTCAATTCTCGTGAGAACCCAGGTGATGGCCATTTTCGCCCTATACCCCAACCCCTTTCCGAGGTGACCATGCCCCTTTCTCAGTAACGAGGCAGCATCATGACACTTGGAAAAGCCACATGGTGAGGCCAGAAAGGGAAGGAATGAAGGGCATCTCTCTCCTTTTCTGAGCATCTTGACGTTATGATGTTCAGAAGGGGCAGACCGAGAGGGTGCAAATGCACCACCATATACCCCTCATCTGGTACCCATGCCCCACCCCCCGTGGCATGACCGTCTCAACATGCTTCTCTAGGGCATATTGGCACTTGCCACAGAAAAACAGCTCAAGAGTTGATTAACATTTATTAACTCCCAGACAATTAATTGACGGTGTGAGCACAATTTTTGTGCTAATATCTGGAGGGACCCAACCCCCCATGCCTGGCTAGAAGGATCCATGCAGTGTTTTTCCTCTTGCTGCATTGCATCAACGTTACGAGCCAGAACAATTAGCCTGCACCACTCAGCCTGTTCAAACACGCCTTCTGTTTCTAAGACCTGATGATGGATTGCCTTATCGCTGCATCTTGACATTATAACTCCTCTAAGCCACCAGGGAAGCAAGTTACACATCGACTGTGAGGCTCAATCCACAGAGCGCGTTATTCATTGGCCACCAAGGCTTCACGACGAAACACCAGTTATTAAGGTGCAGAGAAGGCAACAAAAAGGATCAAGGGTCTGAAAGGCCTTCCATACGGGGCTAGGCACCATAGGTTAGGTCTCATCATCTTGGAGGCCAGATGACTGAGAGCCAGTTTGGTGTGGTGGATACGGTGCTGGAGTTGGACCTGAGAAGTCAGGGTTCAAATCCTGCCTTTGTCATGAACTCACTGGGTGGCCTTGGGCAAGTTGCAACCTCTCAGCCTCAGTTTCCCATCTGTAAAATGGGAATGTCTGCTGCGTTCCCCTCACCCTTGTCCATCATTTGGATTCTCTTGCACTTCTAAGCTAGATCCCACATAGCAGCCAGCACCAGAGAGCCCCCAATGAGAGCAGATGGGTGCGATGAGCCACAGTTGAATGAGGTGGCTGGGGGACACGTTGCAAGACTTGGGCAGCAAGAGTTGAATGGCGGGTGCTGGAAGGAGACCTGAAGTCCGGGGATGCAGCCTTGGAGACTGGGCAGGCTGGGGGTTGGTAGCTGGCAAGGAAGCTGGGAGGAAGTTCCTGGAGGGACCACTGGAGAGCCTGGTGGCACTGAATGAGGAGGAGCACAGCCTGGGGCTGTTATTGACTACAAGTGTTGCGGCCGCTCCGGACACCAACAAGGGCTATGGTGGAGAAGGCAACCCTAAGAGAAGCAGAATACTGGATTCACCGGGGAAGCGGATCCGGGAGGTACTCGCCCAGGGATGGGGCTTGAGTATCCCCAGGGGTTTGAACCCCGCCAATTAAGATGACACCCAACGTGGTGAAATGAGAGGGAAAGCTACAGTGATCTAGAGGTGGTTGGCTGGGAGCGGTGGATTCGTCTGCCTGAAGGTACTTTGGAAACCCTTGGAGGGTTGTATAAGGCCTACAGCAAGGCCAGGGAAGCGGCCCTTTAACAATGCACTTTAGGGATGGGAGAACGCCGTTCAGAAGTTCGGAGTTCATACCGAACTCAAATAGTTTGGCCGACCGAACCGAACTTCCGAACCAAACTCGAATTTGACCGAACTGTTCGGTCGAATCCGAACCAGTTCGGAAGGCCAAATAAGATCAAAACTCCCCGTTTTGAATGTCCGAACTTGGTTCGGAAGGTCGGAATTCGACCAAACTCGACTAGTTCGGTCGACCGAACCGAACTTTTGAACCAAACTCGATTTTCAATCCAAACCGAACCAAATCTCCGAACTCAGTTCTGTTCGCACATCCCATTGCACTTTCACGCATGCACAACTGCCCAAAATGATGCAACGGGAATGACCGAAAACCCAAAATCACTGTACTGGAAAACTGGAAATGTGAAAAGAAACAAAGTGGGTTACCCCAAAAGTCAGATCTGCGAGTCTCCGGTTCAGTCACAGATATCATTTAGGTACTCGAAAGGCTACCCAGAAATGCAAATATTGGGCTCAAATAGCAAACTCAATGTCCGCTTCAACTGCTGTCCATGTCGGTGTCCATAGAATCCTCTCATTAGCCGCTATCCCAAACCCCGTGCACGCAGGTCCCACCTGGCACAACATCCCCACAAAGGACTTGCTCACAGGTTGCCACACATGTGCACACAGGGCATGGGATCGGCCCCACTGGCTGCGGAGATCACGGTCTTTGTCTCGGATCTCCTGCCCAAGATGACAGCTGCCACAATACTTTCCCATGGCATTTTGTACAGAAGATTTGGCATGTTTGGGGGAGGTTTTTATACGACTAAACTATATTGCCATTCCTGAACCCTAAATGGAAAGCTGCGGGAGTGACAGCTTTGACACCAGCCGCAGGATTTAAGCCGTTTCTTTGCTAAATGGATAACGTAAACTTCCAGCTAAGGTTCCACTTGCAAAAGACTGAACAAAGTTGCTCCTAGATAGGGATCTGTTCTTCAACCGCACGTTATAAAACATTGTATAAAATCCATTAGCAATAAATTCTTGCCAGACAAATCTGGAAGCCAATTGTTGCAGCGTTTGTCTCCCCGCCCTTCAAACAATGCCTATGTCTTTTTAATACAGGGTTTTATTTCTTATTTTCAAAAAGAGTTGCTATAAAAAAAACCTATAAAGAAACCTGCTATTTAATAAATGACAATAAAGATTTTTATGTATGGAATTTTAATATAGAATCAGTTACCAAGGCATTAATTACATCGGACTGCTATGTGGGATCTAGCTTAGAAGTGAAAGAGAATCCAAACGCCACTCGCCTCGTGGCAAACAAAGAAGGAAAAAGCAGACAAAGCAAAGGTAACGGATGGAGCCACAGGAATGCTTTGAGTCTAAAAATATAATGTTCCCTTTAATCAGCAAAATGAAGCTTTTAAATGTGGCGCTTAATGCAGGTCGCCATGAAACCCAACTCTTCCAACAAATTCTCGCTCATGTGGAGAAAATATTTTCCTTGCGTCTAATATTTCCACGGGTAAACTTTCTTGTAGGCTTTGGTGGGAACTGGGACGGCTTTCAATGAAGTCTCCGTTGTTTGCGAACTTCCTGGAATCTTAAGGAGAACTGTACCCTACTAAGAGCGACACGGAGAAAGAGCAAATTATTTCAACACAAGTTCAGGCTGTCAACTCAAAACCAGTTCAAATGAGAGCTCACACACTCGGTAAGGAAGCAGGATGTACTCTCCAAGAGATTCCCATAGGTCAAGATGGGGAGCCTCTGGTGCAGGAGAAGAGCTGAAACTACTGCCGTCAATACGGGTATACCCGTCGAATTTACGGTAGTGAATCAAAATGAATATTTCAAGTACTTTTCGGTACCCAAGCCAGTTTTCAGTCGGGTACCTGAAATACTGACAATCCGTATACCAAAATACCAACAACTGTATACACATACCAATTGGTACACTGTATCAATATACCAATTTTGTCCCAATTTCATCCCAGATTTTGGGAATTTTTTCAGGTTTTATTTTATTGGCAGAGTGGTAATTTCAGACATTGACAAACCCAGCAACGGAAATTGTGGTTTTTTCAAGTTCTCAAATGATATCCGGGTACTTATTCCAATACCTGAACGGTGCCCCCAAAATGCGAGGATTACACACGGGAACCAAATCCTATCTATGTGTTCCCAATCGCCACCAATCATGATTTTATAAACTTCTATCCTATCCTCTCTCAGTCATCTCTTCTCCAAGCTGAAGAGTCCAACCCAGTGGGCCTCTCCTCATCCAGGAGCTGTCCCAGACCCTGGATTATTTTTGTTGCTCTCCAGTCTCCTCTGCACCTTTTCCACTTCTACAATATCTTTTTTGAGACGGGGGCGACCAGAACTGCACACAATACTCAAGGTGCAGTCACTATAGATCTATATCCTGGCATCATGGTATTTTCTGTAAAATTCGGTATCCCTAGCAGTCGTTTGTTGTTCAAAACAAGCCCTTTGAACCACCAATGTAGCTAGCAGTACAGCAGTTCAGTCTATCTCCTACACTCAAGCCAGCGAGTATTACTCAAAGGTGTTAGGGTGGGTTTCTCGGTCGGTTGGTTGGTTTGGTGAATAAAATTCATTTTGAAAAATAGCTCATCATGGCAACAGCTTGGGATAATAATCTCTGTCCCCCATGGGCAGACAAAGATCTGGTATCCAAAGGTGCTCTTTTTCCGGTCCCTCCCGTCTTCTAGTCTGTTATCTATGTCTCTAACCAGATGCATATTGTCCACGTGCCACTCACAATCGAGCAAACAGAGAAAGACAAAAGAGGGGCAAGGCACTCAGTATGGAGCGAGGGGCGATGGACGGATTGCCGGGCTGACCGAATTGCCGTGAATTGTTGCAAATATTGTTCCCCTATTGTCCGGGCTACACCAGCTGAGGTGAATGGAGATGCAGGGCAGGGATCAGCTGTGGGCCTGATCCCAGCTGCATCCAACTATCTTTGTTGGATGCAACAAAGAGGCAAAGAAAGAACTTTTGTCTCTTCTGTTGCAGGAGCAGGCGACCTGCCGCTCGCTGGCAAGCGCAACAATTAACCGGATAGGATTGATCCATTATTTGGTACTTGAGAGATCACCCCAGCAGCAGTTGCTCATACACACACACACACAAGTACTGAAATAATGGGTGGTGTCTTGTTTTTGTTATGACTCAAGCTCGGTGTAGCTTTGTCTGTGCCAGACCTCACAGTCTAAGAGGACAGCCAGCTGCCAGGATTAGATCTCAACGAGAGATGGCTACAGAATAAAGATAAAGAGGGGGGGGGAGGGGAATAAAACACATGTCAAAAGAGATTGCAAGCGACAGGCTGGCGTGGGGAGCTGGCACGGGGTGTATTGAAATGAAATCTTTTTGCAGGGTTACCCCAGAAATATCAGTCGCCCTAAGGGGGGGGCTGGCCAAGCAGGCACCCCTCTCCCCTTGCTGAGATACAAATATCGATTTGTAGCAAAATCCCTCTTGGTTCTTCTCCTCTTTTTGTTTTTGTTTCGTTTGGGTTTTTTCTGGCAGAAAAGCCCTCAACTGGGAGGGAATTTTGCAAATACTTCTGCAAAACAGGCCATTCTGTCCTTATCAAAATGCTGAGCCAAAACTTTAACCATAGCGGAACGAGTGCAGTTTGCAAAAACATCCTCCTACCATGGCCGGAAAAGAATGTACGCCATTCAGCCGCGTGCTGGGTCCCGTCAGCGCCAGGCGCTGCTACCGTACACCCCTTCCTGGTGGCTAATCTTATTCTTCTGCTGGGGATCAAATCATTTATGTGTGAGTGGAGTTTTTTTTCCTTGGCTAGAGAAAAAAGAGACTTAACCACAACAAACCGATTGCCAGCAAGTGTCAATCTTAGCCGATTAGGTCGATATTATGTTATGGACGCCAGCGACCCATTTCTGACTGTCACATAGTCTTTTTTTTAATCTTTACTTTAATGCAGAGATACCTCACACATTGACGCAGGACGAGTGACAGTTGAGGCGCCTTGGCGTGCTGTTGGAAGCAAACGTATGCAGCACTCCAAGACATAAAAGCAACTTCATTAGATGGAGAGCTACAAGGCACTTACCATTCTGCTGTAAAATCTGCTCTTCTTGCAACACTTCTTTGAGGAGCACAAGGAAATCCCCCCCCCCCTCCAAGAATTCATTTTCCGGCATGGAGAAGTAGGAAATGCTGTTTTGTAGGAAAGAAAACCTTCCCAATTATCTTCTCCTCTGCCAAAATTACCCCAACTTCCAGTCATCAGCAATATGTAACTTATTCCTAAAATCCTCTTCTGTGCCAGAAGAATGGAGGTTAGCACACATAACCCCAGTTTTTAAGAAGGGCTCCAGAGATGACCCTGGAAACTACAGACCAGTAAGCCTGACATCAGTACTGGGTAAACTGGTGGAGATCACTATTAAAAATAGGGATGGGCGAACAGATCGCGGTTCGGGTTCAGTCGTTCGGTTCGGCTGCGTTCGGTTCATTCGCCGGGTTCGGGTTCGGCCATTCAGTTCGGCCGTTTGGTTTGGGTTCGGCCATTTGGGAAATGTTTTGTTATGGGGGGGGTAATGGTTTTTTGTTTTTTTATTTGGTTTTTTTTGTTTTATATGGGGTTTTTTATTTAATTTTTTTATCTAATATTATATCTTTCTATCTATACTAAATCTAACTGCTATTAACTATTCTAAATGCTATGAACTAAATGGATTATCTAATAAGTACACAGGCCTACTCCTACAAACACTAAAACTAAATCACTAACGCTATCTCTATCACTAAGCTAACTCCTACAACTGTCTACTATCTCTAACCTATCTAGCCGATTGATCGTGCCAGAGTGATCCCGGCAGGGAATCATTTGGGTGATTCCTGGACGGGGCGAATGCCGCCCCGTCTCGTCTGAAATCACCCACTGTGGACAGTTCCTTGAAGACATCGGCACAGCGTGCGGCAGCAGTCAAAAAGGCAAACCAAATGCTAGGCATTATTGCAAAAGGAATAGAGAATAAAAGGCAAAGTATCATAATGCTGCTGTATAAATCTTTGGTACGACCCCACCTTGAATATTGTGTGCAGATCTGGTCGCCCCATCTCAAGAAAGATATAATCAAACTGTAAAAGGTTCAGAGAAGGGCAACACGGTTGACAGAAGGGGTAGCTCGACCTCCATATGAGGAGAGACGCAACCGGTCAGAGCTGTTTAGCTTGGAAAAAGGCGATTAAGGGGGGATAGGATAGAAGTTTATAAAATCATGAGTGGCACGGAGAAAGTAAGTAGGGAACTGTTGTTTGCCCTTTCCCACAATAAAAGAACAAGGAGACACTCTCTGAAGTTAAATGGCAGCAGATTACAATGAAAAAAAGGAAGTACTTTTCACACAGTAGACAATACAGCTGTGGAACTCCTTGCTAGAGGAGGCGGTGAAAGTCAGCAGCCTAGCTGGCTTCAAATGGAAACTAGATAAATTCTTAGAGGATAGATCCGTAAACGCCTACAAGTTGGGGTTTAAACCCCTGGCTACAGATAGTTGAGAGTGGTCAGCAAGAGATTGGCCACGCCTTCATGACCTGTACTTGTACTTCTCTTGAACTACTGGAGCTAGCCACTGTCAGAGACAGGATGCTGGGCTTGATGGACCACTGATCTGACCCAGTATGGTATGTCTTATGTTCTTATGTCTGAGTCTCTTCCATCTATCTTATTCTCTGTAAAGCGCCACGTACATCGCTGGCACTGTATAAAAGCTTTAATAATAATAATAATAATAATAATAATAATAAAGACAATGCAAGATTCTTCTGTTTGGCCAAGGGTCTGGCAGGCAAGGATAGAGATGAGTCTGTGAGGGTTGGCGCATAGAGCAATATGTTTTTGTATTTATTATTATTATTATTATTATTATTATTAGTTTGTTATACACTTTGAGCATTTTGGGAACAATTAAATTAATTAATTAATTAATTAATTAAAGTGCTAAAATACCCCCAGAATCTCAATACGGCTTTGTTCAGGAAGATTGGTTGATTCTGGTTTTTAATTTGGTTGCTGATAAGCTATTATTTATTTATTTTTAAATGACACTGAGTTAAATAGTGTTTTTTTTACATTTACATCTACTAAATAGTTTTTCAGTTATTTTATCTTTTATTAAAAAAATCCATTTCCCCCCTCTTTTTTAAATCTGCAAACAATGAATTCCGAGCAATTATTTTATTTATTTATTTATTTATAAATATTTTTTAGTCGCCCCCTCATGCCCACGGCATCTCAGGGCGGCTTACAACAATACTACTTCTACTTTACTTTATTACGGCCAAAGCCAAAAAGAAATTGACAGATAATACAAATAATACAAAAATCACAAATAATCAGCCAAATACAAAGCCATAAAGAAATAACACAGGGAGATACAATCCCACTACAGAGGAAAAAAGAAAACATTCTACCTACTACCCCGTTTGCCCTTTTATGGGGAGAGTTGAAATTTCAAAAAACGTGCGCGTTGATCAAATGCAACCACTAGAAAGCGCGCCACTGCCTTAGTAAGACTGGGATCCACATCTGCCAATGCTAAACAAAGCAAGTGATGTTCGGTCCTGCCCGGAAACTTTTGGAGAAAAGATGCCAAAAGGGGAGCCCTGATTTTGTCATATAAATGACAGCCCAATAGGAGATGTTGCGACGTTTCAACTTCTTGGGCATCAAAAGGACAGAGCCTCTGTGAAAATTCTATCGCCTGAAAGCGTCCTTCCAAAAGAGCTGTAGGCAAGGCGTTAAACCTGGCACACATAAAGAGGTATTTACCTCTAGCCGTAATGCCAGATACTAGATATGCTGCCATACCTAACCGGGGGGGAGGAAACAGGAGCAGATCACGAAGATGTATGGAGCTCCTGATGGCCGCGCATTCCTCCTGGTAGTCCCTATCCCTCAGCCTAGTCAGCATTTCCTTCCCCATATGAGCCATAGCCCCACCTGTCCAATGGTTTGGATGGAATCCTAACTTAAGTAGAAATAACTCCACACCCTTCAACCATGAACTCTTGAACCCATCGGCTTACAACAATAGAATAAAATTCCATTAAAACAATATTTAAAAAACAACTTCATCAATAAATTAAAAAAACAATCCCATATCCACACACACACACCCCACAACTACCCAACCTTACCCTCACCTCCAAAGGCCTGGGCAAACAGCCAGGTCTTGCAGGCTCGACGAAACGCCAGCAGACCTGGGGGCAGGCGGGCTTCCTCCGGGAGGGATTTCCAGAGTCGCAGCCCGGCCACTGAGAACGCCCTCTCCATTGTAGCCCCCCGTCTCACCCGGGGCACCTCCAAGAAGGCGCCCCCAGCGGACCGAAGGAATTGCTCTGAGGCACGGAGGGTGAGGCGGTCCCTGAGGTATGAGGGGCCCAGACCGTACAGAGCTTTATAGCTCAACACTAACACCTTGAATCTGGCTCGGTACGCTATAGGCAGCCAGTGCAGAGCGTGGAGCACCGGTGTTATGTGCTCCCGTCACCCCATCCCCATAAGGAGACGGGCCGCCGCATTCTGCACCAGCTGCAGCCTCCGAACCAGTTAGTGAACTAACTCCGAATTAGTCAGTGAACGCTTTCAGCCCAGTGTGTGAGAGATCTACGTGCTTAGGTAACTTATCCTCCAGGTTAGTTGCCCTCCTCACCCCCCGGGGGGAGCATTCCCATGCAAATAGGGCCCTACTGATTACAGGGAAGGAGGTGGGTATCCGGAAGTCCGGGTTCTATTCCCAAGACTGCTAATGACTCACAGGGCGATACCATCTGCATCAGAGAGAGGTGATGGTTGCTACACATAGAAGCATTCTGCCCTCCTCCTGCGAAAAGTATGAGCTGCTCTACTTTAAAGTTCTGCTTTTTAAAGCATAAGCCAGGTGAACCAATCATAATTCTCTGAGAGCTTTGGGAATTACGTTGTTTTTTTAAAAAAAACGGTCCCATTTATTCTGAACATCCCTTTCGGCTGCTAACAGCTTTTATGAAATGGGAAGAAATTAATTATCAACACCGAGCTGTGCTTACTGTATATTTATTAGAATAATTCATTAGAGCAGATATTTAATTACCAGCCAAATGGAAGGCAAAACAGGACAGGTATAGTAATTCTCAGCCACTAAATATGGAATCAAGGTGGCGGTGCATTCTCTCTCCAAGCAACAGTTGCTACAGCCCAAGATCAGCTGATGTTTCCTTCCCTGACAGCCAGGCTTAAGGCTTTTGCTCCTGCTCCTGCTGAGCTCCTGGATCAGATTTCCAGTGTTCAACTAGCTCCCTCCTTTCACCCAGGGAATACAACATCTTGCTCCAATGTGTTGGCTCCCCTCTCTTAGAAAGGATGCAGAGAGGAGTTTTCCTTATTTGTTAGACACCTCCCATTGAGAGATTTTTTTTGCCTCCCGCTTGTGCCAAGAAAAATGAGCATTTCACAAACTTCCAGAAATTTTGTTTTACTTTTCCTCGGCATGTCCTTGGCGCACACTTAACACAAACCCTAGAATTAGCTGGAAATGAGTTGCAGATGGAGTCACCAATGACGCTACCATGCCTCGAAAACCGGCTATGTACCGAAAACCCTCTCCCAAAGTCATGAGCGTTGATAAGTAAGCAGTAGGCCAATGCTCTGTGCTTTGCTAAGTTTTATAAAATGGTCGCGAAACAGAGTTGAAATGAGTACCTGCCAAAATGGGTATACCCATCAAATTTCCAATACCGGAATCAACCCCAAAATTTCAGGTTTGAATCGGTACCCGATTTTTACTCGATTTGGGAACCAGAGGCCCTGGAATGTCCTAGAATAGTTGGTCTGAGAATATTGACTTTTGCTCCATAGCACTTTTTCAATCAGTAACCAGAAAATCAGTAAATTGGTCATGGAAAATACCATTTTTGGTATTTGGGTACCCAATCAGTGATCAGGTAGCCCACCAATTACCTGAAAAAGCACTCAGAACTATGGGTACCAAATTATTACACATTTCAGCTCTATCCCGGAATGCTTAAAACTTTTCAATGAACTATTTGTGCATTTTTTGCCTGCACAAATGAAAGAAGAGCCAACTCTCTGAAAAGCAGAGGAGAAGGTCCTTTGATGGTCAGTCACTGGGAAGGACAGTCCAGGGGTGCTTTCAGGTGTTGGAAATCTGCTCTGCCACAAACTCCCCACGTTACTTTAGGCAAGTCACTTAATCTCTCTCACTGCTGGGGAAAGATTTTGCCCTCAGCTGCATCTATGAGCAAGGTGGTCATAGGCTACCCTCATCTGGTTTCACTCCTTATGATGATGCCAACAAAGTCTACCTTCCACCTACGTCTACACTTGAACATTTTGTCTCCATTTCCAGATACACTGGCAAAAGTAACGTGGTGGAGACCAGACTTGGCTGCTTTCTCAGGAACTTGTTTCTGAACCTGTTAGGACATTTTCTAGCTCTGGGTTTTAGCTTGACAGCCACCAGTTTGATGGCAACCTACGGGAGACTTGAATGCAGGCCCTGAAATCCACCACACTCGCAAAGTGGGCCTACCCAACACTGCTACTTAGCAGAGCTTCTCTAAGGTAAATAAGTGCACATGCCAACAGACTCATCAGAATGGCTAAGTAGGATGATGCTTTAATTGTTAATTATGTGTCATCTCGCCGCCTCTCGGCTCCACGGTGCCGGTAGAGTGAGAGATTTGCTGACAAGCGAATTCCCTTCCTTTGCTCATGCAAATCACTTGGTGAGTGGGCTCCCTTGAATGTCTAGACAGCTGCATCAATCGCACCTGATTAACTGGAGCATGAGCTACTGAGATAAGCTACTGCATTGATAATGATTGTACTGGGCCGCCATCTATGTTGGAAGGCAACCTGCTCTGGTGGCCGGAGAAGATCATGGTTCTGCTAGACTTTTCTTGACTCTGATCCCAACTCTTTCGAATTTGACCTCAGATAAGTCATTTAAACTCTGTACCTTAGGCCATGTTCTGGCAAGCAGTAACTCCTTGGATTTAATTAAATCAAACTATCTACTCCTACTCCACTTTGGTAGAATTCAGATGAACAGGGGAAAGTGGAGTAACTACTTTGATTTAATTAAGTCAAAGTAACAACTCCACTTCAGTGGCATTCAGATGGACAAAACCGGTGTAACTATTTCAATTGAATTAAGTTGAAGTAACTGCTCAAGTTCAGTAGTGTTCAGACGAACAGTGGGTGCAATCCCACAGCCTGTGGATCCCATGTGGAAGCTGCATGCGCACAGTTTCCGTGCAGCATAATGGGCCATCAATGGGGATGTGCACAGTTTGCACACAGTTTGTGCATGCGCAGATCCGTACGGGATCCGCAGGCTATGGGACTGAGCCCAGTGTAAACAGAAGTTAGAAGTTACTACTTTGATTTAATTAAGCTGAAGTAACTGTTCCAGTTCAGTAGTCTTCAGATGAGCAATGTAAACTGAAGTAGACCTGCAGCAATCTCTTCCCTAGCTGAGATTCAATGTTAATCCAACTGGGGTTGCCACCCTCAAACCGATAAGTGTTCACAAAAACAGTTACTTCGAAATACAAACCAAACCAAAAGGGGGTGTATACTACTGATCTTTAAGATCTCTTGCAAGAAGCAATTTTAAAACCCAAACTTCCCCAAACCCCCCACAACACCCAACCAATACCATCTCCCCATTCCCCACGTCCAACCCCCCTCACACCCTTCCAGTCCCCCCTATCCCTGTTCGCCAAATGCCTTTACAAACACCGCCTTACACCGTCTCCGGTAGATGTTCAGGCCCGGGCTCAAATGAAGCTCTGCGGGAAGGGAGTTCCATAACATCAGGGCAGCCACTGAGAATGCACCCCCCTGCAAGTCTTCGTTGTATGAACAAGGCTAATGGACGGTACCCACAGGGAGGCGCTCCCGGCCGACCACAGGGACCGCAGTGGGCATGAAAGGACAGGCGGTCTCTCCGATATGTAGGGCCCAGTCCGTTTGGGCCTTTAAAGGTCAAATAAGTCCTACATGACACTGGGATCCAAGAGACTTTAGCTTATTTACCCCTTCACATAGTATTAGAACAGGGGGCACCCTACGAAATTAACTGGCAACAGATTTAAGACCAATAAAAGGAAATCTTTTTTCACTCAACACACAATTAACCTGTTTCGCTCATCGCCAAAGGATCTTGTAAAGGCAAATGACACGACTGGTTTCAAGGGAGGAATAAATACATTCTGAGGCGGTGATCCATTAACTGCTTACCCTCTGGACTTCGACGGGACTCCTTCAGACAGAGTAAGTGGTTTGTAGACTGAAGTCAGAAAGGAAAGCTCCGTATATGACTGTTAGTCATGGTGGTTGGCGGGAGGGCACGGTGAGGGGATACTTCTGGCTGTTGGAGATTGGGAGTGAGCAGCAGGGAGTAGATCACTCCATTATGATCTGTTGAGCCCTTCTCTGAAGCCAGTTAAGTTGCCACTGTTAGAAAGAGCCTCAGAGGATGCTGGATTGGATAGACCCACTAGTTTATTGTTGGGTTTTTAAGGATTTTTAAATTGTTATTTTAATGAATGTTTTATTGAATTGTACGTCACCCTGGGGTGCTGTAGGCATGGGGGGCAACTACTAAATGTTTAAAATAAATAAATAAAAATAAATAGTCTCAGCCAATATGGAGTTTCCTGTGTTCTTCTGTAAGATCATGCACTTCCATGGATGAGCTAGCAAGTCCGTCTGTGCATTCGTTCCCCTACATGGAAGGGGGGAAGAGTGCAAGAGCCAGTATAGCTTATTGGATAGTCTATTGGACTTGGAACTGGGAGTCCTGGATTTGCGTCCTCGTTTTACTGGATAGATTAGGGCAAAGTTGTTTCTCTGGGTATTTTCAGACGTTACGAGATCACAGTCAACCACAGTGAACCTCTCTCAGCACTACGGAACCTGTGGCCCTGAAGGGGGCGGGGGCGGGGCAACCCCAGTTTGCCCCTGATGCCTCTGGGGGGGGGGTGTCCCTCGAGGGCGAGCCCTCTTACGGGCCATGAACCTGACACCGGCCGAACCCCGCACATATCCTGGTGTCCACATTCCCTCCCGCAGCAAAAATATGCCTGGGGGGGCAGGGGGGAGGTCTGAAAGTGGCCTAAGTGATGAAAAACTCCCAGAAAGTGACCCAAAAAGGTCCCGGAAAGTGACAAAACATCCCGGAAATGTACGAACAAGTGGCGGAAGCACAAAATCACCGCTATCTTTTCAAAGGCAAAATCCATGGGATTCTCTGATAAAAGACAAAATCCGTGTTTTCCCATGGTTTTCTGTGCAAAATCGGAAACTAGGAACCCTAGGAACTAGGAACCCTGATCATTACCAGTAGGAGCGCAAAGGCAATCCTCAATCCTCAAAACCAGGCCTGGAATCAGGCGAGAGTACACTGTATTGTCACACAGGGCCACTGTATTGTCACTGTATTGTCACACTGTATTGTCACACAGGGCCTATGTGCTGGGATGATCCAAAGGGAAGGTCAATGAATAAAATTGCAATGTCAACGTGACAGTGTGTGAAACACTGGTGTAAAATATGGGTCTACAAGGCCACAAATGCTGGGAGCCATGGCCTGTGGAGAGGGTCCTGGGTAATTCAGGAGGGGGTGCCTCTCAACATATGGGGTCCATGAGTAAATAAAATCAGAAATAAAAACGTCTGCATGGCTTGCAATACGGAGGTGTTATTTACACTTAACTGAACATCAAGGAAAGAATGAATTACGCGTTTCCTTTTTCTAATAGGTAAGCCCATTAAATATTCCTATGTTAGCGGGAGAGGGGGGCAGATTTTGCATGGATACAGCACTGCTCAAAACTCCCAACAAAATGCATGTTCCCGTGTGCGCACCCAAGCACACGCGTGAGTAGGACCACTCTTACCACAGGGCGTCGGCAACCCACAGCCCTGAAGTGACCTCAGCCCTCCAAGTAGGACCCTAAATGTGACAACCCTTAGGGCCTCAAAGAGGGCTCCCCCAAATAGGGAGAGGCCACTAGGGGCCCCATTTTTTATCTTGGCCTTGGGTCCCACAAATTCTAAGACCGGTCCTGCTTGGAAACACCAAAAAGACTGACTTCCAGTAATACACCGAACCAACAGGAACAAGGCCCAGGAGCCAACGTTGGAAGCTAAGCCTCTCCCAACGGCAAGCCATGTGGCTCGATTTTGATGGGTGGATACAAACATTTGAACAAACGCTTCCCTTTGGGTTTGGATGTTTCATGTCTAAATAAAGTGGCTCTTCTTCCTCTTCTAGAATGAGTCAGTTTAGTGCTGCCAACAGTGGGCGTGAGAAACCTCAAGGCTCCATCCCATCAGAGAAATTATCCACCGAGTCTGCACAAAAGAATCTCTTGAAAGGTTTTCTTTACAACTGGCAGTAATTCTTTGTTTCACCTTCTCATTTTCCAGGGCCCTGGCTAGTTATAACCCAAGCTTAGAATGTCAGAACATGAGTCGATTCTGAAAACTGCCTGAATACACACATCGAAAATTTCAAATTTGTGTCAATTTGCTACATAGTTGAGCATCTATGCCATCATCAGACACCAATTATTAATCATTAATATAGGGGCAACAGTGTTCAGAGTCCTGTATGGTCCTCGCTTAGGTTACCTTCTCAACAACCCTGTGAGGAAGGCCATTATTATGCCCATTTTACAGGCAGTGAACTGAGGCTGAGAGATTGTGACTTGCTCAAGGCCACCCACAGAGTTCACAGATAAGAAAAGGTTTAAACCCAGGTCTCCAAGGGCCAAATTCAACACATTATCTATCCACTATGATACACTGGCTTCTACAGTGGTGTGGAAATACAAGTTGGTCTGTAGCAAACTTTCCAGGTAGAAAATTCCTGGATCAAGTTTAGATCTGCTCAAATATTTTTTTGTTTCACTAAATAATAAATAATAATAATCATCATTAATAATAATAATGTCATTTATATTTGCATGGAGAAGAATTTGGAACAGAAATAAGTTTCAATATTTTGTCATTTTTTTATATATTCACCAGACCAAAAAGAGAGTTGGTTTTGGATCAAAAATGAAGCAGGAAATTGCCGCAGTCTCGAACCCCCTCCGCACAGGTTCTCTGCTATGGACTTGTACGCAGGTTGCTTGCATGTTCGCGTGCAGGTTGCGAACGGGTTCTGCGGGACATGGGAAGGGCCCCACCATCAATTAAACTAATTAAAGATCCAACAAGAAATTCTAAAGACTACAACATTTTGTAGTGCAAAAAATAATTTAAGGTCATTTTTAAACAGTGGTGGTCACGTTTTTTTTGGGGGGGAGGAAGGGTTGTGATTTCTACGGGCTGTGTATAAAAGCAGAATCTGTAGCATCTATATTGTTGTTAGCAATGTCAGCGATACCAATCTTATCTTATGCCACTGTAGTGGAACAGCAGCATTTCGTTTGCTGCACAGAGAATAGGTTCTGTGCCTGGGTTTTTCCCAAATCTTTTTGTTAACCACACTATCGTTTCATCATCGCTTGTAGTTAATCTTGGCCGCTCTCCAAGGTCTCCTCTCCTTTGGTGTATCCGTACAGCGATCCGGCATGTTCCAAACCCTTGGAATGGAAAAGAGGAAAAACAAGATGCACTGTGCAAGACTTTCCTGCCACACCCGACAAAAAGCCCACAACAGCACTTGGAAGGAATCCCATCCATACTGTGGATTGTGCAACCCATCGGGGACAACTCACAAGGCCAAGACTGGGGCTCATAAGCAACGTATAAACAGGCTTTTGGTTGGGATTTTTTGGCAAATGGATAGAAAGGTGGGTGCAGTCGTGCGAATACCAAATGGCCAAACATCATGATTCATTCCTTGTAAAACATCACCTTTTGGACTTAAACAGAACAAGACTGTTAAAAAGAGTCTGGAAGGAGCGGTCCAAAGGGTGTGTGCGCGCGCACACACACACACACACACACACACACACACACACACACACACACACACACACACACACACACACACACACACAGAGTGCACACTTGCACCAAGAAGAAAACCTACATGCACCACACTGATAACATGAACGACGGCCATGGTGCACACGCAATAAGCATGAGCAAGTCGGCTACCCAATTACTCATGCGGTGTGCACACATTCTGGGCTTGGTTTGCCCGGTGCAGGACAAGAGTTGAAGCAGGTAGCATGTTTTCTACCTGCAGGTAAGACCCACATTTTCAAGAAGACTGAGTGCCAAGTCGGTTACCCCGATTACCCGAAATACTGGGCGTCACTCTTAGACCTGAAACAAAAAATCTCGGCAAGTGTTGCTTCCGTCAGAAGCAGAGCAGTCGCCAAGATTCGCACAACACGGTGACGGAAGCACACCAGCTTTCCTGCTGTTTCTGCCATGTTCTGATATTTTTTGCACGTCGTTAAACAGGGATGCCACGGGCTGGTCCCAAGCCCCATGGGTGTTCCATGTATATCCCCAAGGGCTGTGGAGATGATAATGTACCGGCTAAACACCAGGAAAGTGCTGGAAATTGCCAAAAGTATTGTAAAACCACCATAAAACAGTCGTAAAATTCCTGGGAAATGACGGAAAAGTCCTAGAAAGTGACAAAAAGGCCCGGAAAGTGACAAAAGTGACAGAAAAATTGTGGAAGCATGGAACCACTGGAAACTGCCAAAGCACTGACAGAGACTTACAAGCATTCCCGAAAGGTCGGTATTTTCCTTTGGCAGGCTCAGCTAGTTACTGTTACTGGCAGCAATCCCAAGCAAGATCCGCATGGGATCCGCATGCCTTCAATGGATATGAGAACAATTGGCATCCACATGTGCGCGCCTAGGTTGTGCACAGTGCATGCAGGTCATGGGATCGGCCCGACTGAGTTATTACATTACCGATTTACCAATTGGTAAATGGGTAAATTGGTAAAGGAATTGGGATGGAAAATTGGAAAAAATGGCACAGGAATCTGGGAAATCGGTATCACAAGTCCGAAAATTGGAACAAAAACAGTAATGCGGAAGTTGTGCAGCCTATTGAGCACTCATCCAATACCGATTAGTAAATGATGTTATCAAGTTAGATCGAACACCGCATGCTCCTCAGTATGCTGCTAGTTGCCAACATAGGCTAACTGTGCATGAAGTTCTGGAGTCCTTCTGACAGTTAGTTATTCAAATAGGTCCATTGCCATTCTATCCATGAGATTTTTTTATGGAGTGATAAAGAAGGTGACATTTACACTTCTCCAAGATTCCAGATAGTTGGGGCAAGTTATACAAAGAAAAATATTTCTTCCCTATGTATCTGATTGCTGGGCCATCAATCCTTTTTGTATGCCCGACGAAGGGTTTTCACCCGAAATGCATTGGGTTAGGGTTGCATGTAACTGTACATTGCATATTTTATTTTTATGTTTATGTTATATTGTTTTAGCATTTTTAACGTTTATTGATGTTGTAAATTTTGAGTAAACATTTTTTATAGTTACAGTGGCCCGTCTTCTTTCGGTTTGACCTATTGAAGAACATCATCACTCGATGTGGTAAGCCAGTCATCAAGGTATTTAAATGTAGGCTGCTTAATCGTAAATCTTCCATTCCTGTTGGGGCCTACGGACATCCACATCCAGGGCAGCTGTTTGATCAACTTGAAGTGTGACTCTCAATTGGAGGTGAATTAGGGTTGGGGGCTTCAGCTTTTGAGGCATGAATTCACCTTCCGGAATTCATTGAGAATAATGAAGATCCAATGTCGGTTTACAAACTCAGTTCATTCAACCCTTATCCGTGATAAACTGCTGTGGCTTACCACCCGGCATTTCAGACCTTGCAGCAGGAACCTTCTAGAACAGAATGAGCACAGGACGATGCCTCTGAAGAAGCACCATAGATTAAGCGTGGGAACAGTCCCACCTAACGATCACACCAAGGTGACAAGAATCAAAAGCAAAACCGCTGCAGGATGAAGGACTGCTTTGTAGTTCCAGAGGACCGAGCAACAGTTTTCTAAAGTGTTTAGTGTAAGGGCTCTGTCAAACTTTAAAGTAATTTAAGGTGCGTACGATTCCTCCAGGCTTAGAACTCATAGATATTCCCCTTGCTATATGTCGTTGCCTCTTCTGCTTTGCACAAAGTGAGATTAGATACTTATCTTTGTGTTGTTACTGTATTAAACATCAGGATTCATGGGCTTCAAAGATCTAGTTGCTTTGAGAACATTAAACTTTCTACGATGAATCGTCTCAATGGAAATACTGGTATTGTCACTCTAGAGAAAAACATATTTATGGATTTTTGTGAGAGGTAAGGAAGCCCCAGGCAGAAGAGGGTGAATTTTTCTTACATACCTCTTCATAACACATTGAGCGTTCTGCAACATATTTCTTTCTAATGTTCCCCAACAGCTGCTGTCCCCGAGTGATAAAAAACACACACCCATGACCACCCATGAAGACTTTGGGGGTGGAGGGGAAACATCTTAATCATTTCCCTTTCTATCTGCAAGGAAGCAAAAGTGAGCCAGCCAATGCGAAGATATACAGGGTGTCATGTCAACTTCCAATGATGGATTATTTCATAGCATGACATTTGGAATGGTTTAGACCACAGTGCAAAGGGTATATAGCCCATAGGGATAACAGTCTCAGAGCGCGGTCATTTGGTTTTAAAACTGGAACTTGGGGACTGGGTTGGCCAATAGGAAGCTGGCTCAGGTATTAGCTTCAGCACCTGCTACAGAATCTTGGAGTTGAAAGGACATGGGCTGTGAAGCAGAGGGACAGTTGGATAACAGTTCCATCCTGAGAGGTAGGGATGTGCGAACAGAACCGAGTTTGGAAATCGGGTTCGGTTCAAAAATCGAGTTTGGTTCGAAAGTTTGGTTCAGTCAACCGAACTATTCAAGTTTGGTCCGAACTCCGAACTTCCAAACCGCGTTCGCGCATCCCTACTGAGAGGGTTAGTGGAAAGGTACCATGCCTTGAGGGTAAATGGAGAAAACACATCATTGGTGTCTAGCCTCCTTTGTGATGAACCCTGGATCAATCTCAAGGCCATCCCATTGCACATAGGTTCATTGACCTTTATTTTTTGACACTGGAAGCTGGTTGGTTTAGGGTCCATCTCAAGGGCCCATCTCAATAAGGGTATTGGGACCCTCAATAAGGGACCCTCAATAAGGACCATCAAGGGCCCATCTCAGTAAGGCAGTGGAGACAAGGAGATCTGCAGTCTGAGGAAGCCTCCACGTTGCTGTGGAACCTGGAGTTGTGACTGAGCTGGGGACCAAGCAGCTGAAACCCAGTGGGACTTTTCATGTATTAACCCAGAGGGGCCTCTTGTTATCAAGAGCCTGAGGACAGTAGCCAACTCTGTGAATCCATAACAGAACTGTATGTGGACTCTGGAGGCTTGGGCTGGCTGTAAGGGTAGGTGGAGGGCAGACACCCAAACCCAGGTGTAAACCGTGGGTGGAGTGAGATTTTATTTATGCAAGAGTCCGAAGGTGTTTGTGTAAGGGGCTTTGAGCTAACTCCCAGAAGAGCTTTCCAGCGACCCTTGCAGGGCATAGCCTGCCTACAATTATAGTAACATTTTCCTTTTTCTAAGGGATGATTCAGAGTGTGTCTGTCAAATGTTCCTATGTTGGGGAGAACACCACCATTTTGCACAGGGCTCCCACTACCTTGAATCCAGCACTGCTTCAGGTGTACATGTTAGGGGTGAAGCAGAAATTCCACCTGTGTTCTAATTCTGTCAGAACCAGGAGCTTCCATTGGCAGGGAAGAAATTCCATTCCTATTTCTGATCAGAATGATCAAAATAAATTTAAGCATTTTGCATATGCCCAAAATGGCGCAGCTGTACTGAGTGTGCACAAAATGGCTACTGTCGTACAACAACCTGGTGGCCACCATATGTACAGCTGCCACCATTTTGTTGTATGGTAGCAGCCGTTTTGGTCAGCTGAAAAAGAGAGGTACAGCTGAGTATCATCAGCATATTGGTGACACTGCACCCCGAACCCTCTCACGACCTCCCGCAAGGGCTGCATATACACATTATCGAATGCTTTCTGGAAATCCAGGCACACTATAGCTATCGGGTCTCCTTTGCCTATTTACTCGCTCAGAAAATTCCAACAGATTAGTGAGGCGTGACTTATCTTCGCTAAATCAATTTTTACATATCGGGGTTACATTTGCCACCCTCCAGTCCTCAGGTACAGTGGCAGAATTTAGCGACTGAGATATATTCTCAGTCTTTGAGCGTGAGTCCTTATCTTGGCTACCTTCTGCTCAACTCACCCTTTCAATGCTTGAGGGTAACAAATTACTAACAGTAGGTCTGCAGTTTCATATATGAGTTCCTTCAGAACTCTGGGGTGAATACCATCTGATCCTGGTGACTTGTTAGTATTATATTTTATATTTATACTTCGTTTTTTAATTTGAATTTGTAATCCACCACAAGCTGCAGTGAAGGAGGGGCGTGATATAAGAATGTTGAAATATAATAATAATAAAATGATGATGATTATCATCACCATCATCAATCATCATCAATAATAATAAAATCTCTCTCAGGAGTGGGGGTGGGGGACCTTTTCCTTTTAGAAAATGAGTACAAGCTTTGAGGGCCGCATAGGAACTAGAGGCACTTAAGGAGTGTGCACAAGTTTGCAGAAAGAAGGGAATGGTTCAGATCATGGATCTATTCCATGGATATATTCTCAGTCTTTGAGCGTGAGTCCTCATCTTGGCTACCTTCTGCTTAGCTCACCCTTTCAATGCTTGAGGGTAACAAGAGGGACTGGATTTCTGGGTCAGATTCAAGAATTGGAAAAGGACCGAGTAAAAACTAGCAATGAGCTGCATCCAGGCTGAGGTTCTTCCACACCTGATTTAACTCATTTGCAACCCTGATAGGAGGAGACGAGAGATATTTATTTATTATTTTATTTTACCCCACACTTCTCCAGAGACTCAGGCGGCTTACAACATCAACATTAGAAAATTAAAAATATAAAATACAATAGAATGCATTAAAATCCCTTGAAACCCCATCATCCCACCCCCTTATCTCCACCTGCCACCCACCAATCCTCCTTCCCAAATTCCTCTACCCAATCCCACCCAACCCTATTCCCGACGGCCAAACACCTGGCCAAACAAAACAGTCTTACATCTCCTCCGGAAGACGAACAGGCTCGGGCTTGGGCAGGCCTCCAAGGGGAGGGAGTTCTTTAATTGTAGAGAACGCCCCCCCCTGCGCACCCAACACCATAGCAACTTCATGGGCAGTTGACACACACAAGAGGGCACCCTCAGCCGACCTCAGGGGCCACGACGGGACATACGGGAAGAGGCGGTCTTTCAGATACCTGGGGCCCAAGCCAGTTAGATATTGGGGAAATACCGTGATGAAACCAGCACACAACGTCGGGAATGAGGAACCTCATTTTCTTACCCTGAAAATGTTGCCTGCTTGCATTTTTTAAAGCCCTGTTTCGAGCCCCATTTCCACAGAGTTCCTTTCTTGCGCTCCACATTTTGGATGCTTAGTGGAAAGGTTACCTAGAAGGTCATCGGCACAGCACACAAATGCCTTCAGCCTCACAATACTCTCTCAACTTCAAAAGGATTGGTTGCATTCCTGAGCCTTGTACCAATAAGCACTAATAACACTGAAAAATGAAAACCAAAACAGATGTCTCCAATGGCATGGGTTCTTATTAGCTGTTCACAGCTATTCTTACACCTCTGGGCATAATGAAGTTTAAAAAAAAAAAAAAAAAAAAGTCTTCTCTCATGTCCTGAGCAAAGTTGTATCGCTCCACGGTAATGCCCATGGAATGTTGCCCTCCATCCGTGCTGACAGAATGTCTCCATGATAATCTGAAGAGAGGCTGTTGAAAATGTCATTGAAAAATGCGTCTAAATATGTAAACTCTTTCCCTAATGAGGACAGCCGCTGACAAGGGAGCGCATCTCCTGGAGTCCTGGTTGATGAACTCAAGAGAAAGCACTTCAGGCTACTCGTGGGCACTGCTGGATTGACAGCTGCCCGAAAAACATAAATAAAACGATTTATTCCCCTGAAAAAGTTCCGTCTATATTGTTATTTTTTTTATATTTGTAAAACAAATAGATATTTTGGGAGAGAGGGGGATTCCCTTTTTAATGATTATTTAAAGGGGGAGATTGTGACATGATTCCCCCCCCCCTGGGAGGGGGTATGACGGGGTGGGTGGGGTCTATGTCGGGGCCCCTCTGTGAGAAGGGGGCAGTTCAGGCATGAGAGGAGGAATTTGTACGGGGGGGGGGGTACGGAATGTGTGAGTCGTATTGGATTGGGCTCATTCATTTGTATTTTGGATGTTTAGTTGTGCTGAGATGAAGGGAGGCTGGATGGGATAGAGAAGGTTAGAGTTGGTAAGCTGTCCTGAGTCCTTGTTTGGAGAAGGGCAGCATAGAAATCTAAAATAAAGTAATACTAATGCTAATGCTAATAATAAATAAATAATAATAATAATAATAATAATAATAATAAATCCGATATATCCTAGCTACATAGCCCATGTGCCTCTGGTTGGCCAAGTAGTGGCTTTCCTTGCCCACACCAAGCCCACACCCCTTTGTGGGTGTCTCTCCTCCCCCCTCCCTTGTGTCCACTGGGGGCCTGGCGAGTATCCCTACACAACCTAGGCCCTACCTATCTGCGGGACCGCCTCACTCCCCAGGCTCTGGATCGACCCCTGCAGTTGACCGGGAGCACCTTTCTCAAAGTCCCCCAGGTATTCCAGGGAGGGGGGGGGCAACTATGGAGAAGGCATTCTCGGTGGCTGCATTTTTTAGTACTGTGTTGGATGCCTGGCAAGTTACTCATGTACCAGTTGGGCACCCGATTGCCATTACCAAGTTTACTGATTTGTCTTTTTACCAATGGGTAAAATGGTAAATCGGTCAAGAAATTAGGATGGAAAGTAAAAATAAATAGATACCAGTAGTCAGAAAATCGGGATGAAAAACTATTTTGGTCAATCGGGTAGGCCATCAGGCACTTATTGGGTACCAATTAATATCCCAGGTCACTGGATCTGTATGGCAATTTGGACAGGTCAACTCATTTTTGCAGGTCTTCATTTCAACTTGAGGGCTGATATTCAAGTGCTCAACATCCCTGATTTGATTTTCAAAAGGGCTAAGGTTCTATTAACACCAAAATAAAGAGCAGATTTCCAAAAGGGCCAAGCTTGAGATGCTCCCATCATCTCCTGTGTAGCCAGGTTGTTGGTTTTTTAGAAGATACCCCCCTCCCCCCCCCGCCATGGGGGTCTGATCTAGGGGTGTGCATGTCATTGTCATTATACCAATAACGAAAACTAAATTTGTCATTTGTTATTGCAATAACGAAAATGATAAAAAATAATAACAAAATCAATAATGATAATTAAAGTTGTTATTGATGTCAATATTGCCTAGCAGCCTGGCAGGGGTTTTTTAGAGGAAAATGTGGCAAGGGGAGGAGGGAAAAGACATCTTGGAGCCAGAAACAGTGTTGAACTCTTAAACTGGGCCTGTGATGGGAGGGGAAGGACCTGATGGATGTAATCGCTGGCCAATGAGCAGCGCAAGCAGATCCCAGGCAGTTGAATGGCACCTTGTGATTGCTCAATGACTCCTGCTTCCCAGAACCAATCAGGGGAGCTCTGGGGTAGGGCACTGCAACCCTTTATACTGCAGGGCTGGGCTGCTTGACTCTGGTTCTGTGGTAGCTATTGCTCTGTCAGGGGGCATTTGCAAAATCTGCTGGTGCTTGCACTAAAAATCCTCCCATATATATCCCTACCACCTTACCTTTCCAATCCTTATTCCTTACCCTTACATTTAACCTTTTCCCTTCCCCTGCCTCTCTACCTCTCTGTGTGTGATATATCTCTATCTCTATTCTATATCTATCATCTAATAACAAAAACAATAACAAACAATGACATGGGGCCCTGGTGCGCACCCCTAGTCTGATCCATTTTGGAAATCTGGGCCCATAGTATCAAAGCATTGATTATAAATCCCAGCATATTTCTTTAGACCGCTGAACTATTCTAGCTTTTCTTCCTCCTCCGAGGTCCTTTTCACACAGGTGCGGGTGCATGGGGGGATGGGTGGGTAGTGCAGTGGGTGGGTGGGTTGGCGGGGCATGGGGGTGCATTTCAACGGACCCCACCCACCCACGTCCACCAATCTCCATGCACGAAGCAACTGGGATTAGCACCCATTGTCCCGTGCGTGGGTGATGGGTGGAGGTGGGCGTACCGCGAGAGTGCGACACACACCCATTCCCACTGGTGCCCCCCCATCCTCCTCGCACCCGCTACGACGTTAGCACGGGTGCCCCCCCCCCGCACACGTGTGCGAGGGAGGGGGGGGCGTCCGTGTGAAAATAGCCAGACAATGAATCTTCCCAACCTGAAACGCAGAAGGCGGGAGGGTAGAATGTGATAAAGATTTTGTGATCGGTAAGTGGTGATGGCTTTCCTCTCAGTCGCTGTGTGACTGTTCCTCAGAGCATTCTGCCTTGCAGATGAAGAATGCTGTCGTTCCCTCAGACCGTGCAACCAGATCAATTAGACGAGGCACTTTTCAAATATTAAGAATGGGCTTTGGATGCTTGCACAGATCTGCAGGGACCCTTCCGCTTGCTGGAGGGGGAGCGTGTAAGGCATTTATTGTCTGTTTTGCCATGTAGGCTGCATAATTTGACTCTACAAAGGGAAGTCACCCTGAAGGGGAACATCATTCAAAACAAAAAAAGGAAATGGGGGGGGGGGGGTTGGCTGGGGAAGAAGAACTCAGGTGCCTCATGCGATATAGTCCTCCAGGTGGAAATTCACCATTTTTTAAAGGAAAAGAAGAGGGAGCTGGGATCCGTTGCAATGAAATTATCACACGTCAAGGAAAACAAAGACAGAATTAATCTAAAATCTGAACATTCGCATGTCGGATCTGTACATTCATTAAATATGGTAAAGCTAGGGATGAAACTCATAATCCACACAAAAAATTAATATAATTGATTCATTGAATAAAGAGAATTGGTAAATTTGCCTGCTTTGAATCATTTCCAGGGCAGCGGATACAAAGAGCTATTTTATTTCCACTTGGTTTATCTCTTTTCATAGTTCTTGATTACTTCCATAGCGCTAGCAATGTGCTGATCGGTTGTGATTAGGGGTGAGGGTGGGGTTTTAATGAGGTGGGTTTTTTTTCTTTTAATCAAATTTTATTGTATTTTTGGTATGTTCTTATTATGTAAGCAGTCCTTAGAGCATCATCAGGGCAGAACTTCAAATAAACAAATAGATAAAATTAGAGACAGGTCCCTGCCCCAAGAGGCTTACAATTTTATTGTTTGTTTAATTTTTTCTAGGATCGTTAACAATCTAAGATAGATGAGGAAAGGAAAGAGAATGGGTAACAGCAGATGTGACGTAGCTCTGTTATGGCCTGCTACGGCCACCTATGTTCCCCAGCCACCAGATGTTGGCATGGAACCGCCAAACGCTGGGGAGGCGGTTGGCCCAGAATGTGTCTCCTCCTAGAAGATCATGGGTGCACATTCCAAGCCAAAGGCTTCCCAGGAGGATCAGAGGCACATCCGTTTGGCCCCTGCCGTACCCACCACAGGGCGTTGGTCGCCGTGGATAGCCACCATGGTTAGTTGCCGGTGCATGTCTATAAGCAGTAGACGGAGATGCATAAAGAAGTGACTGTTTGGGTTAATCATTTGGAGTCCTTGATTGCATCTCCGCCCACCCACCCCTACCCAGTTATTTTGGCCATTTTGGTTTGGATATTTGGTTGAATAACTGAATATCCAAAGTGAAATGAATAAATGAACTGGGGGCGCGAGGGGGGGGGGGGAAATCAGAACATCCCAACCAAAATACCCAAAGAAACAAATATGCAGACTTCATTTCAAGTGAAGGATATTTATGAGTGAGGATATTTATTTGGGAATTTGCATGGCTATCCCAAAACGTGAGTAATATCTAGGGATGGGTGAACAGAACGCGGTTCGGATGCTCGGTTCGAAACCCGAGTTCGAGTTCGATGGTTCGGTTCAGCTGAGTTCGGTTTGGCCGAACATTCAAAAATAGCAAAACTGAAACCGAAACGAAATCAAAACTGAAACCTAATTTTTGGCCCTGGAAAGACGTTTTTCCTGCCCCCGAACACGACCAAATTGTTCAGTCATTCGAGAGTTCAGTTCGAACATTCAGTTCGGACATCCGAACAGACCAAGATTGGTCCGAACACTGAATATCCAAACCGCGTTCGCCCATCCCTAATAATATCCATGAATACAGAACTTGCTGCTTGTTTCATTTTGAAGTATAGCCTCCCATATCTGGACATCTTCCGAGACACGGGTTTTTTGCCCAGGGGTGAGAGGTGTGCAGCTAAGGGAGGGTTAGTAAACACAGCCAGAATAATGAAAGATCCAAAATCTGGGACATCTGGATGTGGGAGGTTTCATTGTGTTCAAATTGGCACCTTTTGAAACATTCAAACAAACATTGCATCCATTTGCACGTGTTCAAGAATGACTGAGTTTAATTGGTTGTTCATAGAGATGTGTGAACCCGGTTTGGGGTTCGGCCCGAACTTGGGGTGTTTGGGCCATTCGGGAACCCCCCCTGAATCCAAACTGTCCCCCGCCCAAACCGGCCAAACAAAGTTCAGCTTCCAAACTTGTTCGGGTGGTGAGTGGGGGACAGGGGGGACCCATTTTTCTCTCCCCCCTACAGGCTGCGTGGGTGGAAAGGACGCCAGGGCTTCCCTCCCCCCCTTGCACCATGCGCAGCCCTTGGGGGAAAATAAATTTAACTCCCCCTGCCCCAGGGATCGTCCTAACTGTTGGTGCCAGGGCTCCGGCCCCAGGTCCGGCGACGGTAGCAGCGGCAGCAGTGGGTCCTGTGGCACTCCGGAGCGCTTCGTGCCTAGGCCTTCCAAGTCGGCCTAAGCATGAAGCGCTCTGGAGCGCCGCGGGACCCGCTGCCGGCACCGCTGCTGGACCTGGGGATGGAGCCCCGGCACCAAAAGGTAGGGTGATCCCTGGGGGGGAGGTACAGGGGGGGTTAAAAAATTTTTGAGGGTGGGGGGAGGAGGTGAGCCCCGGCGCCCCTTCCACCCGTGCAGCCTGTAGGGGGGAGGGAAAAATGGGNGCCGGCACCGCTGCTGGACCTGGGGATGGAGCCGCGGCACCAGGTAGGGTGGTCACTGCGGTGGGGGATTTAAAAAAGGAGTTAAAAAATTTTTGAGGGTGGGGGGAGGAGGTGAGCCCCGGCGCCCCTTCCACCCGTGCAGCCTGTAGGGGGGAGGGAAAAATGGGTCCCCTGTCCCCTGCCTGGTGCCCGAACGGGTTCAGCCCCCTCGAACAGGTTCGGACCAAACCACCGAACCCCTAACAGTTTCGGAGGGGCCGAACCCTGAACGGGCCAAACCCCGAACCCCTCGGGGTTCGCACATCCCTAGTTGTTCACATTCGCTTAGTTCATAAATGTTCTCATTGACGCATCTCTACGGCCCTGTAAGGAAGTCCCTTTTCTGGTGATGTAACATTCTCTACAATGTTACATACATATGTAATGGAAAATGAGATACCTTTCGATGCTGGAGCCCCATTTGTTTTAGTAAGTAATGTTCCAAAATTGAATGACTAAGCAAACAACATTGTAGCAGGGGGGTCCCCCAGGGCCACATGGGGGTGCTGGGGGTGCACTCTGGGGAATTAGCTCACCCCCTGCCACGCTGTGTCAGCCTCGAGCCTCGGCTAAATCCCCCTCTTCCAGGAAGGGGGTACCCTCTCAGGACAAATCACACAGTCTGGAGGGTATTAAGTCCACAGTCCTTTGTTGGACACAACCAGTGTAAACAGTCCCTGGGGCTGCCGGCTCAGTCACCTCCACCCTGCAGGCCCAGGTCCATCTCTCTCAGGCACAGGAGCACCACAATATCAACCCCCAAAGTTCATTGAGCCAGGCCTTAAACCCCCAGTTTCTGGGCAAGCCTTCCCCAGGCAGGAGGTTACCTTCTGGGCACGGCTTCCCCCCTTTTCCTGGGTCCCTCTGGTTCTCCAGCCTCCAGCACCTTGGACAGCGTAGAGCAGGAAGACTTTCTCAGGGGGCTGTTGCTCCTTCAGATCCCTGACAGAGACCCCCTTCCTCGCTGCCTTGCTCTCCTTATATACAGGCAGAGTGGGCATGGCCAGGCTTCCTCTTCTTAGCCTTAAAGGGCCAGTGTCCTGCCCACTCTGTACCAGGGTGTGTCAGCCTGTTTCTTCTTCAGCTGATCCCCAGCTATGGGGCTGGCTCTGCCACACCCCGGGCATGTTCAGCCCTCTGGCTGACCCATACATCCCCCTTCTTAAAGGGGCAGCAGCCCCACAGGACTGCTCCCTGCTACAAACATACATTTTCTTTTCACTTGTTTTCATTTAAAAAATAAAAAACAAAAAACAAAATAAAATTAAAAATGGTGCATGTACAAAATGGCCACCAGGGCCATTTTGCACATATGCAGCCCTTTTCCAAAATAGCGCTGGCAGCATTGTTGGTGTTTTGGAAAATGGCTGTCAGCTGTTCATGCAAAAAATTGCCACCATACATGCGCAGAATGGTTGCCCTTTTCTAAAATGGGGGCAAATCTGCTGCCGCCATTTTAAGAAAAGGGTGCGCATCTGCAGAAAGTCCAGTGGCTACTTTCACAGTAAGTTTTTTGTATTTATTATTTATTTTTATTTATTTATTATTATTATTTTACCCAAAACAAAATCAATGGGGTTTTTACAAAAAGAAAACAAAACCCAAACAGATGGGGTTTTTTAACCCTTAAAATGAAAACAAAAGGGACAGAGGGAAGTACTGCTCACCAACAACCTGATACAACAGCAACACACTTTTGATATTTCAGCGGGTGTTCCCCCAAGATAGCCGTGTCGTTCAGAATGGGGTATACAAATGCAAAATAAATACAAATTAACAAGTTGGCCCTCTTAACAAATCTTCTACCTTCCCAAAATAATCAGCATAAAATTAATTTTGGCCTCACTTAAAAAAAGGTAATGCTAATTTTCCATGAGTGGGAACATTTCATGATAAAGGTTTTGCTTCAGAAAACCCCAAGGAAAGACAATTTTGTTCTTGCTGTTGCCGGTTTGAGGAGGAGTGATACACGTCATTTGCTGAGCTGCAGTTCCTGTGCCTAAGAGCAGACCTGGCTCTTATCTTCCTTTATGGATAGATTTCGCTCTCCTGTTCCTCAGTCCCAGCCCAGGTGTGTTTGCTTTTGCTCTTCAAACCCTGTTTCACCACCGAACACTCCCGACAGCACGTTCTCAGAGGCCATTCTGCTTCAAGGCAAGTTTCAGTTGCGAGGCCCTTTGGCCTTGCTATCCAAACGGCTGTATGCTTGCAATAATTCTCAGAAATGTGCTGTCCATGTACAGCTTGAACACGTGGTACATCAAATATACCGCAACGCTGACCTATATCCCGAGGCAGAGAGAGAGGCAAGTGAATCCATTTCTTTCTTCGCTGAATAGCTTTTGATCAGGCAGCTCAGATAATTGGTACTCCAAACAAAGTTAACCCAAGTGCTTCATGGCTATCTGGATGGATGAAATGCTGATAAATCTCATGTCCTTCCCATCATTGGCAAGAGGAAGGGATTTTAAATGGCCATGCATGCTCATGTAAACTCCAGGTGCAAAAATGATCCAGATTTCCCTTGCCCTCCCCTATAGGATGGTTGGCAATTGCCAGTGTCCTTTCTGAGACATGAAATTGATGAAAATTGACAGCAGCAAGAGAGAAAAGGAAAGATAAACTTACTAGAAATAAAAAAATAATTTCGAAAAGGCTGAAGGAATTCTTCCCTAGAGGAGAAGTCATTGATACCCAAGAGTGTAGAGGATTTTTAAAAATCTCAGAAATGTCAAAAAGGTGTCTCTTGTCTTCTCCTTATTTGAGTTTTTCATACTGTGCATGTTGTGGACGCCCAACTTTGCCAAAAAAATTTCATGCCTACAAAAATTCTGATCAAAATTCTTATCATCATGTTTAACTTTTTCTTGTTCTGTTTTTCAGGAGCCCAATGTGACTGAAAATGAATCAATGGGTGATTTCAGCTGTTACAGCTGGCAGCATTGACCCCGGGCCTGGGGTGGTTCGGACCACGGGCGGGGGTGAAGGGGTGCACCAACAGACATTCACCCCTTTGCCCCCAGCCATGGGGACTGCCGAACCACGGCCCAGGATCAATGCGGCCGACCGTAATGTGTGTCGGGCAAACCCCCCCCCTAGAGGGGGCGGGGCCACGCGACGCAACGTGCAGCCGCACAGCCCCGCCCCCTGCACTCCCCAGCCACCCGCCCTCCCCGAGACAGGCAGCCGCAGCAACCTATCTGGCTGCCGCCGCCACCCACCCCCCACCGCCAGGACTCCGGAACGCGGTGAAGGTAAGGTAACAGACTTTACTTTTCCTTTACCGCATTTCAGATTCCCCCTAACCACGCTTCGTTTGCCGCCTTGGTGCAGGAGAACAAAGCATGGTTAGGTTCACCACGGGGGGTGGTTGACTGAGGTGAACATCTGGATGCGCACAAACAGACATTCACCTCTGTTCACACACACACCGTGATTGACTGAGGTGATTTCAGACAACGTAACGTCTGAAATCGTCCTCCGTTTTCCAAAATGGAAAGTTTTCACTATCTGTCGACCAAACTCATTTTTTTTTAAAATTGGAAAATGAGGCTGTTTGGGGAAAGGTGAAAACATGACAGAATGACGCGTCTTTCCACTGAGAACATGGGAAGAGGAAAATAATATCGGTTGCCTTTTTAAAAAAATCTTCATCAACCAAAACATAAACATCACTGATAGGGCTAAAAGGAATATTTGATGTGAACACCAAATTTGACGAATTTCAACCAAGGAAATGTCTACTGATATGATATTTACTAGGGATGGGCATTATGGATTCTGATTAATCCGTAATGGTCTGCAACAGGCCGTTACAGATGAGTCTGCACTGAACGGCAAAACGCTCTGCCACAGATCCGGATTTATGGATCTGGATTTGCCTCCACCCCCATTGATGCTCCCTCAATGCAGCACATTGGCACCATTTTGGGAAAGGGTGTGCATGCGCAGAACAACCACTGTGGCCATTTTACCCAGGCATAGGTTTTTTTAATTTATTTTTATTTTTATAACAAAATGGATGCTTTTTTCTTTGTTTTTGTCCATTTTCGTTGCTCGGGTCTATGGTTTTTGTATTTTAATTACTAAAATGAATGGGGCTTCTTTTCTTTTAGAAAAAAAAAACCTAAAATGAATTGCACACCCCTATCCTCTAACCCACAATATAGGGCGATTTCAGACGTTACAGCCGGACACTTTCACCATGAGCCATGGGGTGGTTTGGACCATGGCCAGGGGTGAAGGGGCGAGCTAACAGATGTTTCCCCCTTCACCCCCGGCCGTGGTCCGAACCACCCCACGGCCCGTGGTGAAAACGTCCGGCCATAACGGCTAAAGGGGCACACACACCCAGAGGGGGCGGGGCCATGCGGCGCAGTGTGCTGCTGCATGGCCCCACCCCCTGCGTTCCCCGGCGGCCCTTCTGCCTACCGACGGGCGGTGGCGGCAGCCAATCCGGCCACTGCTGTAACCACGGGCGTGGGTGAATGCCATTGACCGCGGTGAACGGTAAGTAACCACACGTTACTTTCCGTTCACCACGGCTGTGGTGGCTATTCACCGCACTTCTCGACCTCCTTGCGTCCGGGGGTCCAGAAGTGTGATGAATGCAAATGCGGCCCGCTTTTGACTGTGGTGCACATCTGGCGGAGAGCCAACAGACAGGCGGGCCGCGTTTGACTGTGGTTCAGCCGGGGTGAATGCCCCCAATGTAACATCTGAAATCACGCATAAAAGCAGGGGGTTATTAAACCATTACTCTAATCAAGCAAAAACTTCTCCCAGAAGGATATATAAGAGGTTGGCCAGATCTATGCTGCCTCATGATGGACTCTGACCACTTAGGGGAAGCCCCTTGGGTGGTAGGGCTAACCCTCCATGCAGGATAGTGAAATTGACACATCCAGCCAGCCTACAGCTCAACAGCGAAATTGACAAGCACTCAGAGAACCTAAGCATATCTGTGCTTAATCATGTAGGCAGGAACTAGAGTGGCATCTCAAAGTTTCCATGTCCCTATGGCAGCCTGGATGACTAATGCCCAGTGGCAGGAGGGTGTCTTTGACCAGATGTAGACCCTGTATCATGGTTTTGGGATCTCAAGGAATTCTTCGGATGGATATGCATTGGGTGACAAACTCCTGCAAAAAAAAATGTGTTCCCTCTGTGGCTTACTCCCAGATTTGAATGAACAAGCATATCACTTCCCCATCCCATCCCCCCATGTTAGGTGAATGGATTAGCAAGTGTTATGTGGAAAGAAAGAAAGAAAGAAAGAAAGAAAGAAAGAAAGAAAGAATTCCACCCCCTTCCTTTGTCTCAAAAGTTTATTAATGAAACTCTGCAGTGTATCATCCCCAAACTACACACATGGCCATATTAAAATAGCAAAGAGAGGGGGGAACACCTTGGGTTTATTTGATTCCTAATGTAGCTGCTTAATTGGGCTGGTGATTATTTAAGTATCACTGCTGCAGGGATTTTTTATGGGTGACCAAAAAAAAAAAAAAAGTAATGAAAATTATTCTCAAGCCCCAACTTCTGCCTAGTAAAACCCCGAGTTTAATGGAAGAGGGAAAATCCCCATCTGGTAGTTCTCTTTGAAAAGCAAAGCCTGCGTGAAGGATTTATTATGACATTACAATGCTTGATGTCACATAATCTAGCTGGAAGAACATTATTGCTCTAAAGAGAGCCATCAGGCCCACTGTGACATGGATATTTGAAAGGATTAACTATGCTTAAATCAATATGGGCAATGAAAACAGGAATAACCAATCTTGTGGCCACTCAATTATTTAAGAGAGCGCCTGTATTCCCCACAGGATGGAATTAAACGTGTGTTCAAGAAGACTGACAATTAAATCTGTTCCTTTAATGCTGAGCTAGGGCTATCGGGATCCATTCGCAGATCTCTGTACAGCAAAACGGGCTCTTGGTTTGCAAGCTGAAATGTTCAGAGATGGCTCTGTTACTTGGGTTCAATTTTGGGTCACTTTGGGTGTTTTCGGACGGGCAGCAGCCAACCACCAGAACAGGGCAGGGAAGCCCTTCCAATGGGCACTGGGCAGACCAATGTGTGGGTCCCACAGATTCTTCCCCCCACCCCACCCCCTGCTCTGGTTCTGCCCTGGAAGTCCATTACACAGGCAGATCCCTGGGACTCAGCTATCACGGCAGCAGGAATGGACCCCTGGAGGAAGTAGCCTCTTGTCAGGTGTTGGAGCGGTGGCACAGAGGGTGTGCGTGTGCCCTGGCTGCCCACCCAGCAGCTGCAGTTGGAGTGGACCCCAGTGAGGAGGAGGAGGAGGAGGAGGAGCTGTAGCAACAGAGGGGATCCAGGGGAGAGGAGGAAGGTCAACTCCAGTGTCCCCAGCTACACAAGTAGCCACTCCAGCTGGGGACACCAAGGCTGCTCCTTCTCCTCCCCAGGGTCCCCTCTGCTGTGGTTGCTCCTCCTTCTCCCCCGTGTCAACCCTAACAGCTGTTAGGCCAGCGGTCATGGCAAGCAGCCCCTCCCCCGCTCCAACAGCTGACAGGTGGTAGCTGCTTCCTCCGGGGGTGGGGTTGGGGTGATCTTTCCCGACACATGGACTTGTCCATGCTGCTTGTTGACCTGTATGCATGCAGGTCTGCCAAGGATTGAAGGAGCCCATTGCCCAAGGTTGAGCCGGGTTAACCCGCATGGCGAGCTCCTCTTTTCTGCGGACGATGTCATGTGGTTCTGCCCTGGTCCAGCCCAGGGCAAACATCTGGCCGGTGCCCTTCACATGAGCAGGTGGATCCAGGCAAAGGGGGGAGGGCAACGTGGGCCCCCATCTCGTGTAATTACACCCTTTGTTACTCAGCAACAGATGGCTCAACTCTGGAAAGCAGGTTAGAATAGGAGTAATTCAAATTCTTTCCATTCTCAAATAAATGCCGAGTCTGCGGCATCAGGATGCTAGTTCCACTGCAGATCGTTACAGGTAGCATCTCATCAGCACTTTGCAAGAGTGGGTTTCCACAGTTCACTTATACACAGGATTGGGGGGAGTCAAAAACACTCTGACCCTTTTTACACGAGTCGCTCCCACGCATGGACACCCATCGTCCTTAACGAATCAGCTCCTAAATGACCTGCTGTCCGCCGAGGGGCTAAATGCTGTCAGAGGGTAATTTCAGACGTTACGAGACCCCGGTCAACCACAGTGAATCGCCTGTGGTGGCCGTTTGTCCCGTAACGTCTGATGTGCATTCCGCCAGATGTTCACCACAGTGAACCTCCGTCGGGAATCACATTGACCACTATTCTGGACCTCCAGAATCGTGGTTAGCTGGACCACGATCCAGGACGTCTGTTATGTTGACCCATCCCGGATCATGGCCCAGATCATGATGCGGGATTGGGCACAGCAGCTGCATTGGCCGCTGCGCCCGCCCGTTTCCCAGAGGGCGGGTGCCCGGGGGAGCGTGGGGAGGGCGGGGCTGTGTGGCTGCACGTTGCGCCGCACAGCCCCGCCCCCTCCCCAATCCCCAGTAGGAATCAGGCCGGCACATCTGATGGACAGCCGGACTGATTCCTGACCGGGATCCGTTTCGGAAATTACCCATAGACTTTAATCAAACAGAGGATTTTTCCATTTGGCATCTGGGCTTGGTATGAGTAGATTCCCAGTGCGGTAACCTAACCGCCTCGCAACTGAGGATTGAACCACAAGAAACCACGCAGGATCTTCCCTTTCGGTAGAAGCCCTGATGTACTTGTCCCAGCTGGAAATTTGACATCAGCAGCATTCATGAACACGGACGATGCTGGGGTGCACACACAATTCCCATCCAGAAAGCTGTACTCCTCCAGACTCTCGACTCCACAGGCGCTGCAGGAAAGACTAACCCGACAGGCTAGTTGGGCTCAACGTGGACGCTGAGATTCTTTCTGTTATTTCTCCCTGCCTCCACACCCCACAAGTGTGGTGAGGGAAAAGAGCGAGTGTTCAGTCGACTGTTGCTTTGAACAAAGATCCCCGCGTGACCTCCTTGCCCAGGTACAGAGTAAGCTGTCAGGTGGCAGGAAGTGCTTAGAAACAGTTTCACAAGTGCCTGCCCGAGGCCTGTTTGAGGTTTAGCACAGAAAGGGCCTTGCATGGTGCTAATTATTTATAATGCATTTCACTCAGCAAAACATCCAGCCCCAACAAGTCATTCTGTTTATTTAATGCAGCAATAATGGTTTTCTTTTTCTAAGCCGTCCCTAATGGGAGCCTTGTGCATCTAATTCCAGGGTCTGAAGCTTCCTGTCAGCAAGGGGATCATTACAACCGAGAAAGCAAACATTTTTTGGCACCAAGGAGGGGAATCATGGTGTGTTAATGCCACAGAACATTTGGTGCCTGCCCTAAATTTGGCCAGCATCCTATATATATAGTCCAATTTAGACTTACTTATTTGTCCAGGCCTTGAGCCGGTGGAGCTAGGCTCTCTCTCTCTCCCTATAAAAACCAATCCCCAAAGCCTAGCTCCACCGACTCAAGTGGTCAAATAGTAAGTCTAAATTGGAATTAAGAATTGGTATGCAAGGTCCTTAGCCCCAATGATGATGAAGACGATGCTGTTATTAATAAATAATAATAATAATAATAATAATAAAATTATTTTTATAGTACACCCTCCCAGCCATCCTCCCCTGCCAGATGGCAATTGGGGCACTTTACAGTATTAATATAGAGTGGGTGCAATCCTAGTGGTGGCATATGCCGCCCACCAGCGCAATGCCTAGCCAGGTGAGTGCACAGCAAGCCACTCAGCGCAACAGCACACCCCTGCTAAGGCGACCCCCTAGAGCCCACACACCCCACAGCCCGGGGGATGGAGCAGGCATGGCATAAGCACACTGCGCCTTGCATAGGCGCAGTTTAATAGGACTTCTAGGACTTTACCCAATAAATATAAAATTCATTTAAAACATAAATTGGTTCCAAACCAATTTTAAATGGTACAATAAAGAGGAAGGAAAAGGGGGGTAACCAGGAGTGGATCCTAGAAGCAACTGGAGAATCAATCAATCTTCAGGTGCTTTTTAAAGGTAAGGAGGGAGGCACTAAGAGGAACATTTGGAGGGAGCGAGTTCCATGCTGAGAGGCCCGCCGCAGCAAAGGCCCGATTGCCAGCCGACTTAAAGCCTGATGGCAGGATCCCCAAATAGCAAGTGGTTTCTGAGCTCAGATAGCCATCAGGGCAAGGCTCCAGGAGCACGACTCAAATCTGGCCAAAGATCCCATTGAATGCATTGGGAATTTGAGATAGATGCCAAAATCTATGATGTGGCAGTATAAAAATCTAGGCAACACGACTCTACTGGTTTGGGCATGTTCAAAGGGCAAATGAGAAGGGCTTGGTGAAGAGAGCATGGCAGGAGAGGGTGCTGAGGGGAAGAGCTGGGGCAAGCTGGGGCATGTTGTACGGAGCACATCACGGATAATGAAAAGCAGATGGGCCATAGTGTTGCCTCGGAAAGGAGAGAGAGATGATGCTTGCATAGTGGCCTCAATGTAATGGGGAAGAGGAGAAGAATGCTCAGACCAAAGTTTTTCCATTTTCAAACGTGTTTCTAATTTTTTTAAACCGTTTTGGTGAGAATTTACTGGGGTAAATGGAGAAAAGCTTCCCAAAAACCGGAAGAGAAAAAAAATAATAAAAAAAATAATAAAGCAGAAACATTCACCCAAGAAACAAAACAAAACCATTTGGGACCATCATGGTGTCACCCCTCTTCCTCTGACCCCAGCCCATCTCAGAGACAGGATGAAGGACCTGGGTATAAATCATGAGTATTCCCATGATTTATACATCTCGGAAACTTGGGAATACTCATGATTTATTTATTTTTTTACTATTTCAGCCCTACAGCAATGGTAGGTATTACAGGCAGGTACCAAATCAGTTTTAGTACTTCTCTTAGCGCTGGGAACTCTATGACGAGTGAAAGACCTGCCAATAGGCCATTCGCAGCAGCATCGATGGCTTAGTCCCAGAAATGCGTAGGGAAGCCACCATCGCATTCCTTGGCTATTGCTTAGCGAAGGGTTCAACCTCCGTTTTATGTAAACAGTCACGCAACCTTCCAAGAAGAAAGCATTGTCAGAAAGTCAAAACCAAACTGAGCTTGTAAACTCGGACACCTTTGCCAGCAGCTGTAATTAGCACGCTTGTCCCGGCAAGCCTCGGTGCCCCACTCCGTGGGGCTGGGTAAAACAATAAATCTTCACAACACTTTCCCTTCCAGCCCCAAGGGTTGATTGCAAAGGGGAAGGGAGAAGGAGTCGGCAGGGGCAGGGTCTAGGAGATAGGAAGAATTCCTGGTGGCTTTAACGATTTAGAGGTGCCGTTCACAGGCAGAGATAATGAGTATGAGCCTGGCATGCAGGCGACAGGCGGCACTTCCTGGCACCCTAGTTGTGCCACTTAAAATAACTCACTGTTATGCAGATAAATGGTTCCCTGGCTGGGATGCTAAAGCGCTCTTGGGCCAGGAGCGTATGTGCATGAGGGCACGTGCGTCTGCCCATGGTGCCTAGGATAAGTCAACACTTTGGGTGTTTTTCAGATGGAGACGGGGCTGGCTACTATAAGGCCAGCCTCCAGACCTGCCAGATGTGCAGGTGCAGCAGATGTGTACCCCCTCATCTGCCCACTTGCAACCCCAAGTGGGACAGGTTTAAACGAACCTGGTGGCTGATGTGGCCCACGGTCCGCCTGCGTTGCGCACACACACACCCCACTATAGAGTTGCGGGCGGATTGCCCGACGCTCTAGGCTGCTGCTTGCAATTCTATGGTGTTGCCCAGGGTAACCCCTGGCCAAGAGCAGAGCTGTAGCGGCCGTTCACCAAGCAGATGGGCAGCAACTCCGTCTCCAGCTGGTGCCACTCCACTTGTGGTGCTCCTGGATGTTCCGGGGCACTGCAATTGGGGCTCCCCCAGAGCTCGCACAACCTACTGTGCCTCTGCTCCACCTGCACATCTGGTGGGCGGCCTTTAGATGGACCCGCCGGAGTGGGAGGCAGAGCAGAGGTAGGGCTGCTGTCCATCTGAAAACACCCTTTGTGACGCTATTTCCAGGATGACAGCACACAGATTCATTCAGAACAGGGGTTGGTTTGGCCCATCATGTTAGATTCTCTGGTACAGACTAGTATCCCACAACACCTCCATGCTCCTATAAACTCAACCACTGGATACAGCAGAAATGAGTATCTGCAGAGACAGGCTTACACGTCAAAATGACAGTACTTGACCCAACCTTTAACATACGTGCTAATTAGTACCCGTTTAGTGACCAACGGACTGCCCCATGTAAACTTTTATTGGTTTTAGTCCTGATTTTCTGACTTCCTGTACTGATTTACCATTTTACAATGGTAAATCCATAAAAGACTAACTTGATAATGGTAATATTTTAAAAAATTTCTATTTATTTCTTGACTTGATTTATTTTTCTATTGTTACCCCGCCCCTCTCCCAAAAGCATCTCGGGGTGGCTTACAACAACAAAAACATATATAACAACAATTGCAATAAAACGTACATAAATACAAAAGCATCTTAATAAAAATCATATGAAACTAGACTATAAAATCTGGTCTGTGCTAAAATTCCTCGCCCCCCCCCCCAACCCATCTGACCCATCCCACCCTCCCCCACCAAATACCTGGCAGAAGAGCCAGGTCTTACCGTTTCATCAGAAGACGAGAAGTTCCGGGCTAAGGCGAACCTCCACTGGTATTTTCAGGTAATGAGTTGCCCAGCTTGGTACTCGGTCAGGTACTGACTGGGCTCCCAATAGACTACTCAAAAATGTGCTATTACTGTTGGGGAGCAAATGTGCTACCCAACTCCTACCATTGGGTACATGGCTTGTTTGAGCAGTAATGGTCAGCCAGGGGCGCCCTCCCGCAGGTTCCGTTTGTAACCCGTTTGTCCATGGGGCTGGGGTGCACGGGAGGACATTCTCGGTTGCTGCTCCAGTTTTGTGGAACTCCCTTCCCAAGGAGGTTCGTTTGAACCTGGGCCTGGGCATCTTCCAGAGGCAGCGCAAAACTCTTTTATTCGAAAGAGCATTTGGTAGGCGGGGATAAATGGGGTTGGTTGCGTTATGGGGGAGGGCTGGGGAGGGGGCGGAGTTTGAGAGGAGGGTGTTCTTATTGTGTGTTTTTTTTTACTGTTTTTAATTTTTATGGATTGTGAAGCCTTGTGAGAAGAGGGGCATAAAAATTCGAAGAAAGAAAGAAAGCCAGAGTAACAGCCCCTTAACTCGCTGAAGAGGAATAATCCCTTACCTGACTGTAACCCTGCTTTTATTGGTAAAAGCATCCCTCTTGTTCTATTTTCTGTGACATCAGAGAACAAGCATTCACCATCTTTTTGGTACCATCTTTTGTAGTTATTTGAAAACTACTATCATGTCTCTCCTCCGCCCTTAGTCTTCTTTTGTCTAGGCTAAACATACCCAATTCTTTCAGCCTTTCCTCATATGCACACTGCTTTTGTTCTGGCAATCAATTAATCCAAAGGAAGAACCCCTTCATTAATTTTAACCATGCCTTTCTTCAGACAATAACGGAGCGTGGAGCAAGTGAGGAAAAAGATGAGACTATACAGCTCCCCCTCAAGAAACAGGAGGGAAAGCAAGGTGTGAATTTACTCCAGAGTTCAGAAAAGCAGGTGAATAGGCGACCAGAAAAGTCATTGGGTGTTTTCGGAGGAGATGCTACCCAGCACGGCCACCCATTAGCCACGGAGCCCGCTACTCATCTGAAGGTGGAGCAGTTGGATGTGCGCTCCCGTGAGCTGCACAGCACCTACTCATGGTATACGCAGACGCAGACCGGTGAGACTAGGGTTCGAATCTTACCCTTGCCCGTGAATTCATTTGGTGACCTTGGACAAGTTACAACTTCTCAGGTCTCCATCTGTAAAATGTGCGTGTGTTTCCCTTTGTCCATTAATCTACTGGACAGACACCTGTCTTTGTAAAGTGCTGTATATACCTAATAACGCTATAAAAATGATAAGTAGTAGTCCAGTTGGGTTTTGAAAACATTAAGGGAAGGGGGACGTCCCTGGGCAACTTATCCCATTGCTCACCAATTCTTGCAGTTAGAATGTTTCTTTCTAACTGAAATTGACATGAAATTGACTCCAATTTAAAAACCATTCCTTCTCGTTCTATCTTCTGTGGACAGTGGAAGATTGAAAAAAGTTCACGATCTTTTTTTGTGGCATCGTTTCAGATGTTTGAAAACTACTATCATGGTCTCCCACTGCCCTTAGTCTTCTTTTATCTACGCTAATCATACCCAATTCTTTCAGCGTTTCCTCCTATGGCTTCTCTCCCAGCACATTGATTATCTTAATTGCCCTTCTCTGAATCGTCTCCATTGAGGCTAGATCCTTCTCACAGGACGGTGTCCCAAGCTGACCACAATGTTACAGGTGAAGTTCACCAGCACAACGACGCACCTAATAATACAACCAAAAACAGAGTTTGCCCTTTTTTTGACAACAGCATCATGTTGCTGACTCCCAGACCCTTCTCTCAGTGCTAGCACCCGGCCCGTTATCCCCCGTTTTAGCCTGCTATCTGCCTGTTTCAGGACCCGGGCCTTGAACCCCATCTCCTTTAGACTGCCAGTGCCAGCTCAATAGCACCACTCTACCTAGATTGCCTGACTTGACCTAGATTGCTTCCCTGTAAGCCCGCCCCTTGCCCTGGCCTAGCCACTCCCCTTCTCCTGTCTATCTCAGCCTATGCCACGCCTCCCTGCTTCCTGGTTGGCTGCTATCAGCATATAAGACATCCCAGCCAGACCAGAAGCTGAGTGGATCATCTGACCAGTCACCATGTCCAAGCCTTGGTCTTGTCCTGCATTACTCCAAGCCTTCTGTCCCTGCCCTGACTCCTCAACTCTGGGCAGGTTCCCTGAATCCTCCCAGGATCCAGATGGCAGGACTCAGGCTGCTCCTTACGCCCTGTTTGCCATGGAAAACAACTTCTATCTGGCTTCTTTGCCCATAGGTGTTGCTTTCTCAACCCTTTTACCCTTTTCATTTCTCTCCGGGGAATCTTTTCTTATACTGCTGGGCCCCAAATTCAGCCTGGCACCCCAGCGGAGCCTAACCAGCACCATGTGCCAGCTGTGTTTCTCGAGCTATTTCTGGAAAGGCGTTCTTTCGAAGATAAGTCACCCTGGCCGGTTTTGCAAGAGCGTCAGCTAGATGACTCAATCCACTATCATCCCTGGAGCTTTCCCTCCAGGGCTCCTACCTAGCTAGCTAGCTACTCTCCCCCATTTTATATTTGTGCATCTGGTATTTCTTCTTACTTAGTACAAATCTGTATGTGTGCACAATGACTTTGTGTGTGCACACACCCGTGTACAATGCTCGGAGATCACTGAATAGGAAATCCTTTTCTTTATCACTCTTTTTTTGTAATAAGGCCTCTTGGCACCGGAGCAACTTAATAGGTGCCCAATGATTGGAGCTTGTCTGTTTTTCTGCTGGGTCCCATGCTTCGCTCGTAAACACCCCTCCTCCGGCGCAGTATTTAACAGTGGCTCGATAGGTAAACATGCAAGTGTCTCCAGGGACTCTGTTTACATTCACTTATATTACCCTGGCATAAAATATACATGTGCTTGATGAGCCGGAGATAGAGTTCTGCTGCTTTAAAGGAGAACGGGTCGGGGGTGGGTGGGTGGAATTATCCTCCTGGGGACAAGATGGAGTTTATTCAAGAGGGCGTGAATGAGAGGAAGCAAAGGGCTGGATACACAAATCATGTCATCATCAGAGAGAGCTGGGATAACCAGGGTAGCCCAAATGGGGACCGAAGCCTGCCCCAGATCTGGTCATAGCAAGGGACGCAACCCTAGTTTCCAGCTAGCACCCCAACCACTGGACCACCCTGCCTTTCTACAGCAGAGCGTGGAACAGGAGTTCCTGTGATTTAACCTATAGGATGACCAGTGCAAGGGACAAGGCGGGAAAGTCATTCATCGTTCATTATTAATGATTAGTAAATAATTATTAAGTCATTAATGGGTTTTCCTGGCTTTTGTTTCCAACCTTGAAATGGCCGGCATCAGCCTTTTTCCTGGTCTGTCATGTTCTGGGGTTCATGCTCCCATTGGGAACATTTCCCAGTGCTCAGCCTCTCCCCCCCCCTCCCTTTAATTTAATTACCGGGGCTGAGCCCTGACAAGATTCCCCCCACCACTATACACACGCACACACAAATTAAGCTGTATTTTAGTGTCTGCTTGTCTATCTGTAACATGAAAACCTCATCTGCTCCATTATCTACATTTCTTTCTGGGAGGGTGGGAGAGAAAACAGAATGACTATAACTCAGGAAAATTCTTCCCATACTCAGCACTGACTCACTGGGTGTTTTTACACACACATTTCTCCTGCATGTTTGCTGTTACATCCTAAACTTTCTGTGTGTCTAAATCACTCACCCGGATCTTCAACACCCGGCTCTTTGAACTTCTGCGTAGAACTTCTCCAAGAACCTTTGTGTGTAAAAAGTTCTCCTGGTAAACTGCTTTGCTCCAGGCAGCTGTGGTCACTTGGTTTCCATGGCACCCTGTCACGTCTACAGCTGCGGCTACTTTAGGCTGCCACAGGGCAGTGTTTGTGTGAAGAATGCATCCAGGAACTGCCTCAGGGCAGCATGTTTGTGAAAAATGCATCTAGAGCTTACTTATGGACTCGTAAACCCAGAAGATTGAAAAATCTGGAACTTTAATGTGTGTGTAAAAATGTCCATTATTAGAGCCAATATGATTAAGGCATACAAATTAGTCACAAAGGAAAGGGTGGCAATCGGCTTGGCTGTCCATGATTTCAGAATGCTCCCCCCCCCCCCCAACTTGGCATAGAGAAGGGGAAGTGGTTTAGTCAATGGCAGTGACTGTGGAAGGCAAGAGAGGAGATAGGTTGGGGGTAGCAATTTGCTCAACCCTGCAGCAGAGCTGAACTGAGTACCTGCGAAATGGGTATTCCCATCGAATTTCCAGTACTGGAATCAAACAGGTCAGTCAGGTACCCGAAAAACTGAAATAGTTACCAACGATTGATATACCCTATATGGCTTGGGCCGCATCTTCCCCTAGGTCCCGTCGCAGCCAGGGGCGCCCTCTTGTGAGCGCCAACTGCCGGTGAAGTTGCTACAACGCGGGCGCACATTCTCGGTGGCTGCCTCACAATGACGGAATTCCCTCCCCTTGGAGATCCGTCGAAGTCTGAGCCACTCTGGGGCACGGAGGGCAAGGCGGTCCCTGAGGTATGAGGGGCCCAGACCATGACCCCTCATATATAGATAGATTGTCCTAACCCTGTTTTAAATTGTTTATATTATGATGGTGTTAGATTTATATCATTGTATTTTTATTATTTTTAAATTGTTAGCCGCCCCGAGCTGGTTTCAGGAGGGGCGGGGTATAAATCGATAACATAACTAAAAGAAATGCATCCGTTAAGAGCTGCAGCACTGCTCCCTTTTCCTTATCTCATCGGGGATTTGTAGTTAATCCCACTCTGAGCTCATGCCTCTCAGCGCTCGTGTTACAGGGGCCCATACACGTGTCTGTATGAGTTATGCTAGGGTCACTTGGAGGTTCACAGCTGTGGGGTAGTGGAGAAGATGCTGGACTTGGACCTCGGAAGCAAGGGTTCAAATCCTGTCCTAGCCATGAACTCACTGGGTGACCTTGGGCAAGTCAGCCTCAGTTCCCCCATCTGTAAAATGGGAGTGTGTGTGTGTTTCCCTGTGCTCCCCTCACCCTTGTCCATCTTAGATTGTCAGCACTGGGCAGGGACCTGTCTCCAAAATTGCTGTGAACACCTAGTGGTGCGCCCCCTGCTGAAGAAGCCATCTTTGGATATGGACACTCTCGCCAGTTACCGACCCGTCTCTAATCTTCCCTTTTTAGGGAAGCTTATTGAACGGGCAGTGGCACTGTAGCTCCAGGCGCATTTGGACAGCTTGGTTTCCCGGACCCTTTTCGATCTGGGTTCCGCCCCGGCTATGGTACGGAGCCGGCGTTGGTGGATGATCTCCACCGGGAGACGGATGCAAATATTTCCACGCATACAATGGGCGCAGAATGAATGCACAGCGCTTTATTTGCACGTTGCACGCACACTCTTGCATACAGCATGCACCGGGTTTAGGATCAGGCCTCAAGAATGATAGGTCTTGCATTACCCTCCAGAAAATGCTCATTGTTTGTCGATCCTCCTGAGGCAGGGAGTTCCAGAGCTGTAGAGCAACGTCCGAGAATGCGTCTCTGTGTGCCCTTTGCTTACAGACTTGGTGCAGAGATGCAACTTGGAGGGTGTCCCCAGTTGACCTTAGGGATCATGAAGAAACATGAGGAGGAGGCAGTCATTTAGAAATGTAGGGTTAGGGTTTATTTATAGATGGAACTTCCCCCTCTTCTGTATCCACTTGGCCATGGGATGTTGTTTTTTACATGTGTTTGTATATGTTTTATCCTGTAAGCCTCCCTGAGTCTTTTTAAGAGAAGGACAGGAAAACTAAAACTAAAACTAACTAACTAACTAAATAGGAGGCCCTTAATTTTAAGGGTGACAGACAGTGCGAGGTAACAGCCGACCTCTTTGAGAAAGGGAGGTAAGGGAAATGATGGGTCTGATCCAAAGTTCAATGTAGTTAAGGGGCAGGGGAGTTGAGACCGTATCCGTAACTGATTAAACTAAAACTCAACGCAATGCATCGCTTATGGCTACCTGCAGGTAATGCTCACAATTTCAAATAGCATTTTGGGTTCTTGATGGCTTCTACCCCAAGTGCTGACTGGGCACTTGACGACCCCAAATAGCAGGCATCGCTGTTCCAATTGACTTACCAATCAGTACCAAATGGTAAAACAGTCAATCGGTAAAGAAATCGGGATGGGGGAGGGGCAGTCAGTAGCAGGAGTCAGGAAATCGGGCTGGAAAATGGTATTTTGTCCCATTGGGCACTACATGGGTTCTGAGGACTGCGATTTTGATGGGGTTGCCCATTTTTGCGAGTAGCTCCGCGCCTAAGACTTCATCTTGTTGCGTCCTCACACACCGGGAAACCTGGTCAAATCACCCTCGTTAGCGCACACGTGGGCACGCGAGCGCACCCGCCAAACTTTCCCCCTCGCTTCCCTCCCGCATGACACCTCGTGCCTGCAGTTTGCCGTGTAATTAGCTTTGGCAGCGAGAAAAGACAAGAGAAGCGCTTGTTAGCTGGATTAAAGAGATCTTTTCCTGACACCCCGGGAGTGACACGCTGACGTGCCAGGCCCGTCACCTGTCAAGAGTTCAGACAGCACGGTCTGCAGCTCCTTTTAAAAAAAATAATCATCACCATCAAGCCAGACTAGTTCTGCCATTTGCTTGAGTGGCAAGAGGCAGGCAGGGACTAGTCTCTTCAAAGAGCACAGCCACGGGTGATTTAGGGGGATCAGGCTGCAGGAAGCTAGGCCCGATTCCTCCGCAGCTTAGTGAACGGAATAATCTTGCCGAGGCTTGTGTCTTCCAAGCCGGGCAGTTGGGTCTGGGTCCTGGGAATGGTGTGTCAAGGTCGAAATAGTTTTCTTCAGCGCTAGCTTGAGGCGGCAACGCCCCCCCCCCCTCCCCTTAATGCGGGATCCAGCCATTAGTTACAGGATGTGGCACGAAAGGATCGCAGCCAGGCCTGACAGGAATGGGAGAGGGAAGGTGTACAATGGTACCAGGGTCCAAAGTCAGGGGATCCCTGTCACAGGGACTCACCCAGCATGGGTCCATCTCAAGATGGAGTCCACTGGTCAAGGTCTTTTCTTCACCAGAGTGTTCTTATATTGGGCATTTTTAGACACACGTTAAAGTTCCGGATGTTTCAGTCTTCTGGGTTTACAAGGCCACAAGTAAGTTCCGGATGCATTCTTCACACAAACACTGCCCTGAGGCAGCCTAAAGTAGCCGCAGCTGTAGACGTGAGGGGCTGCCATGGAAACCAAGTGACCACAGCTGCCTGGAGCAAAGCAGTTTACCAGGAGAACTTTTTACACACAAAAGTTCTGGGAGAAGTTCTA
>QEPC01012679.1:7214581-7253681 GCA_003113815.1 Sphenodon punctatus | reverse complement strand
AGGAGGAGGATGGCAATGGATTAGGAATAGGAAGGAACAAAAACTGCTGGGAGAGAGGGAGCCTTCTGAAACGCCTGCTGTTCGGGAACAGTGACTAGCTCAGAAGGTGTTGGGAAGGGGGGAGGCAATCAGTTTTGTATTTTGCTGCACCCACCTTACCGCAAGCCCCATTGGCTCCATGCAGCCTAGCCTGTGGCCAATCGCAGACTGGTCTGAGGCAAAAAGGGATGGTGATTGGGCAGGCTGACCTCTCCACCCTCTACCCCTGGTGCCTGGAAGTCTGCTCCTCAGCTGACTCCCCCTCCCTGCCATGTTTGGCCTTCCATTGACACCACATTTTAGCCACCTGAACGCGATCTGAACTGACCGAACTGTTTGGTCATTTCGGCGTTCGGAATTGAGTTCGGTTTGGTCGGTTCGGGTTCAGTCGTCCGAACAGACCGAGTTCGGGCCAAACTCCGAACTTCCGAACCGCGTTCGGCCATCCCTACTGGTTGAGCCTCTGAGGCACAGCTCTGTGGATGAGGCTGTGGGCATGATGGGATCGACACCCCTTGGAGCTCTGGCGTTCAGACAGGGAGCATGTGTTATTGCTGTGTTTCATCCTTCACGTCTGCAGCTGGATTGGGTAAATGAATATTACCGTTACCGGTCTGAATTTGAGGGTATTTTTTGCATTTTCAGATAGTCCTTCGGGTACCCAAACACTATCTATGGATGTTAAGAGAAGTGACAGCAGAGCATCACAACCCAACCTGGGCTAAGAATCCACCACCAACATGGTCCTGACCAGCTCAGGCCAGACAACAAACATGCCAGCGGCCAGGCCACCAGGGAGCCACACAAATGTGTGATTGGCCGGCCCCCACCTTCATGCTGTGCCCAGCGCCCCACCCCCACCATGACGGTCAGCCACGGCAACCAATGACCCAATCCAGGCCAGGTCATGGCAGACTGCAACAGATGTGATAGCCCACTGTAGCCTGCTCTGGCCTAGTCAGACAGACTGTAGCCTGGGCCAGAGAGCATACACACCTGAGAGCAAGCCCGGGCAAACATCCAGCAATGCACCAACAAACGTGCTGATGGCTCGCGGGTCAAAGTGGGCCAAAGCATGGCACCATCACGTTGGTTAACACCCTGTGGCTGAAAACAGGCACTCACATTTTTCACGTATCCACAGTCTCTGGCTGAAAATGTTTACTGATTTTTCAGGTACTCAATTTTGGATTTTTTCAGCATGGTTATATGGGTACTTTGGGTGGTTTAGTTGCATTCGTTTCAGCGACTGCACCCATGCAATAGTGCAAATATTGACAAAATGGCATTACCAAAATAACCAAACTAAAATAATGGGGGTGGGGGGGGGAGGGAAATGACCCCAAAAATTCCTAAATACTGAAAAACCAAAATGGGTGTCCGACAAAGCACAATGTCCAATGACCGGCGGAGATTGTGGCCAACGGTCATGGTTTACTACACCTTCATCACCAGCTGGTCAAAGACCAAAAGCCACCTTAGGCCCAGATTCTACAGAAAAGTCTCTTTCCATTGGGTGAGTCCAGCAAGGGCATAGTTATGAGAGGGACAGGCAGTGCAGTGGAACTGGGGCCCATGAATGCTCGTGTGTAGCTATATCTTTTGCCATTGGGAGGCGGTGAGAGGTGGGTGGACCTATTCCATATTCTGCACCAGAGCTTGGGCTGAAACTCAATCTGGTTTTTTTTCCAAAATAGCAGTCTCACTGTATCCCCGGTGGCCATCTTGCATATGCACAGTTGGGGGGGTTGTTTGGTTTTTTTCAAGCAAGATTCTCATACCGTTAACGAGATCTTCTCGAGATCTCGCTGTGGGTTCTCGATTCTCACAAGAACCAAATTGATTCTCATTTCAGTTCAAGCCAGGGCCCATTCCAAGCCTAGATTGCAGTAAGAGCGTTTACCCGTGACAGCCTAAGGCATGGGGGCTATGGGATATATGGGCCCCTAGGCTGATCGACGCTCTTGTAGAGACTAGATTGTGTAAATCTCAGAGGCCAAAAACCCAGCAGTGCTCACACAATCAAACCTCGGTGTCCAAGGAAAGAGGAAAGAATGTGATGGGGGCAGCAGGAACCCAAGAGCACAGGCTCATAACGGGATTGGAGGGGAATGGCTAGCTGTCAAGGAAGGAGCCCAGGGATCCCGCGGAGACTAATATTCTCCACCTTCCCTGTCTGTCTCTTTTCGTGTGACCTCATGAACTTTATGGATCCTTTCAGAGACCCTGCAGAAATCAGCTTTTGGGATGTGGAACACAGGAGCTTCTAGGAGTTGGGCAGCCCACTCTGTAACAGACTAAGGGGCTCCTTCATAGAAGCCCCCGTACTTATGGACAAAAGCTTTCTGAGTGCCTGCCAGGACACAAGGATTTCCCTTTTCCTCCCTCTCTCTCTTGCCTTTAGACGGAAAGGGCCACACGGGGGTGAAGCCTGTCCATCTGAAAACACCCAGTGAGCCCCTCTCAAAGTTCCTTCAAAGCCTTTCTGTCCGCAGCTGGGGGACTCCGTCTCTTCTGAGAAATAAGCATGCAGGAAAGAGTCACCAGGAAAGAGTGAAAAAGTGTTCCGATCATTGTGACTTGGGTCACAACGGCATTGAGCAAATCAAGTGGGCCAACTCCCAAGTAGCATCAGATGAAGGAAGCTTGGATACAGATATTAGCTAACAGGGCAAGAGAGTTTTTTGCATGAGAGAGAGAGAGAGAGAGAGAGAGAGCGTGCGCAGGAATTGTAGACACTGGGGCCAATCCCAAGCCCGGCGAATCTCGGGTGGAGCTGTGCATGTGCACAGCCGCACGCAAACCACGCAGAGCCCCATTGTGGGCTCATTGTGCCCCATAGAAACCGTGTGCAGGCACGCGCGTGCATGGGATCCGCATGGCTTGGGATTGCGACCATTATTATTATAATTTACATAATGCCAGCCCTGAGCTTGGCACTGAACAATCATCACATTGGAGACATGTCCTTGGCCCAAGGATCTTAGAGTCTAGGAGAAGCAAGGGAGGGGGCAGCCAAGAGAGACGGGCACCCAAGAGAGAGAGAGAGACATTCACAAAGTTGAGAAGTCGCTGGTGCACGACCATGTACAAGACATATTTTTTAAGAAATGCTATTAGTGTCCTCTGCCATGGAATGGCCTTTAAATCAAAAACTGGCCTTGTTAGCCACATACACAGTCCTAAAAACGTTTTTGCTATGTTTAAAAGCTCCTGCATTGACATCTGTGAAAAGAGGCACCCTTCCTCGTACCCGAGTTCCTTGCGTTGCAAGAACTGTACAAGAAATCTCTAGGTCAAAACTGGTTTTGTAAATACCTACTTTAAATTCCTAAATGACTTCAACCCCAAGTATCTGAAAGACCGCCTCTCCCTTTGTATCCTGTCGTGGCCTCTGAAGACAGCTGGAAGTGCCCTCTTGCAGGTATCATCTGCCTGTGAAGTTGCTTGCAACACAGGTGAGCAGAGAGGTGTTCTCTCAGGGGCTGTTCCATGATGACTAGGGAACTCCCTCCCCTTGGAGCCTCTCAGCCTGAGCTTGCTCATCTTCCGGAAACGATGCAAGATGTCTCTGTTTGGCCAGGCATTTGGCTGGCAGGGATAGGGTTTCTACTGAAACTGCCCTGACCAAGATCACCAATGATCTACTTGTCGCTAAATCTAAGCGCCTCTACTCCATTCTTGTCCTCCTTGACCTCTCTGCTGCCTCTGACACTGTCGACCACTCGCTCCTATTGGACTCGCTTTACTCTTTGGGCTTCTGTGGCTCTGTCATTGACTGGTTCTCCTCCTACCTCTCTGACCGCTCCTTTAAAGTCTCGCTCCCCGAGTCAAACTCCTCCTCCCTCCCCCTTTCGGTTTGGGGTCCCCGAAGGCTCTGTCCTTGGCCCTCTTCTCTATTTACACCGTTTCTTGGCAAACTTATTGCCTAGCACGGATTCCAATATCATCTCTATGCTGATGACACCCAACTCTATCTTTCTACCCCCTCTCTCTCCTTTTCTGTCCTCTCACACCTCATCAACTGTCTCTCTGATATCTCCGCCTGGATGTCCCGACGTCAACTCAAGCTCAACATGGCCAAGACCGAACTCCTCATTTTTCCTCCCTCCTCTTCCTCTCCCTCTAACCTGCCCATCTGCATCGATGGAGTCACCATCCATCCTGTTCTCCAAGCCCGTAGCTTGGGCTTCATCTTTGACACGCACCTCTCTTTTAAACCTTACATTGACTCTGTTGCCAAATCCTGCCGATTCGCCCTCCATAACATTGCTCGGATCCGCCCCTTTCTCTCTACCTCCTCGGCCAAAACCCTTGTTCATGCCATGGTTATCTCTCGCCTCGATTACTGCAACCTCCTCCTTGCTGGCCTCCCTCGCTCTCACCTGTCCCCCCTTATCGCAATCCAAAACTCCGCTGCCAAGGTCATTCACTCTGCCCGTCGCTTCGACCATGTGCAGCCTCTCCTCTTCTCTCTTCACTGGCTCCCCCTTCCTGAACGTATCCTGTTTAAACTCCTGGTATTCACGTTCAAAACACTCCACAACCAAGCTCCCCCTTACCTCTCGGACCTAATCTCCCTACGCACTCCTGCACGCGCTCTCCGCTCTTCCTCTGTCCCCTCCCTCACTCTCCCTCGTTTCTCCTGCTCACCTAACCGCCTTCGACCCTTCTCCCTCGCTGCCCCCCATGCCTGGAACTCCCTCCCTACCCACATCCGCCTTGCCCCCTCCCTCCGCTCCTTCAAATCCCTCCTCAAGACCCACTTTTTCCTCGCCGCCTTTCCCAATGCCTGCTAGTCGTTCCCCATATACTTACTGTCTGCCCTCCTCTGCAGACTGCTGCAACCAACCTGATTGTAACCAAGCCAAGCACACGCACCTGAGACTTCGCATCCGCCTGAATGTTTGTCTGTCTTCTCCCGTGTCTCTCCAACTGTCCCCTCTCCCTGTCTCCCCATCCTTGTCTTTTAGATTGTAAGCCACAGGCAGGGACCGCATCTATTTCTATGTTCTGTACAGCGCCAGGTACATGGCTGGCGCTATATAAATGTTTATAATACTAAAAATAATAGAGTTGGGTGGGATTCGCTGGGTGGGAAGGTGGGGTAAGGGGATTTTAGATGTTTTTATTGGTTGTAAGCTGCCCTGAGCCTTGGTGGCATATCAGTCTGAATAAATAAAATAAAATAAACACAATTGTAACATTAACGCCCTCTTTTTCAAAGCCAAGAAGATAGGAAGGCATTTGACATTTTATTATAAACTAAAGAAATCTTTTGTGTGGGGACTCACCTCTAAAATCACTCGCACCCTCTTCCATGTACAAAACCATGGGACACCCTTGGTGGCTTCTTTGCCCGAATTAGTTTTATGGTTTTATGGGTGGTGTTTTATTATTAATTATTATTATTTTCAGTTTTGTGAATTCAGAACACTTCTTCTTTTCCACTGAAATGGCCAAACAAAAAGCCAACATATCTTTTTGAAAACTTTCAAAGTAAAGAATGTCAATAAATAAATGTTGTGGGAAGGAATTTGTAGGTTTTGTTTTGGTTTTTTTTGTGAGGGGGGTTGCGTATGTTTTTATGCACTTTTATACTGATGTTCCACCCCGAGCATTACAGGAAGGGCATGTTACAAGAGAGAGAGAGGGTAACTTTGGATTAAAATTTGAGGAGAGCTAGTGACCGACGTAGGTTCTGCCCCCTCATCTCTAGAGAGAGTGTGTGTTTGCCATGTTGGTTCCAAGTGACAGAGAGGAAAGCAAAGTGATTCGAACGATATCTTTTATTGGACCGACAGCCGTTGGTCCAGTAAAAGATATCATTCGAACCACTTTTCTTCCTTCTCTAGTTTTGAGGGGAAGATCATCCTCTATAATTACTCCCACGATGATAGATAGATCGATCGACCACCCCTCCCATCATAGTTTTACTTTGAATAATTGCTGTGTATGTAATTTCATGGCCAGAGCAGAGATATCTGCACTAGCGGATTTCCCACATCCCAGCAACTGCCCCCCACCAGCACCATTATCCCGAGCAATAGTCCCTGCTGTGGGGTATAAGAGGGAGCGCCTCTGTCTTTAGCCAGCCTCTCTGCTAATTGCCGACTGATGGACAGTTTAATAAAGGCGACAGGAGCTGAGGAATTTGTTCTCCCGGAGCGTCCTTAGCCCAGGGTACCACCCGCTCCTGCCGGAATCAAGCAGAGGGATGAGGCGAAAGCTACTGAGGTGTGGGAATAAAGAGAGGTACCCACGCTGTGTACCTTATCTAATTCCCCCTCACTCACCAGCTAATCATTCACTTCATGGGGCGTCTGTAGAGGAAACGGTTCTAACTCAAGAGGCATGGAGTCAGGGTTTAGGTATTATAGGAAGAGATGGTCCAGCAGCACCGGGGAAGTGGGGGGGCACGCTTCCTTGTGCAATAACGCCCCCTGCTGTTGGGGAGCAAATCGGGGGGGGGGCATCTTCTGCACCAGGGCTCATTTTGACCTCCCTGCATGGAGGCTTCTTGTGGGTAGAGATACAAAGGATTAAAAAATAGAGCATTGTTTCTAAGCTGGTGGCTCCCAGGAGGGTCTTAAGGGTGTCCTGGGAGGCCCTGTGTTCTAGTGTTGCTCTGTTGCATCCCCAGCTGCGTCCCCTCCTGCTGCTTGTTCTGGTCACTTGTGCCGTTGGGTGCTGGGATAAGGCGAGGAGGGGCGTAGCGTCGCACTTCACACCTCCAGCTGACTCCCTGCTGTGCCTTGTCCCACTGTCCCCAACCTCCGCGTCTGAAAACCAAATTGAATGAACGACGACTCCTCGTCATTTCTATAGCGCTACTAGGTGGACACAGCACTTTACAGTCACAGATTTTTGGAGACAGGTCCCTGCCCAGTGTGGGCTGACAATCTAAAGGTGTTTTCCAACCAGAGGCATCCACGCATAGCCCCCTGGCCCCGTCCAGGCATTCAACTGATCATGTGACAGCGACACGTGAGGGGGCGTGCTCCCGTGACCCACACAATGGTCACTCATGGTCTCACACGGAGCACTCCTGAAAAATCCAGAGTACGCGGGCCAGGGCACCTCCATGGACAGGGGAGCCATTCTGAGAGCAGCTTGTTTAAAGCTCTCCCCACACCTGTTGCGTGCGTGGGAGGGCACCCCGCAACCATGCCACACCACTTATTTTAAAACACCCTAAAATGGACACGGGTGAGGGGAACGTAGGGAGAGACAGACACATGCACATTCCCATTTTACAGATGGGGGAACTGAGGCTGAGGGGTTGTGACTTGCCCAAGGCCACCCAGGGAGTTCATGACTTCGACAGAATTGGAACCCTGGCTTCCCAGAGCCAAGTCCAGCACCTTACCCACTACACTGGCTCTCTGTGTAAATGTTTGAAATTAAGTGAAATTCATGTTTCCAGCCTCCAAAGACTTCCGCTACATTTATACCAGTCTTTTCTCCTGCCTCTTCAATTTCCTACGTGTGATTGTAAAATCTCACTGACTAAATGTTCCCACGATCTCTCCCTCACGTTTAAAGTGACCCCCTATTGCCCTGGCCGCTGCTAAGTATCCCATAATTCTGCAAGGCTATGCGCTGACTTCTGTGGTGCAGAGAGACTGACTGCGAGATTAAACCCACCCCACGTTACGATGGGATGGAGTTTGCACGACCATAAAGCCTACGCTTTTGAGTTACATTTTTTTGACTCGACGCTAGCAGTGAAACGAGCACTTGATTTTGTACCCACGTTTTGGGGTACTGTTTCGGGTATTTGAATCGGGAACCAAAGACCATTCGAGTACCTGAGAAAATGAAATTTCAGTTTTTTGGTTTCCGAGTACCCAAAATGACCTGAAAACCTGGAAAATACCACCACCACAACCACCCCAAAAAAAACCTAAATACAGGACCAGAAGTCAAAAAATCAGGATGAAAATAGTATTTTGGTATGGACCAAAGTCGGACACCTGGACGTTTCTCGTCTAATCACTCTAATCAGGTATTGAGACTACAACAGGCATGCCCAATTTTGTGGGGACCCGTTTCACCTCTGCTCGATGCATATTATCCCCGCTGCATCATGCAACCTCACCCTTTCACGAGTTAAAAAAAAAATAATTAAGGGGAAAATAATTTCCCCAGTTTAGCATCTTGTGTGAACAGAAAAGTACAGTCTTCTATCAAGGAAGTCATCAGTAGGTCCGAAACTCACCCTCGCTATCTTGCCAAATCTCGGCGAGAATTAGCTTTTCAATGACACTTGCAAGAACAGGACAAGAATCGACCAGTTCTTGACCCTTTCTTGTAAAGATTCGTGCAGCCGAAAAAACGGCACAGGCCCTGGTGTCCACTTTCTGCATTCACATAGTGGTTTTAGGATTTCGACAATCTCACAAAACCACTCTGCGCATGCTCAAAATGGTCACCATGGGCCACGCATATGCAGAAATGGCAGCAGCGGCATGCGCAGAGCATGTTTTGAGATTTTCAAGAATCTCGCACGGTTCTCAAAAATCTCAGCGACATCTTGCAAGATCTCGTCCAACTTTGTGAGGCTCTCTCGCCTTCTCAAGAGGACATGCCAGATTCTCATTTCAGCCCTAATAATCAGCATGAGAGATAATTGCTACCAATTACAGCTGGGCCTTACAGCAATCACGATATAATCATAATAAAGAATAATAATAATAATAATTAATAATAAAAATAATAAATAATTTCTACACCACCATCAGGGTAACTAAAAGCTCATAAGAACCCGAAATATTTTAAAGTAAAAAAATCTCAAGGCTTTTATGCCAAACTCACAATTTATAATGGCCCTAATTCATCTTTAAAGAAAAAACAAAAACATTTAGAGGTTGGTGACCCTTGGGAATGTCTCCAGCTTAAACCCACATCCCCCAGAGAGCTAAACCCCCTTGGCATTTCTCCCCGGCAGCAAGCTGTTTGTCTTTCTAAATCAGCTGGACTCCCCCCCCCCCTTTCAACTAGTTCTCTGATGTCGAGTCACCTGCATTCCCAAAATGAGTGGAACCCTGCAGGCTTCGGGAAGCTTAGAGAGAGGGGCTCAACATTCCTCTCCAGGAAAAGCCAATTCACCTGTTCCTAAGCTAAAGTCGGGCTCCGCCCCCACTGCCAAGTCACCCTTTAATCTTATTTATTAGGCAAAATGGTGGGGATAGGTTTAATCAGCGGAGAGGCGGGGTGTTGGTAGCCCAGGGGCCTTCCCCAGCTGTGTAATAGATTTTTCTCTGTGGGTGGAAGGGAGAATACGAAGCCGTTTCTCCGCTGCACCTTCCCTGGGTTTTGTGTGCATGGGGAGGGTGTAAAAAAACCCATTTGAGAACTCCGAGATTGTGGGGCCTTTCCTGCTTGCAGAAGGCGCCATTGTCAGATTAATTTGTTGGAACATATCTCAGCATGGCTGGGAGGATTCCTGAAGCCTCCCCTAAAAGCCCCCACCCCACCCCCGCCCTCTGCGTAGAATTGATGAATGCTCAGTTACAGCAACCCGCTTCATCAATAAAAGATAAAGCTGAGGCCTGGAAGAAGCACCGACGGAGCACGCCTTTGGCTCCAAATAGATTGAAAATGCAGAGACGCAAGGATGCCTACGTCTCTATCCAGGAGAGAACACACAGGTGGGGATGAGTGGTTGTTAGGGGGTTTTTTAATGCTTGGAAGAGAACAGCGCCAATGTTACATCACACAGTCCCAAGTGAGGGAGGTGATAAACATTTCTTCTAGGGGAAAAGCAGATGGAGACCAAGTAGTTCAGGACCTAGAACTGAACAATCATTAAATTGGAGACAGGTCTCTGCCCTGAGGAGTTTGCAATCTAGGCAAGACAAACAAGGGGAGGGGAGGGAAAAGGGCCGGCTCTAGAATTTGCGGGGTCCTGAACAAAGATAAAATATGGGGCCCTTCGTCAGACAGGTGACCAAAAGGGATCATCTCTTGTATTTAGGACCGACATGGCAATGATACTCTCCCTCTTGGAAAAAAAGCAAGCTCGCTGTTCCCCCACCCCTCGCCTAAAAAGGCCTGGTGCAAGTTTGGAAACAACGGTGCTTTTCTAACCAGGCTCCAACTTTAATAAAGCAACATTTCCAAAGTCATATTTTCTCGTCTTTGTCACTATGGCAACCGGTGCAGTGCCAGGATGTCAGGCAACCTGCATTATGAAAGCTGCATCCCAGGTGGCTGGGAACCAAGGCTAGGGAAGTCTGATACAGGCCAAAAAGCACACACATGTGCATGCACCTGCGCATGCTCACCCCCCCCCCCCTCTGAAAATGCTCCCTCTTAGTTTCAAATGCACAGCATTGTTGGGCAGGACTTCCCAGCAAAGCTGCCGGGTCAGCGAAGGTGCTTCACTTTTTTTTTAAAAAAAAATGAAGACTAAATTTGATAAAAGTGAGCATTTTTAATAAAGCCAAAATTATTTTTGGGGGGGAGGGGATTTTGGGTGGAATTTTTCAGAATTCTTATGCTTGATGTTTGAGTTTTGCCAACCCAAGCTGAAACTTTTCGGAAACTGAGAAACCTTTTTAAAAAAAAAAAAAAAATTTAAAAATTGAAAGCTTGTCTACCGTACAGCGCAACTTTGTAATAACACAACATGGGAGCATTCTCTTACACTGTGCGTGAAAACAGATGCACAGCCGGTGTGCTGTCAACACAGCCCGGGACGGGGGGTGAGGGGGCATTCCTGGCTGGGTCAGGTCAGGGCACTAAATGGACATACACCTGACTGAGCCGGACGGCGAGCCCTTCCACACCTCACCCCCGGAGGGGGAAGAGAACGAACGTGTGGGCAGGCAGCCCCGCTCCTGACATGCCCCCAGCATCCCACCATGACAGACAGCCATGGCAGCCAATCACAGGTATCCATGGCTGTTGGTCATGGCGACCCCGAGTCCCTGGTGTGGGATGGTGGCAGGGATGTGCGAACAGAACTGAGTTCGGAAATTCGGTTCGGTTCGAAAATCAAGTTCAGTTCGAAAGTTCACTTCGGTCGACCGAACTGTTCAAGTTCGGTTGAATTCCGAACTTCCAAACCGAGTTTGTACATTCAAAACCGGGGTTTTTGGCCTTCCAAACTGGTTCGGATTCGACCGAACAGTTCGGTCGAATTCGAGTTCGGTTCGAAAGTTCGGTTCGGTCGACCAAACTATTTGTGTTCGGTCCGAACTCCGAACTCCCCAACCGTGTTCGCACATCCCTAGTGGGAACCGGCATGCGGGCCCATTGTGGCCGGCGTTGGTCGAGCTGGGCAGCCCTTGGTCCAGACTCCGGGCCCGGGATCTTCCGAGGGACCACATCCTGGCCAGCCGCCTGTCTGGACTGGGGTAGCAGCAAATCCACATCTGGCAGCCCGGAAACTCACATGACACTGAGTCCCCAGCGCAGATGGGCCATGGCGGGCCCACGTTGCATCTGTTTTCACCCTATGTTATAATCAAATTCATGTTATAATGTAAGTGTTTTGTACATGCAAAATCTCGGTGGGTTGGACCACCTTGAGATTCTCTCCTTTGAGAGTTGGGAGTGAACAGCAAGGAATGGATCACACCATTATGACCTGGTGAGTACTTCTCCAAAGTGACTAAGAATGGCCACTGTTGGGAGACAGGATGCTGGGCTCGAGGGACCAATGGTCCGACCCAGTAGGGCCCTACTTATATCATGTTCCAACCCTGAAATTGTAGGATTCATGATGTAACACGTTAACAGCCACACCTCACGCTGTGTTATAACCAAACCCGCGCTATGGCAATGCATATTATCACATGGTTGCCCTGTGTATTCATCTGCTTTTTCAATATGATTGATTGAAATACTAATCATCGTTATATTTCACTTCCAGAAGAATTAAAATAAATGGATTTTTCTTAATATTTCTAAAACCAAAAAACAAGAGGGTTATACAGATAGCCGCCAATTTCATTTTTGGAAGGGTAGAAATATTTGTCATTTTTGTCTTGGGATTCGGACATGGAAAAACAACATTTCAGGCCAGCTCTCTGGGAGAGAAGGGACACCTTTAATTTTCGAAAGAGTCTTTCTTATTTTATTGCTTCCTTAACTTATTCATGATTGTGAAATGGTAAGAACAAAGATGTGAACTGTCAGACTCTTGCGTCCGATTGCCCGAATTCCAATGCGTGTATTTGTCTAGCACAATAATGAGAATTTCTTGACACTGGGACATTAAATGTGAACTTATGGTAAACGAGTGAGCCCTTTTGCAGGAAAAGGTTCTTTTATATCTTTACTTATTAATATGATTAAATTGAAAAATCAAAAACTTTGCCGGCTTGACATTTTATTATCATTACTGTAGATGGGATGTCAAAATTTCAGGGCACATATAGGTACTTGATTTTTAAAATACGTTATTATTAACCTGTATCACTACGTTGGGAAAATACCAGGAAATTAAATTAGCAATATTCAAATCCATCCTAAAAACCTACCTGGTCTGTCAGGCCTTCCTTACAGCCTTTACGATTCTCATTACCCCATCTTCCCCTTCAGGACTTTCCTGCTCCCCTTGTAACTAAAGCTAAACAAATGGGCCCTGCAAAACCTCTCGCCTTCTTGAACGTAGAAAGAAAGAAAGAAAGAAAGAAAGAAAGAAAGAATCACTTTACTCTAAGGGCCCACTTAACCATGTAGGTACTGTGTAATTAGAGTGTGAATGCAATATAAATCTTAGGTAATTGCACGTTCCTGGAGATTGCCTAGTAATTATATTTGATGTCACCAAATCACTCCAAGATTAATTGCCCTAGCGCACCGTAGCATTTTCCACCTCCTGATAACATGATAGACAAGACAGAAGATATTGGAACGGAGACTCATCTGAACATCAAATGAAAAAGAGGTGGAAATTGGGTAAGTTACCCCATTCTTAGTGGAGGGGTGAATTGAAGATGTTAGTTAATCCATATTAAAGACCCTATGTAGATGTTCTTCATGTAGATCATGTGGGTGGGGTTTTTTAGATCAATTTAACCCTGTTTTGAAGACCGTTATTCTGTTTGTTTCAATGGGGCCGCCTCGCCCTTCGCGCCCCAGAGCGGTTCCTGCGGTCTGCCGGGGGTGCCCTCCTGGAGGTCCCCCGTGTTAAGCAGGGGGCCACGATGGAGAGGGCATTCTCGTGTATTTTTATTGTTGGAAGCCGCCCCGAGCTGCGTTGCAGGAGGGGCGGGGTATAAATATGAAAAATAAATAANCTGGCCCCAAGCCTTTTAACATTTCGGCGGAACTGTAAGACCTGGCTGTTTGCCCAGGCCGTTGGGAGGGAGGGTGGGGAGGGAGGTTTTTAGTCCCCCACCCATTTATTTATTTATTTATTTATGTCTAGCCCTGTTTTATATTTTATATTTGATTGTTTTTTAAATGAATTTTAGTGTATTTTTATTGTTGGAAGCCGCCCCGAGCTGCGTTGCAGGAGGGGCGGGGTATAAATATGAAAAATAAATAAATAAAAATAAATGCTCATATTCACGTGGGGTCGTCATTACTATACACTAACTAGTACCCTAATTTGCCAGTTAGTTGCAGCGTAAACGACCATACTTGGAATAACAATAATCTTTACTTTTATACAGGACTTTCGAGCACAGGTGACTCATGGGGGACACGGAGAGCATGTCACCACACACACATACCCCAAGATTTTTGGAAGCCCTATAGAACCCCTGCCCAGCCCCTGCTCTACTACTACTACTGTGGGCCGCCTGTGGCGGGAGAAAGCGGGATATAAATTTTGAAAACAAATAAATAAATAAATACTACTATTCGCATTTCTATAGCACTATTGGTCATACACACTCCTGTGCACCTCCCCCGGCACGATCAATCGTTACCCATCACCTATTTCAGGAGTTCAAAACTATACACAGCATTCAACATTGCTACATTAGTGACTGGATTTGAAATGTGATTTATTTATTTAATAGATTTTATACCCCACCCCCTCCTGTTACCAGCAGCTCAGGGTGGCTTATAAATAATGTTAATTAAAAACATAAAATACATTATAAATCTAATGTAAAAATAGAACAATATGGAACGATCAAAATAGTGGAGATTTTAAAAATCCCAATCCCACCTCTTATCCATATCCCCTACCAAAATCCTGGTGCAACAGCCATGTCTTGCATTGTCGTTGAAAGGAGGAGAGGTCCGTGGCTACATGGACCTCTACCGGGAGGGAGTTCCATTCCACAGCCTTGGTGCGACCACTGAGAACAACCTCTCCAGGGTCACCCCCCGAGATACTCAGGGGACTTGGAGAAGGGCGGTCCCGGTCAACCACAGGGGTCCATTTAGAGCCCGGCGGGTGAGGTGATCCTGCAGATAGGTAGGTCCCAGGCCACATAGGGCTTTATAGGTAAGTACCAACACCCTGAATCGGGCTGGGAAGACTATGGGCAGCCAGTGCAAAGAACGGAACACTGGTGTAATGTGTTCCCAGAGACCCATCCCTGTGAGAAGATGGGCCACTGCGTTCTGCACCGTCTGCAGCCTCTGAACCATCATCATGGGTAGCCCCACGTAAAGTGGGTTACAGTAGTCCAAACCTGAGGTAATGAAAGCATGGATGATAGTGGCAAGGTCTGAGTCTCATCCCAGATGAATACCGTTTAGTGACCGACAAGTTACCTTGACATTTCTGAATTTCCGCTTTCCATTACTGAGTTACTGGTTTTCCGTTACCAAGTTGTTACCATTATTCTGTTTTCCATCAATTTATTGAGTTTCCAAATTACCATTTTCCGTCCATTTCCATTCGTCTATTGAGGGTTCCATGGCCCTTCTTACGCATGACGACAAAACAGTCTAGCAGGATGCCTTCCCCGGCCACTCTGTCAGGCTTGCTGACGCCTCATGTCCTCCTCTCAGGTCCCCAGAGTACCTCCACAGGTGAGCTCTCAGCCCAATCTTTTAGTCTCTCTGATGTTGCCGTCCCAGCTGCTGGTCTTTCCACATCTCTTCCGCTTGGCTGCTGGGTCTGTCAACGTCCCTCACAACCCGGGTCCACGCAGTGCCCCTTCAACTGGCCACACTCATGCCCCCTCACAGGTGAACCTCCCAGTGTTGCCTCACACTCCTCAGCTTCCTTCTGGCCACCTGGCGCATCCCGTTCCACTGACTCAAGCCGATTATCAATTTCACCAGCTGTGCTATGCGACTTGTTAATTTCAAGTGATTCGGCTGTAGGAACCACCGCTCTGCAATGCAGCCTCCCACTCTGGCTATGGGCCCTCTGACTGGGTTGAGGGGTCCCACAGGTGTCAGGTAGGCAAACCTGTGCCCACAAGTTTCACCACCCTCACTACTTCCCCACTGGCTCATGGTTCTCTCTGCCCACTCACCTGAGCTCACTTTAAAGGGTTTCTGACTGGTTTCTTAAAGACCTAGCACCCCAGAGCAGGGCCGAAACCAGCCACCCTGCTACACACAGAAAGATGCTAAAACAGTAACAGTAACATAGGTGGAAACAGCTATATTTCAGATAGCTAGTTACCCATCTCAATTTACAGGTGCTGATTGGGAAGCCAATAGGCTACCTGAAATTTTGGGTATTACTCATGAGTACAAAATTTACTACCTGCACTAACTTCATCATTCTGTATTTCAACCCAAAAAGTATGAGAGCTTGTGTAAGTGCGTGCTAATGCTAACATTCCGAATTGCAGAATCCCAGTTTTCAATTTTGACAGTTCCAAAATCAAAATTCCCACGATCAATAATTCCCAAAAGTCAAAATTGACTCAAACTCTGAACAATGCTATATTACTACTTTGGAAATTAGCAAAACAAAACAAAAAAAGTCAATGCACACAAAATGTCGATGAAATGTTCTGTCATCCTTGAAAATGTTTTTTTTCCAGTTTTGGCATTTCTCTTATTTCTACTGTCTATTGAGATTGCTGTCCATAAACGAAGAAGTACCAGTACTACATACCCACGATGGTGCGTAATGGTTTACCTTGGGCAACACACAGGTCTCTTGAGAAGTTCATAAACTCCTTGTTGAGAAATTGGGTGATTTCAGACGTGACGCAGTGAAATTCGCCACAGTGAATCCCACCCCGGTGTGAATGGCTTCACCGCGGGCCGTGGTCATTTCCTTCCACCGTGGCCGGGGTTTTCCCTTCAGACGTTACTTTTCTTTCACCCCTGCCGTGGTGAACATTCACCACACATCTGGACCTCCTGCCGCCCCGACCTCACGAAGCGTGGTTAGGTTCACCCCGGCCCGTGTTTGACTGTGGTGAACATCCGGATGCGGGCCAACAGACGTGCACGGCTCTTTCACCACCGCCCGCGTTTGTCTGAGGTTGACTGTGGCGAATGCCAAAAACGTAACGTCTGAAATCACCCATTGTTGGGTGCTTCTTTGTGATGATTTTTTTTCTGGTATAGCCACTCTGAGTCCTTTGGAAGACGAGTGGATAATAATAATAATAATAATAATAATTAATAAATACCCAAGAAGTGTAGTATCCAAAACACACAAATATCAGATTTGCAATCACAAAATTGTAGGACTTGACTGGGTCATCTAGCCCAACCCTGCCAAACGGAAACAGAATTCAATCAATTCTCATCACTACAAGCAGAACATGAGGTGGCTCCTAGATTCAGCTATTTCCCCCCCAATCCAAGGACATTACCTGGGCTTTGCTCCATATAAGGCCCAATTGAGCAAGATCCTTGTCCACCATGGGATTAATTAAACTAGATTAATTATATCTAAACCACACCAATAGATGTTTCTCCAATCCCGTTATATGAACTTCCTGTAGTGGAGAACCTTTGTTGGTAGCTTGGCTCAATGCCCAACTATTTATCTAGTTAGAGAGTGTTTCCTAATAGTTAACCTAAATCTTCCTTTCAACTGCCGGAGACCATTATCTCTTACCCTACTCTTGGTGGCCTCGGAAAGCTATTTCTCTCTCTCCTTTTTATAACAACCTTTTACATAACTGAAAATCATTATGTCCCCACCCTTCTCTCCTCAAGACTAGAATGCCTAGTTTTCAATCTTTCCTCACCGTGTCTCGCTTTCCTTGTCATTCTCTTCTGAACCGTCTCAACTAGGATTTCATCTTTGCCCGTTACACCCAAGGAATGAAGAGAAAACCTTTTTTTTTTCCTTGGCCAAGGAGGTTTTCTCTCAGATCCATGTAATCTGGGGATGGAGACAGAATCAAGAGAGCAAGGCGATGGGAAATTAAGGCCAAGGCAGGTCAGCTCATATATTATTACCAGCCTAAATTTCAAGGGGATCTGGAATATGATGGGCTTGATGAAAGCCAGTCAGAGCATTGCATACCACATCACAAAGCTATCAGGACATAAAGGGATGTACTTTTTATTAACCTCTTCATGCCAATGGCAGATAATAACCTACCCCGTAACTCTAGGGATCTGACTTTAAGAACTTGTGGTTTTGCACTTATTTTTTTTTAACTTCTTGTTGAATTGTCTTCTCCTGAAGCCATGATAACTATGGCCGCTTTTACACAAGATGATGACCGTGCATTTTTAATTAAATTCACGTTTGTTTAAAGTCTGTCAGAACATTCACGTGGCTGTTCTGCTGCTTAGGCGGCGTTTTAATCTGGCTTCATAAAGCCAATGTCTAGGATTCCTGGAGTTACTGCTAATACCACTAATGCTAATGCTGATAATAAAAAAATAAAGACATGTCTAAAGAGCGTGGTATGAATCCAGATTAGAAACATGTGTCCATGGCACCAAGCTCCAACACTAAAATATTTGCTAACTGGGTATGCCCTCTGACCCTAGTGGACATATTTGATTTAATTGCAGCAAAACCCTTCTTCTGGTCAAAGAGAAGAGAAATGTATGATTAGCTTATTCTGTCCCATGGCCTCGGACAACTAGAATGGAACAAGAGAGTCAATGTAATCTAATAGATAAGGGATTGAGATTGGACCTGCAAACGGTTCAAATCGAGAGCTGAAACAAGTACCTGTCAAATTTCCAGTACTCAAATTGACTAAAAAATATTGGGTACCAATCAGTACCCAATTTCAACCTAATTCAAGTATCCAATGTCCCGGAATATCGACTTCCGGCCCTAGAATGCCAACATTCATTCCTGATTTTTTGATTGCTGGTCCCAGTCTCTCACTTTTCTGTCTGGATTTACTGATCAGTAACTGGAAAATCAAAAAATCGGTACCAATTTTTTTTTGTATCCGGGTAGCTAATCGGTAATTGGGTAGCTTGTTGGGTTTCCGATGCAGTACTTTGAAAAAGCAGGTAGAAAATAAGCTACTTATTTCAGCTCTATTTCAAAACCCATATTAGTGATGAACTCACAGGATGGCCTTGGGCGAGCCAGGGTGTTTTCACACGTGATGGGCCTGTCACGGTCCACTCTGGGCCATGGCGAGACCCGTCATTCCAGGTCACCGCAGCCTACAGCCCAAGCCAACATCTGGTGGCCTCTTTTAAACGTGACGTTGGGCACGGATTAATCCATGCTAAAGCAGATTAATCCATGCCCAATGTCACATCTGAAAAACACCCCAATTCCCGGTTTCCGCTCCTCACCTGTAAATTGGGCTTGATATTTTGATAATGACTTGCCTCGCAAGGTTGTTGTGAGGGTGAACTAGATAAGGACTTTAATGTGCTTTGAATGCTGAAGCTGCAAAATAAGTGATGAGTAATAAGAACAGCAATCCCTGATCTCCCCAAAAGCTCAGAACGCCTCCACCACCAAAACTTGCAGCTACGTAAATTATCTCCCTTACAATTATAAAGTTGAAGCCACAAGCAGAGGTCTTGTTGGAGATGGGCTACAAGTCTTCATGTTGCCTTTTGTCTCCTCCTTGGATTGGAAGCACGTCCCGGCTGTTCTGTGCCTGTACAATAGCCCAAGAGGGCCTGTGGGGTGGGCTGGGGCTTCTGGAGGCTACTGCAGTCAATAGAAGGACCCATAAAAATGGCCCTAATGGTCCCAGTATGGGCAAAGCAGGTTGAATAACAGAGCTGTCCTGACTTATGGGAACCATTCCTTCCACTCCACCACTGCAAGAGTACAGCCAGCGAGAGATAAAGTAACTCAGCAGACATCAGGGAGTCTGCTATAATTGTACGCTTGTCAGGATAATCGAGGGCACGGCCTGCAGGTACGGAGTGGTGGAGATGAGCAGACAGGTTACTCAAGAAAAGCCAGTGGAGCGTTCAAGCTCTTGCGTAGGCATCTGGCAAGAGGCAGGACGTTCAGAAGCCACCAAACAGCGCCAGTGCCGCCACGTTCAAAGAAGCCCTGGTAGGAGCAAACCCATGCTGGTGGGGGGCCTCGCTTTTCTCCTCCTCCCACCACGGTGAATGTCTTCTGAGAGCAGTGTTTCCCTCTCTCTCTCCTCCCCTACGAATTGGTCTGGCTGTTCCCATGGAAGGGGATACTGGCACTTGGCACACTCGCACCACATCCCCGAGGGATGGTTTGATTCAAACAAGAAGGCGAGGAACATCAACAGGGGAGCAGAGCTAGGAGGGCTCTCTCTCTCCACGTCATTCTGTGTCTGGAAATGCAATAGGGATGTGCTTGTTCAGTGGACAGGGAGCTTTCATCTCTAGGCTACCTTAGAAGAGGCAAAGGCTGACAAAGAGGCCTTAGTACAAGGGTGGGGAACATTCTCCATCGCCCACTTCACTGAGGCTGAAACCCCAGTGCCCTAGTGCTCGACGGGCTGTACTGTCCGACTGAGGGGGGGGATGTGACTGTTTACCTACGAGGGTCACATCCCCTACGAAGAGGGGGCACGGCTGTGGGTCCAGAAGTGCTCAAGGCCATTTGGTGGCTGGTGGGCCACCAGTGGAAAATGCACCGTGGTAACTGGGCCGCATGGGAAAACATCCTGGGGCACAGCTTCTCCACCCCTAACGTAGGACATGCAGGCTGGCTGCCTGCCAGCATAAAAGCACACTCCTGTGGTTTATTATTTATTTATTTCGTCAGATTTCTCTGCCACAGTTCCCTGCAGAGTCTCAGGGCGACTTACAATCATACAAACAGAAATAAAAAAAGCTAATAAAATCCATTTTTAAAAAAAAGCTTACCATCCCCACCCACCCCTACACCTCCCACCCAATCTCGTCCCACCCTATCCCTGCCAGTCAAACACCGGGCCAAACAGAAAGGTCTTACATTGTTTCCAGAAGATGAGCAGGCTTGGGCCTAGGCGGACCTCCTATCTGATGACCAGTGCAGCGACTGGGGCAGCAAAGTCATTCATGAAAGCCAAGTAAACCCATCCAGGTGTTTTTATGTCTTTCCTTTTCGACCCTGAAATGGCCAATATCGACTTTTCCTACTGGGAACATTTCCCCTTGAATTGAATTGCTGGAGTGAGCCATGGCAAGCCCCCATCCCCCCCCCCAAATTAAGGCCTGTTCTTACTCCTGAGTATCCCCATTGAATTCCATAGGTCAAGCCATCAGGTTTCAATGTGAAGGAAGAGATTTGTATATTACGGCTGAAATAATCAGATATGATATTTGCTGTAGATATTAATTTCAGTTCTAGGAGTGAGGTCAGAGCTCCCATATGTTTTCTAAGGGCCAGACTTAGAATTTGCAGGCCCCAGCGTGAAGATAAAATACGGGGGCACTGGGAGCCCTACTTTCTTGACCACATCCTCCATGGGGCCCTAATGATGCCCCCCTAAATATGAGGCCCCCATATACTGCCATGGTGAAAGCAGGGGCCACTGTAGGGGTGCAAGGCAAGGCTGGCCCTGTGCATTGGGCTCCAAGATTGCCCCCCAACGGGCCTTTCCAATGGGTTCCATTTTCTTAAAGAGTAATTTCACAACCGACGATGAAATTTCAATGAACGTCTGCACAAATGGTGCCCAAGCTTCCATTACATGATTTCTGCCTACCTTGGACCTGTCAAGTCGTCTTTGAAGGAATGTTTATGAACCAACCAATATTCAATTTCCCTGGAGGCAGGTATTCTTCGAAATGCATTCTTAATTTTTTATGGGTGTGGGCAGGTATGAACATTCATCCTGCTGGGATACAGGCAGAAAATGACCATCCATGTTTGAGCAGGTCAGGTCCGAGCGTAATCCAGCAACGTGAAAGCGTTTTAAAAGACTCTCGGAAGCAACAGCAATTTTGAACAAATGGGATGAAATTGCCATCTGCTCCTTCCTGCAAATGGAAGGAAGGGAGGCTAAATTTATCCGCTGAATTATTCATTGTGAGTTACTCACCTGGTATGTGCAAAAAATAGAGAGCTTCCACCCACCCACCACCTGGGTCAACCTTTGCCCTGGTAATTTCAGCTGTTGCTCTGCCTGTGATGTGGTTATTTCATTAGCAAAACCAATTAGGAGTTAAGTGTGTATCTATCTGGCCTGAGCATGGGAAGCCTCTGTGTGTGCGTGTGTGAGTGAGTGTGTAAAACCAAGACGTATGTAACCACCCATTGTGTATTTGCATGTGTGCGTGTGTGTGGGCACCCTCCTTAATAACTTTGGATCACACGGAACAATTTCAGCTGTATTTGGGCAGAAGATCAGAAGGCCTGCCCCAAAGGGAAGCAGAGACCCATAATTCCACAACAAGAGATACACTTGGAGTGGAGACATGGCCCCTTTCGGTATTGGAAAAATCCCCTTGACTTACCATGAGCATTATTTGTCCCTTAGGAAACCAGTTTTCATTAGTTTAGGCACTTTCTGCATGGAATGGCTTGCTAATTCCTTGGAAATAAGCTCTGTGCCAGCAGGTGGGATTTGATGGTACAAAAAAATGATTTCACCCAAAGGGGCATGTAGAGAGGAAGGCATCATTCTGCTGTTTCCTGCTACCGTGTTTAAATGTTTTAATTTAATGGGGTTTGCAGATGATAGCAATCCCCCTTTGCCAGTGCCATAGATCGTATAGCAACACCACTAATGAGTTGTGTCAGACTATAGCAGGTTCTTTTATCCAAGGGTTATAGATGAAGCAGGGTTGAAACAAAGAGTGGGTTTGATCTTAGCGAATATTGTTCACACTTTCAGATAGCCCTCCAGCTAACTGAATGATATCCATATCCAAAATGGTTATTTGAATAGCTGATCTTTTCAGGTTTGAGCTATTCAGTTGTTTGGTTTGTGGTTTATTCAGTTGTAGAGCTGAATCTGGTAGCTGATTGACTACCCATAGTAATACCTGCCTTGGTTGCCAGATGGGCTACTTACCGGATGCTCAGAAAATCGGTAATTCCCAGTACTGATCTTTTGATTTTCCAATTACCAATCAGTATATCAGGATGGAAAACCAAAAAATCAGGACCTGATGTCAACATTTCGGGACCGGAGGTCAACTTTCTAGGACAGAACACCACAAAACTGGTATCAGAAGTCAAAATCAATACCAGAATTTGACACTGTGGGACCAGAAGTCGGCATTCCGGGACATCGGCTACTCAAACCAATTGGTACCCACTGTTGTTGGGTTGATTCAGGTAGCAGAAATTCAATGGGTAGACCTCTTTCTGCAGGTACTCATTTCAGCTCTATTCAGCTGTCCAGACATTTAAATAAAATTCGTTTGTTGGTTACGTCATTCTTGGCTGCTGTACGTGTGCAAATAGCTGAAATGATGCAATTAAACAACCGTCTATCCAGACAACAACAACAACAAAAACTAGCCCCAAACTTAAAATGGATGTTCCGTGACAATGGACCAGAATGTGGACGTTGAATATTTCAGCAGAGATGGTACAAATTGGGAAAAACTGGTATGATATTTGCACAGTTGTTCATTTCAAGCCACGATCTGGGTTTCAATGGGATTACACAGAGTAAGTGAGTGAAGGATCACAGTATGGACAACAACATTTACTAGGTCTGTGGCATAATGAAACCATTCATACGCTCGGTTTCATCTAATTACTTGTCAAATTAAGAAAGCCGAATCAAGCTTAATATCAGGTACACCCAGAATAAAGAAGGGCCATGATATGGGAAGTGGGCTTCCTACTAAGAATATATATTCAAACACTAAGACACTGAAACCCCTCCATGTAGAGGGTGGAATCCTACCTCCCCATTGAATAAGCCGTGAGTCAAAACTACAGAATCAGATGTTACAACAGTATCTGTGGTCTGGCTTTACAGATGACGCTCCTTCATTAAAGATGGCTGAATGTTTTGACTAAGACAAAGGCAGTGAAGAGACCATTTTCCGGTGATTCCTCGGCTGTCTATTTGTCAAAGGGCTTGGCGTAAACGCGGCGCCGTTGGTCATGGCAGGTCCTCGGCTGATTTTATGTCTCAGTGATAGTTTAAACAATAACATTCATATCACAGAATGGTATAGATAATATCTGCAATAAAACCAGGTCTTTTATGTTCCGATGCAGACAAAGCCAGCAGAGCAACTTGATAAATGAAGACCAGCCTTTGGTATTATGTTGTGACGGAGCTCCCTCTAGCTTACAGTGTTAAGCTTGTGTCTGTATATCATGTTTACCAGGACTCATCTCTCTTTCCCTGTTTTCCGGAGGAGAGAAAGGCTTTTGGATTTTAGATTCTCAAACGCATTTGTGGCATTTATAATCCAGCTTTTAAAAATGAGAGCCTTGCGCTTCTCTGAGTGGCATTAACAGCTTCGACGATAATAAATAAATATTACACTTTTTTAAAAGAACAGGCTAGGGAGAAATGGTCTGCTAGCCAAGGGGACAGTGTGATTCATATCCTCCAGGTCTATGGTTTTTATTAATATTCAAGGACAAGATTAACATGGCTTCACCCATTTCAATGAAAGAATTAGCCTGTCGAGACTGGGCTTGGGGGTGGGGACCCATAAATGGAATTAATGCCCATTTTACAACATAAAATCATTTTTAAAAAACCAACACCAACAGCAAAGAATTGGGGGCAGGTGGGGAAATACACACACACATGGATAAATTTAGCTAATCAGGTTTTTAAAATAATTTCTGTAAAAAATGAACTCCCAAGGATCGCATTTGTCTGAGGAAGGATGAGGCAAGAAAACAGCTTGTTGAAAAGGTCTTTATTTCAATGTGTCACCTTCCCCCAAATCCTCAGAGTGGGTCTCTCCTTGAACTCGGTTGGTTCTTGAGGTCAATCGGATGGTGGGGTCCGTCTGTCTTTATATGGTTTGTAAATATTATCTGCATCTTGAAAAAAAGCGAGAGACAGAAGCTGACTTAATGGGGCATTATGGAAACAATGTGTTGCTGAAATGCTAATTTGGGGGAGATTAAGAAGACATTTCAGAAGAATAATTTCCTAAATCTAGTTAAATAAGCAGTGAAATGATAAGCAGGCCAAGGGAGAAGAGTTAATTAAAAATCTCCAAGGTAACTTATAATCCTTTGTCAAAAGAAAAATGTCGGGTGACAGACCCAGTACCTGTAAAAGGAACAGTCACCATCAACTGCCCTGTCTTGCCAGAGAGCGGAGATGAATTTATAGCGCGGCAGCATCCTACATAGTCTGTCTTTTAAACGGATTCCACCACCCCATAAATGTTGGTGATGTTGGTGGGTAGGGTTGGGGGGGGTGGGGGTGGCTCTCATCATTGATGGGGTTTGCCCCCCTTTGGCCACACAGGTGCGTAGTCTGGGGGTGCTCCTCAACTCATAACTCCGCCTGGATCTCCAGGTGGAGGCGGTGGCGAGGGGAGCATTTCGCCAGTTACATCTGTTACCACGGCTGCGGACGTATGTCTCGGATTCTGATCTGGCCACCGTCATCCATGTCTTTATTATCTCTTGATTAGACTACTGTAACGCACTCTACGTAGGTCTGCCCTTGGGGATGGTCCGGAGGTTGTAGCTGGTACAGAATGCGGCGGCCCGTCTCTTAACGGGAACGGGTCACCACGAGTAAATTACACCAGTGCTCCATTCTCTGCAATGGCTGCCTATTATCTTCTGGGCCCAATTCAAGCTGTTGGTAATGACCTATAAAGCCCTAAATGGCCTGGGTCCTGCTTACCTGTGGGACCGCCTCAGGCCCCGGGTCATATTACAGCCCCTTACATCAGCCGGGGGCGCCCGACTCAAAGTCCCACAGGTTTCCTGGGTGGTGACTATGGGGAGGGCATTCTCGGTGGCCGCTCCCAGGCTGTGGAACTCCCTCCCGACGGAGGCCCGCTTGACACCAGACCTCCCTTCTTTCCAAAGACAGTGTAAGACCTGGCTGTTCCGCTGGGCCTTTGGGGAGGGAGATAGGTAGGGTGGAGTGGGTTAGATGAGGGGGTGTTTTTTTGCCCTTTTAGTATATTTTTAGTATTTTAATGAATTTTATAGTGTCTTTGAGATTTATTATATGATTGTTTTATTGTTATTATTGTTGTCTACATGAGTCACCCCGAGGTGCTCTGTGAGCAGGAGGGTGTGGGGTAGAAGATCAGCAAAATAAATAAATACCGCTCTCTGAATTTCCTATTTATCTTCAGAGTCACCAAACCCCGGTTCCTTAGTTTTTTCTTGGCGTACAATTAAAACAACGTTTATGCACACGAGTATTTAAAATTAACCACCAAAATCACCCTGGCTGCAGAGTTTCAGAAGAAATTATTATCCAGTTTTTAGAGGGGGAAAAAGACACAAAAAAACCCAACGAAACACAAATTAACTATTTATGAAGCCGGGTAGATAAATGGAAACCTGTCGGAAAACACACCTATAAAAATCTTTAGTACTGGGGGAGTGGGCAGAAAATGAAACTCTTCTCTGGCTTTGCGTAATGAATTATTTTCCTGGGAATTCACATGGTGAGGCTCTGGTGGAAGAGGAATTATTGTTTGCATTGTTTATGTGTCATTCCGAGATCTTAAAAACCAATTACATTGTCAATTGAATAATCAGTTCCCTCCTCTGAAACACAAAATTGCATGGGTATTTAGAGTGATGATTGCCAAATATTTAATTTATTAACCAGCATAAAGTAATCAAATTCATAATTTGCTCTCTTTGAGGCTATATTGGAATATGGAAAATGCAATAACCTGGTCAAAAACAGGCTACATAAAGAATTGCATGTTCGGTTATGTTTTAATATCACTATTTATTTAGTGTGTGTGTCATTCTAAAGGCAGCTCGTTCAGCAGGTAAATAAGAAGTTACAACCTCAGCTAGACAAATAGAAACAAGGTAAAAGCAGCTGGACTTTGAATTGTTCACAGCGGAGATCTTAAAGGGAAGCATTGCGTTTTACGGCAAGATTTAAATAATCCGTGACTTGTTACAAATGCTCAGAGTCCTCTTTCCTTCTGCCCTGTAGCATGAACATTCCTGCCTTGCGTGTCAGAATGGGAAGAGACCATGTCAGAGAGGCATCATTTGATTTATTGCACAAAGTGTATATTAAAAAAAAAAAAAATACCGCTTGGGAATGATCAATTGTCAGAGTCCCTCGTCCATTTTGCAGAGGCTGCTTTGTGCGAAACCGCACCGATACGTTTGTGTGTTATGCGTTAAAACTGGACTTTGGCGCTTTAAAAAACATAAATAAACCAAATTATTTCAAACAAACCGCCTTTTAAGACTTGAATCTCTGGCGTCCCGGAGAACTCAGGAAAATGGAACGATGAGTCAGAGGGCCGAGTGTTTATCAAACCGAATTCAACTCATCGGATTTTTCCTTTTTGCATACACACGGCCTCCGACTGAAGACCACGTGGACGACAAATTAATTAAAACAAGCTTAAAATTTGTTTTATTGGAACAAACAGAAGCGTGGGCAGAATTTAGCAAATATGGTTGTTTTCATCAACAAAGATTTCTGGAGTCTATTTTAATAAAATATGGTAATAGTGGCCGCTTCTCTCCTTATACAAAATAAAATGATTATTATGGATCTGGTTTGCAGTAATTTTCTCTTCCTCGCCGCTAGCCTGTTTTCTAGGCAATTATCTTAATTATGGCAGGGAAGGGGAGCATTGTTTTGCTTTGTTGTTTTCCAGGATTTAAAACAGGAAAAATAACCTTATTTCAAACAATAATGATTTTCATAGAAGATAACAAATTCACAGTTCTGCACTTAGAATACTTAATTTTTTTAAAAAAACAACACACAATCATAACATAAAAGCCAGCGCAGCAGAATTGAAGCCAGATTGTATTGATGCTAAACTGCATGGTTTTGGAGTCTGTTTGAAATGTTATTTTGTAAAGATGCCTAGCTCTGAATTTGCACCATACTATTAAAAAAAAAATAAAAATTAAATCATTGCATTTGATCTGATTAAGCAAACAATTAATTTGCCTTACAGGCTGCGTAGAATGGAGGTTATTCTCCTCCTACGTGTTCAGTTTTATTTTACAGAGAGAAAACTGCAATGTGGGCATCTCAAACGTAGCAAAAACAGAGCTGCAAAATTTTGGATCTAGCATCCAACTGGGATCCATAGAAGACACCGAACGTTATTCCAATGCATTTATGCTTTTGTGCAAATCAGTTACTTAACCTAGGATTTCTAAGTTTGGATTCTATTCTTTGTGCATAAAACAGAAAAGAAGATGCCATTGTGAAAAACAATTCTCTCTTTTATCTTTTTTATTATTATTTTTTAAAGAGAGAGAGAGGGAGGGAGGGAGCTTTTACAAAAAGAAATGAACATTCTTGTTTTATACAGGATTCTTCTAGCAAGCTTTCCATTTCCCTTTTAATAAACCAGTAGCAGTTCTCCGGTTCACGCGTTCATGGAATTTGCAGAGCTGCTACTGGTGGGATTGCTAACGCCATGGAGTAGCAGAAATATTATTTACTGTTGCCTGTCTGGCTGTTGTCCTTTGCTGTGAGAAAAAAAGCTAGCGAGCAGGGGGAAAAGAAAACCAAGCAGAGGAAGGTTTCAAAAGCTGAGAATCAAGTAAGCGTGTGGTTGCTCTGTCAGCCCTCTGTGTGGCCCGAGAGGTTGCATACTCTCAGTTGGCCCAGTAAAATAGATCACCTGAAATACTCTTCCTCCAGAAACTGATAAGGAACTCCGCACCTTAGCTGTGCTGCAGTTTCCACCTTTCCACTCTGTCGCTCCCTCTCCTATTTTATTTATTTCCCCAGTTTTTACCCTGTCCTTCCCAAATGGCTCAGGGCGGCTTACAAAACATATAAAACAGCATAAAAACCCCAACCTCCCCCACCAACATTTCCCCTCCCCCCCCCCCCCAAAATCCTCCACCCCACCCACAACCTCCCAACCAACCCCTATCCCCACTCACCAAATGCATTTTTAAACAAAAAAAGTCTTGCACCGCCTCCATAAGATGCTTAGACTCATGCTCAAAGGAACCTCCAGAGGAAGGGAGTTCCATAAAACCTGAACAGCGACTAAGAACCCCTTCCCGTTCTTTGGACAAGAGTAGCCGATGGAACATGTAAGAGGACGCTCCCAGTCAAACGACGGTCCACAATGGAACATGGTAGGACAGGCTGGGTCTCTCAGACATGTAAGGCCCAGATGGTTTAGGGCTTTGAAGGTCAAAACCAGCACCTTGAATTGTGCCCGAAAGTTGGAGACAAATTTAACAGGGGTGAGGAGAAAGGTGGTGGGCCGGGGTTTTATGCTGTTTTATTTGGAGCCATAAATTCATACTTTGGGCATGCAATAAACCGAATATGACTTTTCATTTGAAATGGGCTACCACAATCATGGAGCCAATGGGGCGGCAATGGAGCAGGTTATTTCAGTAACTGCCGGCCATTAAGGTCTGTTGACGTCTTCACTGGGTTTTCTAGCATACTTGTAAATCTAACCAACTCCATTTAGGCTCCCAGCATTCACCCAGAGCAGGGCAGAACATGGTGCCCAAGCAAGACAACTGCTTCCTATCATTTGGGGGGGGGGGGATTCCAAGTATGGGGGGAATCCAAGTGACACCAATATGAGGCAGAAGCCCTCATTTTTTAATCATCAAGACTTTCCTGTGCTTAGCCTCTGCTTTTACAATGGGGGCAAACACTCGGAGTGCAGCCTAAGAGGAATATAAAAATGTTACAACTTGAAATGCATTTTCAAGATAATGTCTTATAACATCAGGAAGCTTTATCCAATCTTTCTGAAAATTGGCAAGAGTATTAAGCTTGTGGAGCGACATCATAGTCACAGGTTTCATGCAAATTGGATGGAAGAAGTTGTAGCTATGAATGTGCATGGAGCTTTTCTTAAAATCACAACATTCAATTGCTTCTAAAATCAGTTCCCTTTATCTAATTCCTTTCAAAAATTGGTACACATAGTGCCCTCTGTTGGGGGTACAATCTCCCCAAGTTTCATCAGAACTGAATAAGAAACAAAAACGTTATAACCGGAAATACATTTTTCAGTGTTTTCCCTTTATTTCAAAAACAAAAAGTTGTTTTTGTTTCTATTTTCATTATTATTATTTGTCGTTTTTGTTATTACAATAACGATAATGAAAACAATCATTTTCGTTATCATTATTGTAATAACAAAAATGTCATGAAGACCCCAAGCAGCCGTGCCTCTGCTCCGCCTCACCCCCAGGTGGTCCATCTGTCTAAGGGTGCACCAACAAATGGTCAGGTGGAACCGAGGCAACCTACTCCACTCCAGAACATCCCAGAGCACCGCCGGCAGAGTGGGATGGCTAAACCCAGGGCACCAGCCGGTCCGGCCCAAAGCAAAACTGCTGTCCACCTGCCCAGATTTTTCATTCAGTTATTTTGTCCTTTTTTGATATTTCAGTTACGTCAGGTTCAGCAATTGCATATCCGCAACAGTACAAAGCTTGCTTAAATGACATGATCAACGTAACCAAACGAGACAAAAACAAATATAATAACGTAGGTTTTTATTTATTATTTTATTGCTTTTCTTTGTACTTTATTGTTAAATATAAACATTTATTTATTTATTTATTTATTTTAAAAAATTATACCCCACCCCTCCTGCCAGGCAGCCTGGAGCGGCTAACAATATCAAAGTTAATAAAATACAATAAAACATATAAAAACATCACAACAACAACAATAGTCAAAGGAAAAGTGAAAGTAATAAATATTAATATTTTTAAAAATGAAATGCCGAAATAGAATAACTGAAATGGATTCCTACCCAAGCACAAACGGGCATCAGTTATTTACCCGAACTTCAATTTTCAGTTCAGATAAGTATAGATTCAATGGGATGTGAGTTGTAACTGTAGAAAGTCAACAGCAAGAATCTTTGCGCGGATCCAAGTCCAGGCACGATTTCTAAAATCCAGGTCTATCTTACCCAGATGTGACAGGCCCACCACGGTCTGCTCCGGACCATGATGGGACCCGTCATTCTGAGCTGGAGCCAGCCAGACAGCCAAAAAAGCATGACAGCGGCCCTGGGCAGGGAGGGGGAAGGGCAACGCACGGACATGCATTTGAACGCCCTCCCCCCCGCGCTGCATGCAGTGCCCCTCCCCCCCCAGTTGATGGGTGACCGTGGCAGCCAATCACAACCACCATGGTGCCCGGTCCCCGCCGCAACCCCAGACCAGGTTGAATGAAGCGGGCTATCAGACATGATCGCTCGTTTTACTCCGGGTCCGGCGGCTAGCTTCCAAACATGGTCTGATATTTGCAGATAATTTTCACACCCCAAAATGTGAAATATATCTGTAACTCCAAAGCCCTGTTGTTTTCAGCACTATTGGACGTGAATCTTGCTTAGTCAGCAGAACGACCCAGCTCCTCTTCCCTGATCACAGACTGAACTAGAACGGTCCCCAGTCCATGCTCATCTTTGCACCCATCCCACAAGCTTATTTCACACACCCCCTCCCATTGCTATCATCTCCACACATGCAGCTGCTTTCTTTTTAAAAATTTTGTTTACGAGTTATTTTCTCTATCGATGCTGAAAGCCAGATGTGGGTGGGTTTCCAAGGGTTGGGTTTTTCAAAAAATTTACTTGTAATTCTTGTGGGATTTATTCAGATAAAGCACAGATCTCATTTCTTTCCTGGTTACAAATGTTAGCTATTTTGTTGTTGTTTTTTCATTCAGGACTCCCCTGTATTACTGGGACTGCAAAACAGGGGAGTGAGGGACCTCTCTGGAGCAGGAGGCAAGACTAACCAGAAAGGCATGTCCCCGGTTTCATTACGAAAGTGTTTGTCCATAAAAAACAAAGAAGTCTGTATACAAAAAACTCGACTCTAGTTTTATAGGAGTATTTATTCAGCAGACTAATGGAAAAACACTATCCACGCTAGTGTTCTGTATCCCCGAGATTCGTGCTACTATACAACGAGAAAAAGCACATGCCCTGTTCTGAATGCTCCAGCGGACAGAAATCCTATCTCAACATTGTTAAAGAGAAGGTTGCTATATTTCTGCTAGCTCAAGAGCCTGTTTGTTTGGTAAACCAGCTCTACTGGGGAAAATTTGTGTCGCTCATGAACATAAGAACATAAGTAGTGCTATGCTGGGTCAGACCAATGGTCCGTCAATCCCATCACCTGTCTCCGACAGTGGCCAATCTTGATCACTTGGAAGAAGTACCCAACAGGTCACAATGGGGTGATCTATTCCCTGTTGTTCACTTCCAGATCCCAGTAAGAGGTTATGTTCCCCAAACATATCCGGATAATAGCTGCTAATGGACCGATCCTCCAGAAACTTGTCCAACCCTTTCTTAAACCCGGCTACTACTGGCCTTGACCACATCCTCTGGCAACAAATTCCACAACTTAGTTGTGCGTTGAGTGAAAAAATACTTTCATTTGTTTTAAATCTACTACCAGTTAGTTTCATGGAGTATCCCCTAGTTCTAGTACTCCCTGAAAGGGTAAATAACTGTTCCCTAGTAACTCGTTCCACAGGACTCATGATTTTATAAAATTCTATCATACCTCCTCTCAGTTGTCACTTCTCCAAGCTGAAGAGCCCCAACCTGTCCAACCTCTCTTTATAGGGGAGCCATTCCATACCCCTTATCATTTTTGTTGCCCCTTCTCTGCTTCTTTTCTATTTCTACTATATCTTTTAGGGATAGGAATTTCAGTTTGGGATACAACCAAAAATACCCAATAATGGCCATTTCGGATTAATCTGAAATTGAGGTTCTTTTACAGTATCGTTTTTTTCAGATCTTTTGCACTGATTTTTGTTTCAGATTTTAACATTGTGATTTGTCCCCACGGGGACAAACCGAAATGTTAAAAATCCAAAACAAAAATCAATGCAAAAGATCCAAAACAAGCAATACCAAAACAAGAACCAACATACATAAGAACTGAAACCGAAAATAACCCAAACTAAAATTTTGCACAGCATCCCACCCCTACCTTTTTTGAGATAGGGCAACCAGAACCGCACACAATATTCAAGGTGTGAACACACCATAGATTTATACAGTGGCATTATGAGCTTTTCAGTTTTATTCCCTGTGCCTTTATGAATGATTCCTAACATTGTTTGCTTTTTTGAAGCAAAAAAATGAAATCATCAAAGAATCGTGTGTTCCAAAGGGCTGCAAAAAGAAATGCACTTTCATGCTTGCTTGTTGGCTTTTTTGCTGAAATTTCTGGAGATGGAAAACCCTTTTGCCTGGGAAATGGTTAATCCCCTCCTCCCCTGGGGTGACAAATGTAAATTTATGGGAGGTGGCGAGATTTCACCTTTGCATTAATTTTTCAAAACTCTTACAAAAGAGTTAACACCTCCCATTTTCAGATGCTCCAATTAGGCAGATAAAAATCAGTTACAGAACTAGTCAAAAATTGTTTTCAGCTTGAAACATTCACACACACACACACACACACACACACACACACACACACACACATAAATGTTTCAAGATGAAAACAAATTTTCATAATATATAATATATATCATATGAATTTTATATATATATATATATAAATATAAAACTTTGAAAAATTTAAACTATTTCCCTTCTGAAATGCCCCCAGATTAATGCATATTACAATAAATTAATATGCATGCGTGTGTGTGTGTTAGTGTTAGTCTGGGGAATTTCAGAAGAAAACAAAATTTTAAAGTTATTTTTGTGACTTCTATAAACCAAACACATTGAATGTTCTAAGCATTCTGGTAGCCTAAATTTTTGTAAAAAACTAAAAAAAATAACAACAACTAAAACTGAAAAATAAAACAGAAAAATTCAAGTGAAATTATTTGGAAAATCCAAAATATTTTAGCCAAAATGGGAGGCCACGAATACCTCAACATTTCAGAAAAAGCTCTTTTTTTTCCAAAGAGAAAAATATTTTCTTTGCCATGTTTTGACCATCATCGATAGATAGCTTTCCCCAGTTCTGCTCTGCAATAGCAACTTGATTGTGAAGAATTCTCCTATTTGTTCTTTAGAGAATGACCATTATTTTAAGAGAGAAAAAGGCACGGAAGCCCGCAACTGCAAGACCACAGTGGGAACAGAGAGCATCTTCACGAATACCGCTGAGCTTTTTGAAGCTAGATGGTATTTTGTTTGAGAAGCAGTTCCTAGACAACATCAATTTCCACTACGCTTTTTGTCCTGATCTAGGCAAACTAGGATGATTCCCCCACCCTCATGCTGAATTTTTCATTCTTTGGGAAAACCATATACTCCTTAGGGCAAGGAAAGATGGTTCAGTGGTTGGGAAGCCTTTGAGAATTTTAGGACACCCAAAGTAAGTAAGTAAGTAACTAATTCCTTTATTAGCACTGGCGACAGCCATGACCAATATACAAAAATAAAAGCGATAAAACAAAGCAAAATAAAATACAATAATAATCAGCAACAATTGTGTATATAAATAATATAACCCCAATAAACTATGTCCAACAACGCTTCTAAGAGTTAGCCTCTTGGAGCATTAACACCTGCTTCTTTCTTCTCTCCTTTTCCATCAGGTGCCCCAAAAAAAGACATCGTCAGGGTTACATTTCGATGTCTATCGGATAGTAATACTATAATCTTCCCCACCGGGCACAGGCCTTCGTACGTATTTACCCTTCTAAATAACAAATGACGCAATCTTGTATATAATGGACATTGAAGCAGATAATGAATTAGATCCTCCACTTCCAGATTACAACAAGGGCATAGTCTTTCTAGAAAGGGTATCCCCCTTGAGGACACCCAAATTCCATTACCTGCTCCACGAAGGGCATCCTGTGTGACCTTGCACATCTCACTTAGGCTACATTCCACGAACCACTTACTCCAGAGACAAGAATAAGGTTGCATTCATACAACACAGGCCACTTTTACACGAGACGCTTAGACGGGCCTGTGGAGCCCCATATTCAAAAGGAAAGCCATGCAGGGAGTGTTTACCCGCTCCCTGAGCTACCGGAAGTGACGTGCCGCCCATTCTCTTCAGCAGCGGCGGCTGCAGACGCGGGGCTTTCAAGAGGTGCATTCTGTAGACCTCAATTTTCAGGTCTACAGAACGCGCCTCGTGAATGCCCTGCGTCTGCAGCCGCCGTCAGCCCGCCACTGAAGAGAATGCGTGGCACGTCACTTCCGGTATTGCAGGGAAATAAATCCCCTACTGCCCGTCTGGTCAAATTGCATTGTTGAACAGGCTGTTAGGGATTAATCCAAACCAAATGGGAACAGTGGGACAACAGACCTGTTATGGATCGGTTCTAAAATTAAAAAATTTAAAAAATTAAAATGACCATGCATCTGCAAAATGGCCACCGGATCATTCTGCACATGTGCACCCTTTTCCCAAAAGGTGGCAGCAGCCTCACTACCTTTTGGGAAAAGGGCAGCAAGTCTGCAAATTCACAGTGACCATTTTCCTCATGTGTAGACCAGCTACCCTTTTCCAAAATGGCGGCAATGCTGCCACCGCCGCCATTTTGGAAAAGGGTGCACGTGCGCAGAATGGCCCCATGGCCATTTCACGCGTGCACAGTACTTTTTATTGTTATTTATTTTTTTCTTGGATTTAAATACACACCTGTAATACGAATCCGTAATTAAATCTGATAACCTCAGGGAACTGAAACAACCAAAAAATGAAATGGATTTTCATCCAAAGGACCACCCCTAGTGTTCCTGGGTGTTCACTGAGGCCGCAGCTTCCACCAGCGTCAACGCATCGAGCGTTGCTCTTCAGCCTTGAGTTTTTAAACACATTGGTCCCTTGGTTTTCCTCAAGTCATGCAATTATTTACAGCTTTAAAAAAAAAAACACCACACCACTTCATACAAAATCTTTGGACTTAGCGCAATGGTGTAGCTCGGTGGCGTAGCTCCCATGAAATGTAATCACTGGCTGGGGCAGAGAAGACGGCTTCACCGCGGGAGCCGTCTTCTCCCAAACACGCTTGGGAGCCGTCTTCTCCAAAACACGGTTGGGAGAGCGCACATTTAAAAAAGCCCTTAGACTCTGGTGGGGTATCCCTAAACCAGTCTGAGGGCCACTAGGAAATTTTCAGAGGGGAGAGAGGAGGGAGCAGGAACAGCTCTCTGTATATTCCCATCCCACCTCGATGCCAGCACTGGCCTCCAGATGCGCCACAGCCTGAAGTGGGGGGTTCTCACCCCGCCAAGTTAGCCCCATCCCCCACTCCAGAGACTCCCATAATTAGGACATGATCCCAGGTCTGCCCCCCCCCCCTTGCTACACCCCTGGCATACATTGAATAGGGACAGGCCCAGCTCCGTCCCCTGACGCTGGAAGATGGGGTAGAGGGAGAACCCATTGCATCGACTTCACTGGGGCCCATCCCAAGCTAGAGATGTTTCTGCCCTCATGGCAGACAGCTCTTTGAAAGCTGGGCAGTAGCCCCGTAGTTAGGGCCTCCTCTGTGCTCAGTGGGCGCTCTCTCAGTGAGCCGTGGTCACAGGGGGACCCTCAACTCTAGAGAGATCTGACGTTAAGGCCGGCACGATCGCACACGCTAGGAAGCCGAAAAGCAGCACACAGAGTGCCCTGGGACACGGCAAGCTAGGAAGGGAACTGCTCCAGCACTTCAGAAAGCCTTTGAAGATGTGGTAGCTCTACTCTCTCAGCTCCGCGGCAGGTTCTGACACGACGCCCGTGGGCCATTAATTCACCTTTTCTGTGAAAATGCATTTTTTGTGCCATATGCAGATGTCCTACATTCAGCGCTATGAGCAGGGGTGTCATGTGCTACAATCTGCCTAATCCACACACACAGTCATACCTAATGTTTCTGACACCTCAGGGCAAAGCTTTGATCTGGGATCTCCTGGCCCCAGCCGCGTTTGAAACGTCCCTAGCAGAGGAGAGATCCCTCCGCTTTCCTAACCCAACACAGGGAGAAGGGCCCTCAGTGCCCACCTTAGTGGCCAGCAACATGTGTCCCTCTTCACCTCCCCAGAACACCCAGCCCCATCCCTAACATTCAGGGAATCTCCCTCCTCTACCCAGGAGAATTACCGAGGGCAACGTTAAAATGTGGGGCGACTGGTGGTTCTGACCCCCTTGGAATGACCCTCCGCAGGGCCTTAAAGGTGGTAAAATTTGGGCCCCTAAGCCCTAACCTGGTGAAAACAGGACCATTTTTACACGGATTGGGGGGGTGTGTGTTTTGGCACGATGGGTGAAAGTGTGTGTGTGCCCGTTTACATGGACACACACGTACCTCCACCCACAGAGCATCCTCCATTCTGTCGGAGGGCTCCATGGGTTGAGGTAGGTGTGCGGCAGGAGCACACATGCACAAACACCCACCGCCCATGGTGTTTACACGGGCGCACACCCACCAAACTCCCATCCCCCGACCCACCGGGGGCCATTTACACGGACTGCCCCCCCCCCACGCACACCCGCCTGAACACCGAGCGGCGGGGGAGCCGTCCGTGTAAAAACGGCCCAGGAGTCACTGTGCCCCCCCTCCTGAAAGAGTGGGCCCAGGGCAATTGCCCCAGGTTGCCCTGTGTTAAGGCCAGGCCTGTACCTTCCCTCCCTCCCGGCATCACACATAAGAACTCCAACACTTTGAATCGGGCTCAGAAGACTATCGGCAGCCAGTGCAGAGCTCGGAGCACTAGTGTAACGTGCTCACGGCGACCTGTCCCCATAAGGAGACGGGCCGCCGCATTCTGCACCAGCTGCAGCCTCGGGACCGTCACCAAAGGTAACCCCATGTAGAGCACGTTGCAATAGTCGAATCTTTCGGTGATCAAGGCATGGATGATTGTGGCCAGGTCAGAGTCATACGTCCGAAGCCGTTGCACCAGATATAATTGGCGGAAAGCACTCCTCGCCACAGCCTCAGCCTGGAGATCCAGGCGAAACTGCAGATCGAGGAGTACCCCCCAGACTCCAGACCTGAGAGACCGGTGGGGGACGAACCCCATCAATCATGGGGCACATCACACCCACGGCCCTTCCCCACCAACATCACCTCCATCTTGTCAGGATTTAGTTTCAGACGACTCGCCCTCATCCAATCCCCAACGGCCCCCAGACATCGGGAAAGCACCAAGACTGCCGGGTCTCTGTCGGATGAAAGAGAAGGCTAAGGTTCTAAAAAGGGAAGGTTAGAGACTGGCTGATAGCTAGCAGGGGAGCCAACATCGAGTTATGGGTTTTTTAGCAAGGGCCACACCACCGCCTCTTTGAGGCAGTCCGGCACCCTGCTCTCTCACAGGGAAGCATTCACAACACCCGCCAGCAACAGCCCCAACGTCTCCCGGCTGGCCTTGACCAGCCAGGATGGACATGGGTCTACTTCACAAAATGTGGCTCTAACAGTCCCCAAAACATCTGTCACAGCGGCGGGCGTCACCCACTGAAACAGATCCCACAAAACCAGACAAGACGGAGCCTCCATAACCTCTGGTTCTCCTATTGTCATAAGCGTGGAGTCAAAGTCATGGTGAATCCAAGTACTCAATAAACACGTCACAGTGGGCACTGGAAGACTTTGGTTCCAGGTGGAGGGAGGCCAGACTGACTAACCTCCTCACCACCCGGAAAAGCTCCGCTGGACGAGACTTCGCAAACGCTATCAGGGCAGCAAAGAACTCCTTCTTCGCTGCCCTGACAGCCACAGCATAGGCCCGTAAACAGGCTCTATGCCGCAATTGATCAGCTTCAGCACGAGACCAGCACTCCAACTGCCGCCCTTCCTGCTTCAGCTTCCGCAGGCCCTCCACAAACCATAGCAACCTGTGGTGCCGACGCCGAGAGAGCGGACACCTAGGAGCCGTCTGGTCGATGGCCTTGGTCAGCAGAGTATTCCACAAAACCATGAGGTCACCGAGTGTACGGCCATCAAGATGAGAGGGTAACTCCCCTAGAGCATTCTGGAACCTCTCAGGTTTCATCAGCCTCTGGGGGTGAACCAACCGAACCAGTTCCACACCGTTCCAGGGGCAGAGATGTGCCAGGAGACAGGCCCGCAGGAGGTAACGATCTGTCCATGACAAGGGCTCTGTTGACACCTCCCCCACTAACAAATCCCCTGTCTCAAGGCCAGTGCAGAAGATCAGGTCAAGGGTATGTCCTCCACCATGTGTTGGGCTGATGACAACTTGAGACAGGTCCATGGTTCCCATGGCGGCCATGAACTCACGCTCCGCCCCATCGAGACTGGCATTGGCATGGATGTTGAAGTCCCCCAAGACTACTGTCTTTGGGGACCACATCACCACCCCCAACACCAGCTGCATCAGAGTATGTAGGGATGCCATGGTAAAGGTAGGTGCACGGTATTCCAGCAGCACCCCCAAACTGTTTCCCGCCAAATCAACCACAAGATGGAGACCCTCACAGCCTGCCATTAACTTCACTGGATACCTCCTGATGGACCAAGAATCCATAATGGCTACACCACCCCCTCCCCCCATCCCTCTGGCCATTGTTGATGCTGCATGGCACACCTCACTGGCACCAGGTCAGCCAAAAAACGCCCCAACTCCATGTCCAGCCAGGTCTTCGTAATACACACAAGGGGTGAAAACAGACATGACGCTAACCACCCTTTAACCACCCTTGGTGGTCATTTATGCATGTTTCAGGGCTGCATAGGGCACCAATACAGCCCTGCAACATGCATAAATAACCACCAAG
>QEPC01012679.1:7125738-7209705 GCA_003113815.1 Sphenodon punctatus | reverse complement strand
CCCCCCCCCCCCCCACTTTCTGAGCTGTTGTTGCAGGCTTCCTGCCGCCTCAGGCAGACATCTCTGCACCGGTTCGATCCAGATCCTAGTTTCATGCTTTCCTTTCCACCCACAAGAATTAGAAATCGAGTGTGTTTGGGAAACGAAAGCAGAAACTCTTGAGTGCAACCCCACGAGATCCCCTGGGGAGGCTAGCACACCTTGGGCAGCCTTCACCCAGTCTGGGCTGCCAGGGCCATGATGCAGTGCACTGTGTGCCCGGCTACCACCAGATGCTCCCTGCGCCGTGTGGCGGGGCAATCAGCCGGCTGCCACTCACGGTGTCCTCGATACAAGTCCGAGGACGCGTCAGAATGGCTGCCCGTGTGTGCCGGGGCTCCTCCCGCAAGCTCCGCGGCGTGGTTTGGAGTGGCAGAGGCTGTTGCCTGGCGTGCGCTGCCATGTCACAGCCAGGGGTGGAAATTTGGTCAGGCCGGGGGAGTGAGGTGGGGCAGGGCCTGGCGCCCGCTCATGTGACCGTGGCAGACGTTCTGACAACGGCTTGGCCTCCCCACAGGGGGGCAGCCATCTGCCCAGCTCCCCATGTTGGCCCTGCAGTGTGGCAGGTGGCATGCCGGCATGCCAGCGCACCATGGGGTCATGCGGGGCTCAGGCCCCCGCAGCTCATGTGGCTACACCTTCTAGCCTGACTCAGGCAAATCTCTCATTGACTTGTTCCTTTGAACGTTAAGAGTACAAGAGGGAGGCTCACACGAAGGCAGGTGACATCATTAATATTTTAATTCTTTGCCCGGATTCTTTCATCCCATATCTGCCTCTGCAAAATATTCTTCTGTCCCGTTGCTCTAGATACAGCTGCTCAAAATCTGGGCATTTGTTATGTGAAGTGTATCGCCTTTTTTTCCCACTTTCTTTTTTAGAAGTTTTCAAAATTGAAACTCTTTCTGTCTTTCCACTTGTTTAGTGGTCCCTCTAAAAAAAACTCCACTATCTTTGGTTTGATTTGGTTGGTTTCTTAAAGCAACGGGCTTTCGGTTCAGGAATCAGGATGTATTTGCGTTCCAAAAGAGCAACAGTTTTGTTTTTTGGTTTGTTTTAAACACAGTACGCTTCCTGAAAACAAACACATCGATAAGGTAGCCCACAATAATTCTTCAGACATTTCAAAAATCATTGGCGGCCCCAGAGTTTTTTCCATGAAATTTCCCATGGAGTCTTTCCATTAAATTCGTATGAAAATGCTCTTTCCCAAACCTCGCCACCCTCGCCCTCCAAATATTTTTCTTCCAAAAAATGATTGAGTATCTCTGGAGAGGACGGCGTCTTCCGGGATCACACGGGAAAGAATGAACATGTTATTCTGATAGCCGCAATTCCTCGGCACGTCCCAAAGCATTCCTTCTACATCACCAGGTGCTCCTGGTGGCTTCTGTATTGGCTCCCCCGCTCCGGCACACAGACCATTGGCATCTCTTTGTAATCAATCAGCAGCAATTTAAAACAATGCCCTTATTTTTATCTTGTGCCCGCTTTGGAGAGGTGCAGCTCCGGCCTGCTCTTTGATGCCTCAATATTTGCTCACTAGGGTGTGCAAAGGGAAGTAAACTGATCCAAGTCTTGGTATTTATAGAGGCTGAATAACATAAAAAGCCTTGGTTCTCGTGAATGCCTCGAAGCTGCAAATTATTAAAGATTACCTGAAATTACTGTTATCCAAGCAGCCAATTATAAAGTCATGGTGCCTGACTGAGCGGAGCAGAAGGCCGGACTTGCTTGGTACTTCTTCATTAGTGGTCCCTTGAGATGCTGCCGTCTTGAAATGGGGTTGGGTGGAGAAAATAATAGAATTATGGGGATTAAAGTAATCACTGAGTCATAGCAAAGAGCTCGTGAGGGGACTGGAGCAAAGAGTCTTGTAGTGCAGAAGGGAAGAGAAAGAAAATGCTCGAGAAATATCCACAGTTGGAAAAGTGCCACAAGGTCACCACTCTTCCAGCATCACAACTATGGCAGGGCGTGGGAACGCAATCCAGCAGCTAAAAACTAGGCAAGCAGACAGACAGGTAAACCGGGCAGTAAGGCAGATGATCAGTCTAGCTATCGGTGGCTGCTGACTAGCCTGTTATATAGGCCAGAGGCCAACCAGGCAGCTGGGGACATGAAGCAAGGGTGAGGGGTGGAGGGTGGCCTGACCAGAGTGGTGCAAAGCCATCAGTACTAGCCCTGGCCAGAGTCTAGGGGTGGGACTCTGGGCAAAATTTCGGTTTTGGTTCCTATGAATTTCAGTTCTCCTATCGGTTTCGGTTCTCTCGAGTTTGGTTTTTTAACATTGCATTTTTCCTCATTGAAGTCAATGGGAAAAACCACAATGTTCAAAATCTGACCAAAAAATCAATGCAAAAGAACCGATATGTCCAAAACCAAAAAAAGAACCTACATTTTGGAAAGAACAAAAGTGCCATTATCGGCTACTTTCAGTTATTTCCGAAACCAAAATTCCCATCCATACTAGAGCCCGTTGTTAGTGTAGAGTCGCCAGCCCTGTACTCAGAGCCCCAAGGACACCAGGTCAAGACCAGGGTCCTGACCTATGATAGAGCGGGAACAAGTACTCACTGAAGCACGGAGACAACATAGCTAGGTTGGAGCGGCCCTTGGTGCTGAAGATGGAATGGGCGCCCTTCCGAGTGGCATGGGACACAGTTAGAGCTGAGACAAGTAGCCAATCCAATATACAGTATTCGGCCTGGGTGAGTGCACTCCTCTGGGACACACACACACACCCCAGACATCAGCTGTTTGGCTGCCAGTGTGAGCGCACTCTGTGGGAGGACACAGTATAATTAAATAGAAAAGGACAATATCCCTTTAAGAGGGACACAAGTAGGAGAGCAACACCAGTCAAGGACTGTGCTAATCAGACTGCATGTGCTGAGCAGGAGAGAGGACAGCGCCTGACCAGAGGCTGCTGTGGGCTAGGTGGGGTTAAGCCAGCCAAGCTGATTATAAAAGCTGTGTTTGGACTGAGTAGCTGTCCATTACGAGAAGGTTGTCAAAGGGAACAGACCTCTCCAAGGAGTCTGCCTGATCCTAGGCTAGAGACCCAGACACGGCTAAAGGAAGCCCCATATTTGACTACCTGAGCAGCTGGAAGCTTTGAGAGATGGAGTAGGCCGGATCCAGGAGTGAGCAGAACAGAAGCCAGATGGGATCTTCCCATGGACTTATGTTTTTGTCTTATTGTTTCTTAATTTTGAAGGACCCACCATTGTCTGGGAGAAGCCCTCCATTGGTGGAACAGAGGACTGGTTGTATGGGGTGACTGAGGAGGTCAGCAACCTTGTGGGAAACATTGGGAGTGACCCACTGTGAGGTCCGTGGAAGGAGCTAAATTCCCCTACAGTCAAAGAGATCACCCCCAGCAACATGCATCTCTGACCCCCCTCCACCTCCCTCAGCTGTTTGACAGCCTGGGTGTCAGCCCAGCAGCCATCTGGGTAGGGCCTAACAGATGGGAGGGCTCGTGTTAGCCCGGATTAGCCCAGTGCAGCAAGACTTAGCTTGCACCACATCACCAACCTTCTCTGGATGATGCATCTGGTAGCAGCCCACCAGCTGACCCATATCAGGTATGAACGAACATCTGGCAGCCGTCGAACTTTAGTTGCAGACAACTTGCAGGCTACTGTGCCATTTGTTTTCAACCCTTCGTTTTGGCCATTGTGTGTGTGCAGTTGCACGTATATAAATCAAATCAAAGTAACTGGAATGACCGACCTGAAATGCCAAAATTAATGATATAACCAAATTGGAATAACTAAAATGGATAGCCGATGAAATGAAAATGAATAGTTGTTCGGATCCGCTTTGCTGGACACAAATCAAAGGAAGCAAATTCATGAGATATGGTATTTGCAGTGAATATTAATTTCATCTCTACTCTGATGGGTTTGCCAAACTCCCAGTGACGCGTACTGGGAAGTTGAGGAAGTCCCATAGCGGAATGTAAACTTTGGGTGTAGAGAGAGCTGAAAGGGGTCTCAGAATAAATATTTGCAGGGTTTTTTGCAATTTTGGATAGGCTATCATCAACCCTATCTGAAACCCTAGTTTCAAAAGGAATACTCCAGAGTAAGTGGGTTCAGGATCACGGCCAAGACATTTAGTTGCAATCAGCCCAACATCATTATAATAAATCAGACAAATAAAAGTGGATTCTTTATAGACATGAGCCACCCAAGCAATAATACCTTGTGTAAAGCAAAAACCGATAAACTAACAAAAGTATTACGAGCTCTCAAGACATTTACAAACTTCAGCTCAGGTTACTCCCGCAGGAATATCAGCCGAAGGCTCAGGAACAAATACTCTACAGAAGTTCACGGCTTGGATAAATCTTGATTTTTTTTTGCAGTCAAAAAAATACATTGTTTGCAAAACTTGCAGAGTTTTTCGTAAAGTCCTTAATCACCCAATAAATTCTACATCTAACCTTGTCTCATGCTCATGGAGCCTGTTTGTGCAACAGAGGACCCCCAAATGGCGCCCACGCTAACAGTTGGTTTCCTGGTGTGCTCTATGCTTGTTCCAAAGCATAGGTAATTTTAGTCCTTGACAGAGGAAAAAATAAAATCTGTCAAGGGAAGATGGATCTTAAAACAGTACAAGGTAGGTGCATGGGAGATGCCTCCATGATCTGTTAGCACCAGAATGTATTGTGTAACATGATCAGCAAAGGTATGGCATGGAACAGAAAAACCTGATAAGACATTACGTCATAGAGAGAGGGGAATATGTAAACAGATATATAAACACAGATGATGGTATGACAGTTGGATTCAGAGGCCACACAGCTGGAAAGCAAGCCCATCATATGAGGTGGAATACACAATGGGTAATTTCAGACGTTACAAGATCACAGTCAACCACAGTGAACCACACTCAATCCCCCAGTGCGGCCAATGAGCCCTGAACGTCTGTTCGGCGGCATCCAGATGTTCACCACAGTCAATCACGGGTAGGGGCCAAGGCCAACCACGGTTCTGGAGCTCGAGACGGGAGCAGATCCAGAACCGTGGTCAATGCAATCCCCACTGGGAAACGGCCAAAAGTAATGCCTGCCCGGCAACCGTCAGGTGCGATCACACAGAATGATCCCACGTCGTGGCGAATGCACTCAGCATCGCTGCCAGGCAACGGCCAACAAACGGAACAAGGAGGGGTATTTAAAGGGCACACTGCAGCAGGGGGATGAGGTGGTGAGTCAGGAAGAGAGAGTGGAGAGACAGGACTGCGATGGAGTACGAGGAGCAGCAGCAGCAGCCAGAGCAACCCACCCCACAGGGGAATACCGAACAGGAGACAGAGGGCCGCCCCCAAACAGGTAAGGAGACAGGATGGCCGGGGTGTGTGTGCAAGGGTAGCGGACAGCCACGGAGGGAGGGTGGGAGGCCCGGGGCTGGGGCAGGAAAGGCACAACCCCCCCATACCCCCATGTCTACCCAACAGACCAGGAAGTGTGCCCGAGCCCCAGAACCCCCACAGGACACCAGCAGGGAGGAGGAGGCAGCAGCACAGGGGCCGGAGAGCCCAGCACAGAGACGGAGGTACCAGAGAGGGCGACAGTGGGGAGTCCAGGAGACCCAGGACTTCATCAGGATCTGGGTGTCCCTGGAAAACCAGGTAGAGCTCACGGTAAACAAGCAAAATAAGCATGTATTTTATTTATTTATTTATTTGATAGATTTCTACCCCGCCCCTCCTACAAACAGCTCGGGGCGAATATATATAATATATATAAAACCATTTTAAAACAAATCATCAATATCATTTCAACATATTAAAACAGGGCCCGGGACCTCCCTTAAAACAATAAATAAGGTAGGGGAGCTAAAACCCTTTACCCCACCCCTCTGCCCCTCCTCAAAGGCCTGGGCAAACAGCCAGGTTTTACAACTTCACCGAAATGTCAACAGGCTGGGGGCCAGGCGGGCTTCCTCCGGAAGGGAGTTTCAAAGGCGCAGCCTGGCACGGCCCCCAAGAATGCCCTCTCCATTGTGGCCCCCCGCTTAACACAGGGGACCTCCAAGAAGGCACCCCCGGCAGACTGAAGGAGACGCTCTGGGGCGCGAATGGCGTTGAGGTCCCTGTGGTATGAGGGGCCCAGACCGTGAAGGGCCTTATAGATCAACACCAAAACCTTGAACCTGAAGGGATCCATAGTGGCCCCCCGGCCTCAAGGTGATGAAGGCATAGATGAGGGAGGACAGGTCCGGCCCGGAGACGTACTGATGCAGCCTCTGCACCAGGTGCAACTGGTGGAAAGCCACCTTCGCGACTACCTCCACCTGCCGCTCCAGGCGGAGATCCGCGGCCAGCACCACCCCCAGACTCCGGACCTGCTGAGCTATAGGAAGGCAAACCCCCCTAATCAGGGGGGCCACTACCTCCCTTGCCCTCCCCACCAACCTGATATTTGACCTGATGATAGTGAGGAATATGGGGGAGGCTGGATACCAGAGGTCGGCAGCACAGTGCCGGTTCATAGAAAAGGAGCTAAAGAGGGACTACAAGCACATAAAGGACAATAACCAGCGGCCCAGTCACGCAGCGCGGACCGCACCCTATTATGATGCCCTAAACAGGCTCCTCCACATGAAGGGATCCATAGTGGCCCCCCGGCCGGTAGGGAATGCCATGGCACAGGGCTGGACACGAGAGGACGTCCCACCCCCCATGGCAGCACCGGCTGCACCCACAGACACCACCAGACCCGCACCCCAAGAGGAATGGCCCAAGACCTTGGGGACCAGTAGGCCCCCGTCATGGTCAGGCACGGGGAGCCCACTACCACACTCAGGGTCAGGCTACGACGATGACACACTGGTCACCCTGAGCCAGTGGACACGTGGGGAGCACTCCGAGCAGAGCCCTATCCAGCAGTCGGCCACAGAGGGCTCGGAAATGGACATAGGAGGTAGGCACAGGGTGTGGAAGGCACAGGGGCCTGCACAGACCCAGCGAGGGAGCAGGGGGGGTACAACACGCAGGGAACTATACCAACCAACCCCCCCTTCCTTACTTCAGGAGCAACTGAGGGAAAGGAGGAGGCAATGGAGGGGGAACGGGCACCGGGAGCAGTGGAACACGTGGCGGAAGGTAAGTGGAAGGGACGGGGCCCACCGGAGGGTGGGAGGGGGATGGGGGTGGGCAGAACATGGGGTAGAGAGAGGGGAACCCCAACGCCACAACCCCATGGCCGTTCCCACACAGGACCGATACCACCGCCATGGGAGGCGGAGGCGGAGGGGGAGCAGCAGCAGCAGCAGCAACAGCGGGTGGAGCTAGGTGAGCAGGGGGGGTGACCAACGGGCCGGCAGAGGGTAGTGGCCCAAGGGGGAGTGGATCAACTCTCACACAAAGCTCCCAGGGGAACCCGGGGACCGGTGGTCAGAGCTGGTGGGCAGGGCGCCAAGGGTGACCACAAGGGAACAGGGTCGGGGTAGTGGGTCCCAGGTGTGTGGAGGGAGGGGAGGGGACCCGACCACCCAAGGGGAAGGGGGAGGGATGGGCAGGCATCCCAGGCCATGCCCCAGTAATGTTCCGGGGGGGTGGACCCGTACAGCTACCGGCTGTCCGATCAAGCTAACCAAATCTGTATCCCATCGACCCGTTGCCCCGGCAGCCAACCCGGCCCCAAGAGGGACCCGTGCCGGCGGCCCAGAGGATGCGAGAGCGCAGGGCACGTGTGCGCCGCTGGCGACCCAGGAGCACGTCACGACTGAAATTACCCAATGAGAGGAAGCCAGCTGAATTAACAATAGTCCAGAAAGATGGGAGAAAACTGCCCCTTAGCTGCCAAAGCCCCTCCTGCTGACCCACCAAAACTCCCACCCCTCATTCTCAACATCACATACCCAACTTAAACCAAGTGCCCTCACATGTCTGCATATCCCTACATTAAATCAAATGCCATCAGTTACTCTCTCGCTCACACACACACACACACACACACACACTTTTTCTCCACACACAAACGCCTCATACGTTCACTCTCTCTCTGCTTTGCATCTGTGGGGGCCAAAGCTAGTTTTTCTTATACTCCCAACTCATTGGTGGAAATTGCATGTCCCTCCTCCCCATTTTGAAATCCCTAGCAGAGATTTATTTATTTATCCAGTATTTATAACCTGCCTCCTCCTGCCCAATGGTATCTCAGGGCGACAAACATCCCATAATAAAATAATACAAAAATATAAAAAACACAGTCCAATACAAAACATCCATTAAAAACCATAAAACCAACTGAGGCCCGAAAAAAAAACAAGTACCCCTTAGCCCCAAAAGAAACCCCACCCACCCACCACCTGTCCCCCTCACCGAATGCCTGGCAAAACAGCCAGGGTTTGCATTGTCAAAGGAAGGAGGGGAGATCCGGAGAGAGGTGAATCGCTACCGGGAGGGAGTTCCACAGCCACGGTACAGCCACCGCGGACACCCTCTCAAATGTTACCCCATGAGATACCCGGGGAACCTCCAAGAGGGTGCCCCCAGCCGACCATAGGGGCAAATCCAGTCAACACAAGGGATAAGGAGGTCCTGCAGGTAAGTGGGGTCCAAACTAGGGCTGTAGCGGAATGTCGCAGCAGTAGCTATTTTCGCCAGAAACAGCGTTTCCACAATTAGCGGTACGGCGTGGCAGAGGCTTTCATTCTGCTAGTTTCATTCCGCTACTTCCGCAGTTCCGCTAATTTCATTCCGCTACTTCCACAGGCTTCGCAAAATAGCGGAAACATGACATTTTCGCTACTTCTGCCATTCCGCCAGTGCCACAAAATAGCGGAACAGCGGTTTTCCAACAGTTTCTGCAATTTTTCCACAATTCCGCAATTTGCAGAATGCCGGCGGAATTATCGGAATGTCTGCAGAAAAGCCGCCGTGTGGCACGGGCAATTCCAAAATGGCGGAATGGAATCGCGGCGCGGTAACAGCTGCTGCTGCATCAGCCCTAGTCCAAACTGCATAGGGCTTTAAAGGCAATGACCAACACCTTGAATCGGGCGTGGAAGACCATAGGCAGCCAGTGCAGAGAACGGAGCACCGGTGTAACATGCTCCCGGTAGCCCGCGCACACTAGGAGACGGGCCGCCACATTCTGCACAAGCTGCAGTCTCCAGGACGTCACCAAGGGAAGATCATCTTCTTCCACTGAGCTACTCCACTTCAGACAAAGTTTTCAATCTTATCGTGAGCTACCTGAGCTGCTTGGTCTAATAACACAAATACTAAACAGCACCAACCATACTAGGTATCGATTGGCAGTGACTGCTCTTGCAGTAATTTTCCTATCCTATTAATAGCATCAATAATTCAATCCACGCAGGAGAATCCTGCTTGAAGCTCCGGCAACCAAAAGGAAAACCACTCCTTAAAGTTAACATTAGATTGATTAATATTTGAGACCTGGATTTCTGCTTCCCACGGGGGCAGGAAGATGAGAGAGAGGTTAGACCTGACTGGATGCTATTGTGTTTCTATAGCAACGCGCTGCTGCAGGTAGCCTTTGCCACCGCATAACGATTGGTTGGGGGTTTTTTTAAAAGAAAAAAAAAATTGCCAGGCGGCGTGTAAGGTGGCCAAGAGAATCAGCAGCCAATAAATGCAGACAATCCTTAAATCACAGAAACACCGAAATCACAGAAATGGAAATAACCTGTTAGCTTATTGCACTCGTTCTGGGCGGGATTAATAACATTCTCGGGAACCTTGCAAAACCCTAAGAAAATTCCATCTGAGACACTTGGAAAAAACGTAGTGAAAGGGGAGAAGGAAACCTTGGAAAGTGATAAAGAGCTTCCCTTAATCCCCAGTCTGCAAATCCAAGCGCGTTGAACACCTGTGCAATGCGTTTTTCAGCTTTGAGTTGCTAACGGAGGAGTCAAGGAACAACAGGCTATAGCACGAAAGACGCCCTCCCCTAAACATCCCAGGGATAGCAAGAAAAAGATCAGCGCAACTATTTATTTATTTATTATTTATTTTCAGACTTTTACTACTCCCCCCTCCTGCCACAGGCAGCTCAGGACAGCTTACAATTCATAAAAACAACATGAAAACAACAATTAAAAGGAGGAAAAGGAAATAGTCCCAAGCCCCCCCAAAAAAACCTCCACCCCCTCACCCATCTCCTCCGCCAAATGCCTGGCGGAACAGCTTCTCCGAAAAGAGGGGAGAACTGGGGCCAACCGGGCCTCCACCGGAAGGGAGTTCCGCAGCCGTGGTGCAGCGACCGACAACTCCCTCCTTGCGTGGCCCCTCGGAAAACTTGGGGGAGCTTGAGCAGGGCGCCCCCATATGACCGTAGGGGTCGATCCAGCACCCGGGGGAGTGAGGCGGTCCCACAGATAGGAAGGACCTAGGCCGTTTAGGGCTTTATAGGCCAAAACCAACACCTTGAATCGGGCCCGGAAAACCACCGGCAGCCAGCACTGGTGTAATATGCTCCCGGCGGCCCAGTCCTACCAGAAGACGGGCCGCCGCATTCTGCACCAGCTGCAGTTTCTGAGCAGTCACCATGGGTAGCCCTGGGTAGAGCGCGTTGCAATAGTCCAAACTAGATGGATGGTGATGATCAGAATTCACCAGTCCACGACAAACATAAAACGTGTGGGACTGGTGATCCCATTCCATTCTCTGCAGTCCTGCCCCCTTGATGGCACCCTCTGCAGGGTCCTTGAGGTGGTCGTGTTTGGAGTCAGGCTACGAGGGAGTGTGGGACCTGCGCGATGTCCTAGTGAAAGCGGGGGCCTGGCCCCCCAGAAGCAGAGAAAACAGCATGTGTGGGTAGTTACCTGGGCTCACCCTGTGGTACAACTGGCCTTGGTGATCATTATTACTCTTATTATTTATATGGTGCCAGAAATGTACCTGGTTCTCTAGAATCATCAGTTAGAGACAGATGCCTGCCCCCAGGGGCTTACAATCTAGCAGAGACACGAGAAGGGAGCCAGAGAAAATAGGAGCGACAGGGATATATTCCATTGGTCTTCTCTTCCTTCCCCCTCACCCCCAAGGGTCCACAGCCTTTTTAGTCACAAAAAGTCAATCTGGATAAGAGAAATTATGGTACATCCCTTAGGATATTAGTCTGCATATGGTGCAATGACAATAGCAAACGAGATCAGCAATATAGCAGGAGCAACGTGCCTGGCATTGAACAGTTGTGAATAGAGCCAGGTCCCTTCCCCCAGGGGCTTACAAACTGGAATGGGCAAGGAGAGGAGCATAGGGTAAAAACAGACAGGATGGTGGCCTGCTTAGGCCCACTGTGGTCCGGGAGCCACCGGCACGTCTGTTTTGGTGGCGCCAGATGTTAGCCCAAGACGGCCCCAGCATGGGTAGGCAGCTATCCCTGACTGTGTCCTCAGAAAATCTCCGAGTCACAGCCCAGGCTAAGGGCCACCCACAGGGGCCAACACAGGCCACATCAGGCCAGCAGGTCTGTTCTGCTCTGCCTTACCTGGCGCGGGGTTGGCGGTTGCCATGGATGCCCATCATTGGCCACCGTGGCTGTCTGTCATGGCAGGGGTGGGGTGCTGGGAGCAGGGCAGGAGTGGGGCCGGGCCCCCCGCACGTTTGTTGAGCTGCCAACCTTACCTGGGCTGTGCAGTCAGCGGGACAGCTCTCTGGCCACAGGCACGTTTGCTCGGTGCCCCAACACGGGCCACGTCGGCTGAGGTTTCCTGCCCAGGACCGGGCTGCCGCGGCGCCACGCTGTCTGCGCGTCTGTTCTTACCCCATAGGAAGAGACAGGGAGCCATTTGTGAAGCTGAGACGTTTCAGGGGCATTGTGCTTAGCTGAGTTACAAAGGTGGGATCCTGAAAGAGGGAGAAGCATACAGGGCTAATCAATTGGGGGGAGGAGCTAAGGAAAGCCTGATGGAAGATAAATTATTCACATGAAGCAGCGGGGGGGGGGCTGCCTGGTACCTGGGTATTATTAATTTATTTGCTTGTTTGTTTATATTTCTGGCCTCCCCTACCCAGATGCCATGGTGGCCGAGGACCTATACCTTAGACCGACAGAAGAACATTCTTCTCTCCCCCTTTGATAGTGATGAGCCAGGAGGTCACTTTGGTGGTGCTACAGTGCGGTGACCCAAACGTTTGAGTCCGAGGCTGTTTTTATACGAGCTGTGGTGCGGGGGGAAGGACCAGTGTGCGCCACGGCACCAGGGGCAGTGTGGGAGGCAGGCAGTGTGCACGGTCACACCCCGACACACACACACACACACACACCCCGCATCCCCGCTCACGGAGCAACCTCCGTTTTCGCCAGTTGCTCCGTGAGTGGGGATGGGGGGGGGGTTGGCGGTTGTGGGATTGACCAGCAATTGCAAGATCATGAGAGAGATTTGGGGAAGGGTTATTTGTTTTATAATCTTCCCATCTCTGTCTTTTAATAAAAGGGAGAGCTGAGAGATCAGACTGTCCTGAAAAGCAACATAGGATTAGTGTTTGTGCTTTTTTAAATGAAGGTTGCTTTACTCATGAAAGCAAGGTACCATTTGCTGGAGAGGAAGCTCCTACACAGAGCTAAAACAGGGAGCCACATTTCCTACCCGCCGTGCGGAAGCCTCCCAATTTCAGTCACTTTGTCAGGTGCCCGATCAGTACACAAGGACTGAGTTAGGCACCTGAATACCCAAAAAAACATGTATTACCATTGCCAAGTCACCAGTTTTCCAGTTTACAAGCCAGCAGATTTCGGTTTGGGTTTTTTTGGTTCTTTGAGATTATGGTTTTTTCAGGTTTTTTCCATTGATTTTTTCCCTTTTTTTCCTCATTGACTTCAGTGGCGTTTTCTCCCATTGAAGTCAAAGAGAACAAACCAAGGGGGAAAAAATGAATGGGAAAAAAACAAAATGCTGGAACGGAAAAGGAACTGCAATTTCAGTTTTACAATTTTAAAACCGAAACAGCCATTTTAATTTCAGGCTGTTTCGGTTCTATCCAAAACCAAAATTCCCACCCCTAGTGCCTAGGTTAGTGGCTGTCTGAGAGCTGAACAGAGTAGCTGTTTTGCTACCTGCTGCGGAGGTACGGTGTCGGGGACTCAACAGGTTACTCACTTACCAATCGGGTAACTAGGAAACTCAAACAATTGGTAATTTCTGGTACTGATTTTTCAAGTTTCAGGTTACCAGTTGGTATATTGGTATGGAAAACCAAAAAAAAAAAAAAGGGGGGGGGGGAGGAAGGTATCAGAAGTAAAAAGTTGGTACAAGAATTTGAGATTCCAGGGCCAAACGTTGACATGCCAGTACATTGGGTACCTGAATTGGTTACCAATAGATATCTGATGTTGTTGGGTCAATTTGTACCAGAAATATGTTGGGTATACCCGTTTTTGTGGGTACTCATTTCAGTTCTAATTAGAGGTGAAAACAGACATTATGCTAACTCCACTTTAACATCACTTTAACATTTCTTATGCACGTTGCAGGGCTACATAGGGCACCAATACAGCCCTGCAACATTGCATAAGAAAGGTTAAAGTGGAGTTAGCGTCATGTCTGTTTTCACCCTAGTTCCCCAATGCTACCAGATTGGGCTGTTTACCAAAATTTTGGTAATACACATTTTGGCGGGTACTGATTTCAGCTCTACTCCTAAACTGACAAGAGTTGCATCGCTTTGCNGGGGGGGGGGGAGGAAGGTATCAGAAGTAAAAAGTTGGTACAAGAATTTGAGATTCCAGGGCCAAACGTTGACATGCCAGTACATTGGGTACCTGAATTGGTTACCAATAGATATCTGATGTTGTTGGGTCAATTTGTACCAGAAATATGTTGGGTATACCCGTTTTTGTGGGTACTCATTTCAGTTCTAATTAGAGGTGAAAACAGACATTATGCTAACTCCACTTTAACATCACTTTAACATTTCTTATGCACGTTGCAGGGCTACATAGGGCACCAATACAGCCCTGCAACATTGCATAAGAAAGGTTAAAGTGGAGTTAGCGTCATGTCTGTTTTCACCCTAGTTCCCCAATGCTACCAGATTGGGCTGTTTACCAAAATTTTGGTAATACACATTTTGGCGGGTACTGATTTCAGCTCTACTCCTAAACTGACAAGAGTTGCATCGCTTTGCTAGCTTCATATTCAAGAATGCTGGCCATATTTAATTTATTTATTTTTATACACTGCCCTTCCCACAAGGTCTCAGTACAGTTTACAATAATGAAACAACAGTAAAAATCCATATAATAAAGTACTAACTCCTCACAAAATTCCCACCCTCCCCACAACCCTACCCTTCCCAATAACCACAAAACTGCCACACACACAAAAGAAAACAAAAAACTTTTTAATTAGCAATTGCACCCTAAACTATACTGAAACATGGAAATTTCCGGTTTTCTGTAATCAAAATATTTTCAGTTTCTGGTAACCACATTTTTTTTTTCCATTTAAAAAAAAAAAAAAAAAGAAGGAAGAAATCCACTTTCAAAGTTTTGGAATGAATAAAATGAAAATATCAAACGTTCAACTGGGTTTAATTTGTATGCTTCCTAAAATCTGCCATCCAGTTGCATCTCCCCCGTTTTCCCCCAAAGAAAAAAGTAAAGAAAGCAGAGGAATATTGAAATGCTGTGCAATTTTAGACTGCCGTGTTGGTCCAAAATGGGTGATTTCAGACGTTACGCGGTCCCGATTCACCACAGTGGATTCCCGGCGGGGGTGAACCGAACAACCACCCCCCGTGGTCAAAAAAAGCCCCGAACAGACGTGACGGGACTGGAACCATGGCAGGGAATCGGGCCGCCAGACCACGGCCCGGGGCAGCGCAACAGACATTACGCCGATCCCGGGCCAGGCCGTGGTCGGAAGGCGCCAGGGCGGCTCGTCCTGGCTGTTGCTGTGTGCCCTTTAAACTCCCTCCCCGGTCTGTGTTGTTGCTCGTTGCCTGGCAGCGACGCTGCGTGCTTTGTCCCCAACTGGGAATCATTTCCTTTGATTCTGGCCGGTGGTTGCCGGCCAGACGTTACTTTTTGTTGGTTCCCGTCAGGAATCTCTTTGACCATGCTTTCGGAGATGGTCCGGGGGTGGGGGGGAGCTCCGGAAGTGTGGTTGATTGTGACCCCATGTGGGTATTGACCGTGGTGAACATCTGACGCCCGTGAAACAGACGTTCAGGACGCTTTGGCCCCACCGCGGGATTGACCGTGGTTGAGCGTGATCTCGTAACGTCTGAAAATACCCTGTCTGTGTCTGTGTCTGTGTCTGTGTCTGTGTCTGTGTCTGTGTCTGTGTCTGTGTCTGTGTCTGTGTCTGTGTCTGTGTCTGTGTCTGTGTGCGAGCAACAAGTAGTCCAGATGATAGCTTTTATTGGACCAACTTCTGTTGGTGAGAGCGTACAAGCTTCCAGACCACACAAAGCCCTTCCTCAGGCATGGAAGAAGTCAGAACTTCTGTGTGGCCCGAAAGCTTATATTCTCTCTCAACAGAAGTTGGTCCAGTAATAGATATCATCTGAACTATGTTGTCTCATAACAGTTTGAATAAATTTTAGGAAAATATACCAGCCTGTTTTGGCAGGTCATACTACTTCCAAATACCTCCCCCAGTCACATGAAAAAGTCTGTAAGGGGTGTGTGCGTGTGGTAGAACCCAGTGAGCTTCATCCCAGCAAAGGAGTGCAAAAAAAAAAAAAAAATTATGGAAATTTACATTCTCTAGGGCAAACTTGCACAAATCCTCAGGCTGCAGCCTTTGCCAGATACAGATACACACACGCGTTGATGCAATAGACTGTTCATCAGTCTGTGCCTTTATGATACACCCACCACTCTGGGTTTCAGGTGCCACATGCAACATTAAAATGCCACTTGCATTGTGTCTATGAGACTGAGCTACCAGCCTTGAATTAAATCAGCCCAGTTCCAATTCCGTCGGAACTAAGCATCCAATTGGTCTGATTGGAATTCATACCAATAGGTGTTCTAATAGGACTGATCTGTATTATTTCCAATCAGTCTGAACGAAATTTTCATCAGCATTTTGTACATGTGCAAAAGGCAGATCGGGATTCCGATTTGAATACCAGCGGATGCCATTCCAATTTTGTCGAACCCTTCCTCAAAATGAGAAAGGCCGTTTTGAAACAGTCCTGCCTTGAATCTCGTCATGAGAACAGTTGGCTCCAAGTTAAGTCAGAAGACAAGAATGAATAGTCAAGGAAAGACTTGCAAAGAAAGAGACTAGAGTCTGGAGAAGAAAACAGTGGTAGCTGGAGGTGTTCGAACATGTAAATAGTTGATGGAAAGAGGACAGAGATCAGGAAAGTAGAGTCAGGTTAAATATTGGGGAAAGCTTTCTTACCATAAGAATACTTGGCCAATGGAAAAAGTTACCAAGGGAGATAATGGAGATTCCACCCAAAATGAGTAGCTCCAGGAAGTAACTTTGGATTTACACATGTTGAACTGAGGGAAGGATCTGGCTTGTTGATTCTGCATTCATTCTAATAGACAGTTGGCTATTGCTATTGTTTAAATGGTGCCAGCAGCTGGATCTGGATCAAGGCACACTACAAATACACGGGAAGCCAGCAACCCATAGGACAGCTTGCCTCTAAGATTCTATCTAAACATTTCCAGACGATCATTACACAAAGCTAGCGAGGGAGAGGTGTAATTGCTGTTGTCTTTATCAGGAGTCACACAGATACTGCAGGAGTCTCTGTAAGAACCTAGGCAGAACTACGAACCTGGATAGATTCAATCTATATATAAGCAGCTTGGCAAGATGCTATCTAGCCAGTACGTATAGACCGGGCATTAATCACAGGTGTGGATTTCATCAGGGGTGCAAGCAGTGTGTTATACTATTATGTTGCATTTATCTGTGGCATCAAACTATTAATAAAGCCAGAAATCAAAGGGATAGAATTAATCACTCTTTCTACAGTACTTTCTCTTTTGGTTTTTTTCTTTTTCAGTTGGTGGGTTAGTTTGTTGGTTGTCTTTTTCAGGGATACTAAAATGTAGCTAATATGTTGGTTTTCAAGTACTTGAAACTGATGTCATTTTTCTTTATTTTCCCCAAACTTTTGATGGCTCCCCCACAACCCCCCTCTTAAAATAATCAGTATTTTTTTATATACATTTGATTCTACAAAATATATTATTTTCAATAAATTTCAATTCTACACTTTTTCATAAATCAAAGTTTTAGGGATTTGGGGTAATTTTTGAAATAAAAGGAAAACATTCTAAGGAAAAATTACACAGAGTTTGAAAATTTTACCTGAACTGAGTCTTTTAAGAGCCAAAATGTTAAGAGCCGAAATGAATATCCGCCATGAATATCATATCTGATGTTTTATTAATATCCACCGTGAATATCGTATCTGGAGATTTATGAATATTCACTGTGAATATCATATCTGATGATTTATGAATATCTATCGTGAAGATCATATTTGGTGATTAATGAATATCCACTGTGAATATCGTATCTGGTAATTTAGGAATATCTGCCGTGAATATCGTAGAGTGATTTATGAATATCCGCTATGCATATCGTATCGGGTGATTTATGAATATCTGCCTTGAATATCGTATCTGTTGATTTATGAATATCCACCATGGACTTACACACACACACATATCCCCCAACATTCCAATTGCATAAAGAGTGACAGATGCAATCCTGCTTCTCATTCCCCTTAGTAGCTTGTCATTCCATCATCTTCCCATCATCCTCTCAAGGTTTTCTTCTAGGAGGCCACCATGTATGTTCATGAAGCTTGAATACTGGCTTTTTGTCTCTCTCTCTTGAAAGAGGAGCTTTGACCCCCCCAAAAGAGGGAGAGTGGAATCCAGCACCCAAAGAGGAACCGTCCCTCCTAAACAGAGACCGTTGGGAGAGGTATCGTCACATAACTGCGAGAGAGGTTCTTTAATCCTGGAACCCCTTGAGGCTGTTATTGTCCTGGTGTGACTTCATTACACCTAATGCTGCTCCCATTATATTCGCAAGATTCAAGGGAGCTATTGCTATTTACACTAGCGGAATCTTAAAACCAGACCTGCAGTCTCTTGACCCCAAGCTTGGTTCACACAGAACGTGGTGGTGGCCTGTGGTGTTTGCCCAATCAATCCAGATTTTGTTATTGACTTTGGCCATGGCAGTCAAGAATATAAAGCCAAGACTAATCTGAAACGACAGGACAGGACAGAGGTAGCTAAGACCCCAGCCTAGGAAAATTATTAGACACAACAATATCAGAGGTGTAACATGGCTTTCCAGCTACGAGAGGCCCAGCCCCTCCCCATAAAGGCCTGTCCCTATGGGCGTAATTTGGGGCTCAAAGTTGTGGGGGATACTGGCCCCATATAAGCCTCACCCCCATTAATCATGAATATGGAGAAGAAGAAATTTGTGAGGGACATCTCCTCCATATCCCCAGCTATAATTACTCCCATGTGCTGTTCCACAGACCCAACGTCTTGTCCCTGAGGTCCTCCTGGCTCCTGCAGCTTTCCCTCACTCTGTCCCCCTCCCTCCCTCTTGGAACTGGTATTAGGGTGGGACAGGTAGGCATGACTACGCCAGGCCTTACAGGCATTGGGGCAAGGGGATGCAGGAAGTCTTGCCCCGGTAGCCTCAGGAGCAACAGAGGGGTTCACCGTCCATTCCCAAGACCCCCCCAAGGAAAGCACTTCCTGGTCGGGAGGGGGGGGCTTCCTCCCATTGGCCATGTGGTGGGAAGGGTCCCACAGAAGCTCCTGCCCCCCCCCCCCCAGCAGCATTCTGCTGCTGCACGGACAGTCGGACACCCTTAAGGCTCGCACTCCTGGGACTTCTTGGGCTTGCATGGGGTGGTGTCACTCCCTCCCCTGAGGAAAGTTCTTGACTGCCAAAGCAGGCACTTCTGTGTGGTGTCCTCAGCCGGCCCCCAGTCAGAGTCCCAGCCCTGCCCTGCGCCTCAGGCCAGCTCGGCTTCCTCTCCCGCAACTGCTCATTGCCTGGTGACTCTTTCTCCCTCTCTTCCCACTACTGAGTCCCCCACCCACCTCCACCCTGTGGAGACGAGGTTATTTCAGGTTAGGGTGAGACGGTATGGGAGGCCTGCCAATGCTCTGCCTGTTCTGCGGTTGTCACTCCACCAAAGACTGAATTGAGTTACCACAAACAAACCCTATGCAATCTGTCTCCGACCACCTGAGAAATCTCTGCTTTTCCCTGAGTCCTGTTATTGGCTCCCCTTGACTTCCGGAAAGAAAACGAACCTAGCGTGCTCATTCCATGTTTTTATTTTCCTTCCGTGTCTCCTTCCAAGATCATCAAAGCCCAATCCGTCAGACGTTCGGGACAGAGGCCTCTTCTGAGAGACAGAGGGAAAGATAAGCCACGCAACATGCAGGCTTTGAAGCCGGGCTCTTATTACCAGGCCCAAAGAAAATTAGACATATTTTATTTACCAATTTTTGTAAATCATAAAATCTTCCCTCCTGCCCCCAATCCTCCCCAAGGTGTCATTTACATTCATTTAGCAAGCGCTCCCATGGAAGGGGCAGAGTTCGAGAGACATTGCTCTGCAGACGGGGCCCATCCTGGATTGAGTTACTGACAGAATTACAGCTGACACTAAGAACGGCTTGAGATGACTTGAGGGGGGAACGGCAGACAATGGGTCCCATTATTAAGCAGAATAAAGGTGAAGTTACAGAGACCAAGGAAAGCAGAGCCGGAGAGTCTGCCACTTGGAACTAAACATCAGTGGCAGTTATACTCATAGCCAGCAGGAATCCAGAAGGAAAAGACAAGGGAGGCGTAATCGGTTTTAAGCCTCCCAGTCAAGCAGTCCTGTTTGCGGAGGCCGCCACAGCGCTGTGATTTATTCACACCACACTTTATTCCCTCCACTAGTTGGATCCCTCCAATAAACATCCCAGTACAGAGGCTTTCCCAATCACGGCAACTCGTTCTCCTTCAGGGTGGGTGGGAGATGGTGTCGGTGAGGCAGACCAGGCCAGCGAAATTGCTGCCTCAGGAAAACAAAGGACAAAGACTCCAAGGAACAAGGAAGCTCAGAACCCAAAACCTTTCTAGGGATGAAGAAAGGTCTGGCACATGGTTCACGTTAGCCTCATCTTTAAGGACATGGTTCCCATGAGCATAAGAAAATGAAGGGTGTAGCTATATTAAGGACCAGCGAAGGCTGTGGCTAGAAGAGGGACTGGCGGTATAGATACACTGGTGTCACAAGCCTGTGAGGCCATGTTCCTTAGAGCACCTGCATCCCCTACTATTGGGACGGGAGGCCCATCATCTGCACGGGGGCCCATTCCCACCGAACTACGCCCTTGGACTGGCAGAGAGTTGGCTTAGCAGAAAGATCTTTGCTTTGTCAATTTTGCCATCAGGGATCTTTGCTTTGCAAGGGATTTATCCAGTCACCCGATGGGTCCCTCCTTTTGGTCAGAGTCCATAGGGGGGGCAGGGCAGCTAGACCTGGAACAAGTACCTGAAAAAATGGGCACACCCATGGAATAATTTTCAGTACTCAACCCAACATTCCACCCTGGGGTACTAACAGTACCCGATTAGTGCCCAGCCCAATGGGTTAGTCGATGTCCCAATTTTCTGTCTTCTGGTCCTCAAATACAGACATCCGGTACCGCGTCTTCAAGTTTCTGTCCCAATTTTTCAAGTTACCATCCCTGATTTTCGCTATTTTCCCATATCAATTTACCAATTGGTAATTGAAAAATCGATAAACCGGTAACGATGATTCCCGATTTTGGGGGTAACGTTAGGATTAATGATCAGGACCTGGGCAGCCCACTGGTTTCCCGACATGGTACTCAAAATTGCAGCTATTACCCCCGGGTTATAAATCCTCTGCCGGGAAGCCTCGAGGGTCTCAGGTAGCATGCCTGGATGAGGCCTCTGCCGGAAACCCGGATTTGAAACCCTGCTGCTGTGTCCGGTTGTGACAATACTGGGCTAAGATGGACCGTTGGTCTGACTCAGTTAGGCAGCTCCTTATATCTTCCCTGGAAACGCAGCTCCCATCACGCCAGTAAAAAGTCAAGACATGTAGCTTCCAACGGAACAATGCTAGTCCATTTCTGAGCTTAGAAGAAAACGTGTTCCAAAGGGCTAGAATTTTTTTTACCCACAAGTTCTGTCTGTAATTGATTTTCATTGAGGCTCCCATTTGACTGTCAGCACCTAATTATCAACCCATAATTAACCCTCACCCAGCAATAAAAGCTAATAGCAGGCTCTGAATGCGGCTAGGGACCCTTTGAAAGTCCTTTCCTGGTGGCTGGCCATTCTGCTGTCCCCTGCTGCCAGGCCTGGAGCAGAAAAAAAGGTGACCCCGTAACGACACTGACAGCCACACGATGGGGTTTACCACAGAGCCACGCGGTGATGCCATGCCGAGGGAATGGGATGGACCAGGACTGTAATTACTTTGCGGGGGGGGGGACAGTAGAGGCACATCCTCACCCCTAGGTGGTGCAAATGAATGCCCATATCCCATCCAGCTCACGAGTTCCAAATAACTCTGTTTCATGCTGGGTGAGAGGAGAGGAAGAGGCTAATGGGCTGAACTGAGTCACCTTCAGCTGAATTAGTTTCAGTTGCAGGACAAAAGATTTTAAGGAGAGAGAAAGCTGTATCATTGGGACTTCAAGAAGGAGGGGGGGCGACATGCCCTGCTTGGGGGCATGTCTCCTTGCTGCAAGGATGCTGTAAATGGAACAGACAGAGGAGGAATTACTAACTCTGGAAGAATAATAACCCATTCCACAGCAATAAGCTTTGTTTACAGTTTCAAGAGTCTCGGGGTGCAATCCAACTCCCGACTTACTCCGGTGGTAGGCACAGCGTCGAGCTGGGAAGCGTGAGCTCAGTCGCACAGCGGGTCATTTCGGAAGGGGCATGCCAATGCCCCATGTGGTGGCGCGCTCACACGCCTGGACACCAGCACATACTCAAACAGCATTTCCGCAATTAGTGCTACGGCGCGGCAGAGGCTTTCATTCCCTAGTTTTATTCCGCTACTTCCGCAGTTCCGCTAATTTCATTCCGCTACTTCCACAGGCTTCACAAATAGCAGAAACATGCCATTTTCGCTACATCCACCATTCCGCCAGTGCCACGAAATAGCGGAACAGCGGTCGTCCGACAGTTTCCGACAATTCCACAATTTTTCCGATAGTTTCTAAATTTGCAGAATGCCGGTGGATTTAGCGGATTGTCGGCAGAAAAGCCACGGTGTGGCACGGGCAATTCCAAAATGGCGGAATGGAATTGCGGCGTGGTAAAAGCTGCTGCTGCTTCAGCCCTATTAGCCACCCCGAGATGCTTGTAGCAGGAGGGGGTAGCATGCAAATGCAATTATAAATTAATTAATTAATTTAATTAAATTTGCAGACACACACCATTCTGATTTCTAAATGGATGTATTGCCACTTCTTGTCAGGAGCCAAGGGGGGGATGGGGGAGAATAGCTTCAGGATCGGGTACAAGGATCTGGAGAGCAACGCAGGATTGGGTCATCCAAGAGTCATGCAGAATCAGGTCCCAAGGGGTCAGGAAGAAGCACCTGGACCAAGGGACAGGACAGATGAGCAGGAGACACACAGCTGGCAGACAGACAGGCGGGGTCACAGAAATGGGCTCAAGGGCAGACCCTCGGGCAGGCAAACAAATAAGGAGGAAACAGGAAGGCGAGACAGGAAGTAGACCAATGACCCACCCAAATTCCCGTGACTGCAGGCCTGTCTTTTATATGGCAGGCAGCCAACCAGGAAGCTGTAGGGTGGGGCTGTGATTGGCCTGACTAGCGTTAGGGAGGGCCTTCGGTGTCTACCAGCCCTGGGTCTTGACTAGAGTGCTCCAGTGACACTGTAGCGCTGCCAGCCACCCTCTCCGGGGCCCGAAGGATGTCGACACTTCTTTATACTCCTTGCATGTTTGCATTCTATGAGGAAAAGTGCACGTGCCTTTTCCCACCACAAATAGGCTTGCAGAAAGTGAACTCCAAAGCTTTTTCCGCAAGCATCCTCAGAAGAACGGACTGTACACCCACCCGTAGGCTTGGATATTTGCCCTGGTTTTGGCTGGGCACTTCTTGATACTTTGTTACCAAAGCAAAAGTTCCTACCTCAGTGGCACCTTGAATCTCACACTTAGCCAGAGCAAAAAAATTGGGGGGGGGGGGGGGAATATAGCAGTTGAATAAGTGAAGAGGACTCATTATGGACTTTGGGGTATGGCCGGACTGAAAATGAAATCTGATCCATCAAATAAATGGCTTGCTGCTAAATATTCACTACCTATTAGCTTAAATAAGCCACGCGGAAAATGCAGAGGGAGGGGGAAAGAGGCATCTGCCAGTATTAATTCATCATGGGGGACAGTTTAGAAATGGCTCATTTCAGAGGATGGGGTGAATTACAGAGTTGATGCTTTCGTGATCATCATCAGGTGCAGGTTGTAAAACATTCTCAGTCACGTCAAACGAATCTCCTGCTCCCAATTAGCGATTAAAGCATTCCAGGCCTTGCGCTGTGCTAGCAGGAGAGGTTTATTGCATTGTGGGTAGGGACGCAGGCCGTATTTTTCCCTTCTCGCCCATCTTTGACACCACTTTCTGCTAGAAATGTCTTTCACAGGGCTTTTTATAGGGCCAAGATAAAACCATTTTTCTTTGAGACCCCCCAATAAGACAGTTGGACACACTCTGAGAAACCTTCAAAGACCTGTTGTCCAACAGACCTCAGCAACTCTCCTCTAACAGGCACCGCCAGGATGTTCAAAATCCTTTCTCACTCAATGTGATTTATTTATTTATTTTATGAGAAACTTCCTCTTTTGTATCAGAATCTCTTATCCTGAACACACAAATTGATTTGTTACTCAAGGATCGTTCTGTGCCCTAGGCAGAGAACAAGAATTGCTCAATTGATAACACTCTTGCTTAATTCATGTGGAACATGAACACCCAGCCATGAGGAATTAGCAAGGACTAGTAAACTGTCAGAAGCCAAGCCAGTGCCTCTTCCCCTCACGCCGTAGATACAGGTCACAAAAGTAGGTGTTGCAGATCTCAGTAGCCGAATATCTCTCGCTCACTGCAAAGAGGTGGCGGCTGAGAAGTTTGCCTATCCCTTGTTCCTAACCCCTTCTGTCCATCTCCTCTTCGACCCTTCCCTTTGTTTCTCCTGATTCCGGCCCATCCCCACATGACATTTTACTGCCACCCCTCCGGAGCATAAACAAGTAACCAAAAAAACCTGATATATCTCCATCGAAATTATGTACTCGACCCAACTTAATCACATCAGGTAGGTAGTAGACTGATTAGGGCCCGACAGGCTCCAAAAGTTACCAATTTACCATTTCTGTCCTGATTTTCTGACTTCCAGTACCAATTTTTCTGCTTTCCATCCTGATGTTTTTACTGATTTATTGGTAAAGAATTGGTAATTCAGTAATAGTAATACCTAGGGCTGAAAAAAATGAGTAGCAAAATTCTTACACGTAATTTTGCCATCTTGGTAACCGGGATCAATTTCACGATATTGATATGATTTCTTGATTCTTGGAATACCAAGAGATACCATCCCGATTTACCAACTTTCTGTTTACCATTTACCACCTACCATCTATCATTCATTGGCCAAGGGTACCATTTTACATCCGGTGTCTGTCTCTTCATTGTTTCTGCATTTCTGATCCAATCACTATGTGAATAGCCCAGCCCTTTAACCTTCCCCCTGCCTTCCCAAACACCTTTTTTTTAAAAAGCCAAAAAAAACAGTGCCTTCATCCAGAATTGTTGTTGTATATTTTTCCCTTTGATTTGACCAATCTGCACCTGGATTGCAGATTGGTAAAGGAATCTGTGTACCAGGCAATGAGTGACAAGGAAGTACAAAGAAAAATGAAGTACAGCGAAGACAGAAGAAATGCAACATTGCGTCAGTATTACTCCTTAGGATTTGAAATTGACTGCAAAGTGGTAAATGCCGGTAAAGCAGTAAATGGGATTCTGGAAAGCGAATTATCAGTAAACCGAGAAACGAAACGTTGATCAAGACATTGTCGAGTACCAAGAGGTTCCCAATTTGACCAAGATGGTATCAGGGACTGGGATTTTGATGGAAGTTCCTGTTTTTGCAAAATCTCCTTTCAGTCCTTCAACACCTGGTGCTTTGGGGTAATCGGGTGCCCAGCTCAGTATTCAGGTGCCAATCAGGTACCAAATTGCTACCTGTTTCAGCTGTATACCACATGGACTCCAGCCACCAAGGGGAACCCCTCCAGTGACAGCATAAATAGAGAGCTAGCCCTCTGCTCAATGAAGTTGACAAGCCTGCAGCCACTGCCATGAAACTGACCCACCCACAAGCCTGCAGTGAAACTGACAAGCCAGCGGCCCTGACCAACCCACACCGAGTGAAGAGTTGGTAAGCATGATTGAAAAACAAACTATGAGTCAGCACAGCAGGGATGATGCTGGGCTCACCACCACCACCAATTTTGTCCCCTGGTCAATTTTGTCCCCTGCCTCTGGTGACTCCACCTCTCTGTTCCCACCTTCCCTCCCTGCCCCAGTGACTCTGGCCTCATTGTTTTCCCCCATCCTGGAAACCCCCTACCAAAGAGATCCCAGCCTGTGATGAGATACAGACCATGGGACACCACCTGGTCTTGTCAACTCCTGGTGGAACCTTGTACTACAGAAGACCTCGCCGGGGCCACAAATCAAGCTATTTCATGTGCCCAGCATTAGAGTGCGCAGGGCTGGCCTTAGGATTTGTGGGGTCATGGGTAAAGATAAAATCTCGGGGCCCTGGGGACCCCTCCCCCTTGGGAGCAACCTCTGCAGTACCCTGAAGGGGGTCATGTTTGGGGCCCCACCGAGAGGGAGTGGTGTCCCCTCAACCTGTCTGGGTGAGTTCCATGCCCCATTCTTCTTAGGTCCACTTGGCCTAAGTCCACTCCTAGCTAAGAGCCATCTGTGAAGTATTGCTCTAGAATCAAGAGAGAAGGATGAAACCACGGACAGACTGCTGAGAGGTCACTCAGCCCCCAACGGCCTGCTGTCTCGCCGACACACCGTACGCAGCACGCAAAACAATTCCTCCGTGTGGGATTCTTCAGAACAAGAAAGTGAAGTTGAGTCTACCCAAGTGCAGTGCCTGACAGGCCCCAATTATCTCCTTAAAAGAAACTGATGTTTGGACCAGATTCAAAAGACCAAAGTTGTGCTTTTTCATTCAATTCCAACAAGCTCCTTTAATCACGAGGATTTCTCCTGGGGACGTTCTGAACTTTTTACACCCCATCCTCATTTCCCGGTACATGAGGCAGTTCTTCTCTTGCTTATTTATTTATTTATATTCAAATTTATATGCCGCCCCTTCCTGCCACAGGCACCTCGGGGCGGCTAACAACATTTAAAAAACATATTAAAATACATATCAATTAAAACATCCCAAAATCCCAAAACAAAAACAACCCATACCCACCCAGCCCGTCTCCCTCGGTAAAGGCCCGGCGGAACAGCCAGGTCTTACACTGTCTGCGGAAACAGGGGAGGTCAGTGGTCAAGCGGACCTCCAACGAAGGAGTTCCACAGTCACGGCGCAGCCACAGAGAACGCCCTCCTCATGGTCGACACCCAGGAAACCCGGGGGACCCCGAGGAGGGCGCCCCTGGATGACCACAGGGGCCGATCCAGGGCCTGGAGGGTAAGGCGGTCCCGCAGGTAGGTGGGGCCCAAGCTGCTTGTTCCCAGGGCCCAAAAAATGTCCCAGGTGAGAGAGCAGGTCCCGGGACTGGAGGGGGCCAGACCAGGGCCCTGGACAAACAGCAACTGTAATGGTGCAGCTCTCCCTCCTCCCACCCAGAAGTGCCTCCTCCCTCTTCCTTGAACCCCCAGCCAGAGCCATAGGGGTGACAATGCCATGCTGTGGGAGAGGGAGAGGGGAGCCTTTCCTCCGCAGCAGGGCAATACTGCTCCCCACGCCGGAGTCCCGCATGGTGCAGAATGACTCCGTCCACGGTTACTGGGATCAAGGAGGGGGAATTTCTTGGTGGGAGGAGGGAGGGTGGCCTGGTATTGCTACAGCTGCCAGTTGTGCAAGGCTCTCGCTGACCCCTGCTCAGCTCAGGCCCCACACTGTCAGGCCAGCCTTGCTTGTTCTCCTCAGCACCCTCTCAAGATCTACCACAATTCAAGCAGCGATGGGGAAAGTGGCTTTTGACTCTCGTGTTCCTTCACAGACAAGTGGCAGTGGGGTTACTCCCACCCCAAACCGAAACCCTTTGGCGCCATTGCTCCACCTTTCCCTGCTCTTCCCCCTCCATTCCCCCGCTTTCTGTGGCTCGCTTAGCACCAGGATTCCCGAGCACTAAGGGTATTGTCGGCAGAAGGCCTGGGAGTTCCTCCTCCTGTCATGAGCAACAGGGGATCGTTCTTCATGTATTTTGTTTCACTGATATTTTGACATTCTTAACTTAAAACAAGATCGCCTCACACTTGGGCCTCTGTGCCAACATCTCTCTTTGATCCTGGGGTCAGCCCGGCAACTTCCCCGCTGTGCCAGCTCACCGTTTGTTTTCAAACATTCAGACCGGATTGAAAAAGAACTTTGATTACAAGCTGGCGGTGGGCCTTCCCCTTCCCCTTGAATAGCACACACACAGGCCTACACACAAGGAAAAGCCCCAGAGCTTCAAGGAAGGGGCAACTTGACCAGCTAGTGGGTTTGTTTGCCAGGATTGCCCCTGCCACTTCAACAGGAGATTCAAGGAGGGTTGCCAACTCTTGCGGTTTGACCTCAAGACTCCCATAGGCCAAAATGGAAGACTCGGGGTAAAACCACGAGAAATGGCAACCCTAGATTCAAGACAAGCACCAACCTTCGTGGCATAGGGGGCAGGAAGAGTTTGAATTTAGTTCGCCGGAAGAGCAAAAAGGTAGACCTGATATGCAAAATTCCTACAGCGCATTCACACAAGAATCTTTGTTTGCCCTGGATGTTTTGTTTTGTTTTGTTTTGAAAGGTGCAAACAGATTAGATCACAGGATGTCTCGTGTGCCGTTAACCTGCAAGTGTTATCGCGTGAAACCAGATTTAACAATGGGGGGGGGTGGTTGTTCTTCAGTGCTTCTCATAACATAGAGCTGAAATGGGTATCTCTTTTGTTATCCATGGATAATACCCACAATTTTGAGTACTGTTTCAGGTGCCCTTTTGTCATAGGTGGTGCCGTACACCGGTTGGTCTGAGCAAAGTTAATGTGATGGAAGGGGCATGAGCTGGTTGCCACAGCACTCCAGTGTTGGCGGGAGTACTCCGAGATCCTGCCTATATGGAGGGAGGCTTGGAAATGAATGGAAAGTTTTTATTTAATTTATTGAATAATGTATATCCCGTTCCCTCCTGCTAAAGCAGCTTGGGGTGGCTAACAAATCACACATTAAAATATAAAATATATAAAATACAATAATGTAAACAATAATAAATATAAAATTCAAACCCATGGTGGAGCATACGCCATACAAAAAACAAGAGAAACTCCCTCCCTAGCCCTCAACCTCCCACGCTTTCCCATCTCCCTCACCAAACGCCAGGCGGAACAACCAAGTTTTGCATTGACGTTGAAAAAAGGAAAGGTCCGGGGCCACCCAGGCCTCCGCCAGAAGGGAGTTCCACAGCCTCGGTGCAGCCACCAAGAACACCCTCTCCATAGTCGCCCCCTGGAAAACCCGGGGAACTTGGAGAAGGGCGTGCCCCAATGACCGCAGGGGCAGGTCCAGAGCCTGGGGAGTGAGGCGGTCTCGCAGGTATGATGGGCCCAGACCGTGTAGAGCTTTAGAGGTCAACACCAACATCTTGAATTGGGAAGACTATAGGCTGCCAAAAGACTATAGGCAGCCAGCGCAGAGAACGAAGCACCGGAGTTATGTGCTCCCGGTGGCCTGACATTGTAAGGAGGCGGCTCGCGGTGACCTGGCCCTGTGAGGAGGTGGGCCGCCACATTCTGCACCAACTGCAGTTTCCAGACCATCAATAAGGGTATTTGAGGGGAGTATCATCATTTTTATAAGATTAATACATCCTAACCATGTCTGAACTTTGAACTAATTGCCAGTTATCAAGTTTATTCTTGCATTCTTTAACAAGGGGGAGAAAGTTAGCTTGGTAGATTCAATTTGTGATTTTGGTTAACTGCATCAGTGTTTAAAGTAGCTCCCTCCTGTCCTCTCCCTCCTGCAGTAAGGCAGAAGACCCCGGATTCTGTGACGGCATAGCTGTTTGCATTTGAATATGTAACATGGTGCAATCAAGTCACTTCCCTTTAAAGAAGGCGTAAGCCATCTTAGAACATAAGAAATGCCATCTTGGATCAGACCAATGGTTCACCCAGCCCAGAATCCTGTCTCTGGGTATTTCTAAATGAGACGCTACCCCGCAATGCCACCCGAGATCCACTCATTCGACCGCTCATCTGAAAGTGGAGCGGGCACTCAGCACCCATTAGTGGCCACGCATCAGGCGCTGCCAAGAAACCCAGAGTGCACCGTGCAGGGCAAGCCCCCAACAGTGCATGGCAACAGGCGCCCACGCATCCCCTACCCGTATGGACTGGGGTGGCCGGCCATGCCGGCAGACCGGTCTCCCGGTCAGAGACATTGGGGGGGTGGCGGGGGCATGACCTTTGTACGTCACAGGAACCGTCCAGGAGCGCTGGGGAACCTGGTTCCTTCAATACTCACACCCGGGACATGTGAATTTCACAGGCCAGCCCAATTCGCTTCCCCCCTTCCCCATGGTCCGGGGCAGGAGGGGTGCCTCAGTAGCCTTGGTGAAGTGCTTGGGGAGGGAGTCTAATGGGCCACCAAGAAGCCCATTAGAATCCCTCCCCACATGCCACCTGAGTGGATACCATGCACCTGTGCCACTCAGCAGCCATTCCTCCCCCCTGCCCCCCCCCCAGCCTTGTTCATTTAAAAACATCCTCTGATAGTGGTTTCTTTTGAAAAGCGCACAGCAGGTCAATCGATTCCCTGCTGTTCACTCACAGCTCCCAACTGTCAAATATCTCATCCCCTGATCAACTTGACTAATACCCATCCTCTAAGAACTAAGCAAATTCTTTATCCAAGCCAGTGATGCTATTGGCCTTCACAGCATCCTCTGGCAATGAGTTCCACAGGTTAATTATAAGACCATCGATAAGTAAGATCTTACTTGAATCCCTGGTTCTACGTACAGCGCGCTCCATTACGGGGGCTCACAGACCCACCCAGTTCCAGTCGACTGCTACAGCAAGGGGTGAAGACTTCCTTGAAGGATAAAAGAGACCTTGGATAGAAAATTTGCAAGGCCCAAGGGTGAGATGACAACTGTCCAACGTCACAGATTTGATGTTTCTATTCTCTCATGGGTCACGTCCCTTCTTAAATGTCCTTTGGTGCGATGCTATGGCTTAGCGCTGCCTCATTCCGTCCAACAACATCCTTCCACCAAGATGCTTGTTTTTTTTTATAGAATAGGCCAACACAAGGAAAGAGCTCTGCCCCCACAAACCCTCGTCAGTCCCACAATGGGGAAGCCAAGTTCCTTGGTAAGACGAGACCCTCTTTCCCTCCCTGCGTTTATTTATCTAAAATTATTCAACTAGGCCAACCTGCTGAGATCAATCTCCTATTGTCAGAGGCGCCCTGTCCCCCTGGGTCTCGCTTTAAGCGAACAAAGCTGACGAGTCCATATCTATGTCGCTTTTGTGATGCAGGCTTGGCTAACTCCCTACCCCACCAGTAGAAACTCTTACAAATTCAGTGCACATGTTTGGGCCGTGCCATCTGATCCAAATTAGAGCCAGGTCCACGCTGGGTTCCTCTGGTCAGCGCTCAGTTCCAGCCACAGTTGTCCGCTAATACGTTTATGTCTCGTTTCTAATTGGAAGGCGTTTTACCTTTCAATGGGTGTTTTTACACACACTGTTCTCCTGCATGTTTGCGGTTACATTCTGAACTTTCTGTGCGTCTAAATCACTTAGCCAGATCTTAAACATCCGGCTCTTTGAACTTCTGTGTAGAACGTCTCCCAGACCTTTTGTGTGTAAAGAGTTCTCCTGGTAAACTGCTTTGCTCCAGGCAGCTGCGGTCACTTGGTTTCCATGGCAGCCCCTCACGTCTACAGCTGCGGCTACTTTAGGCTGCCTCAGGGCAGTGTGTGTGTGAAGAATGCATCCGGAAATTACTTGTGGACTTGTAAACCCAGAAAATTGAAAAATCCAGAACTTTAAGGTGTGTGTAAAAATGCCCCAAATGTGTCGTTCTGTCTGAACTTCTTCAAAGACCTGGAGGCTGGGCAGATGTTGCTTCAGGCTGAAAGGAGGCAGAAGTGACAACTTTGAAGCCAGCATCCAATTTAGGCACCCTTGACTTGCGGTCCACGCACAGATTATTAATTATTAGCATTTATATAGCGCCAGCGATGTACCTGATGCTTTACAAAAAACAAGATAGACACGGTCCCTGCCCAAGAGCTTACTCATCCAACCCCACCAGGGCCACATCATTGCTGGATCAGCTGCCAGTAATACAACCACTTACAAAAGTAACTTTATCAGGGTTGTAGCCACCATGGAGGGAAGGGGGCTAAATGGAATCCAGGGCCTGGACTCTGAGGGGGCCCTTTGCAAGGGGCCAGCAGCACCCCCACCCACTCTGAAAACTTTCTGCCTGGCCGAGGGGGGGCGCTGTTGGGTAAGCCTCACCCACCACCCTAGAAACCCTACCCCTGTTCTCCACCACCCCCCACACACATCCTGGAGACCCTCTCTCCTTGCCCTTAGGGGGGCCTGTGACAGGAATGGGCTTGCCAAGCATGAGTCTTGACAGGATCAGGTCCTCACACAACTGCCGGCTTCTGAGGGTATCAGCTCAGCAGCCCAACACACAGTCGCTCTCTAGGGAATTTGCTTTTTAGTCCTTTATTGTACATATCCCGTCTCTCAAGCCAAGGATCGGCCCTCTGGCAACCCAGAATCCCAATGTTCATATAACCAGGCACTACCCTCTGAGTGGTTAACCCCAGAGACAGAGCTCGGTCAGCTCCTGCCTCTGGCAGCGCCTTAGTCCAACTGACTCCTCTGAGCTCTGGTCTCAGCTTTATCCTCTAGGGCTGGCTCCTGCCACGCCCACTCCCAGAGCAGCTTCCGGTCCTGGCAGCACCAACCACCCCACTAACACTGCCACCTCCCTGGTGCTAGCTCTCTTAAAGGGGCAGCAGTCCAACCGTGACTCTGCCCCGTTACAGGACCCATAACTGGGACCAAGGACCCCGGGCCTACCCCATTCTTGCTACGCCACTGATGCTGGGGATTTGTAACACTCCCAGGGTAACATCCGGTGATGGAACAAGGTTTGTAGTAGGCCTGGGTGAAGTCTTTCTAAGCAGCGGCCTTCCCAAGGCTCCCTCGCCCACCCCCCCTAGATTCCAGGGCCTGGGTTCCAGCACTGTGCCCCCTCACTCCAAGGTGGCTACCCCTCTGCCCAGTATTAACAACAGTGGTAACCCTTTGGGGACACCCAGTCGCTCCAACCCATAACGTACGACACCGGGCAAGAATTATGTTGCCTTTTCTGCTCCTTCTGGAGGATACAGGAAGGGAATGCACCAGGCAAATCTAGCCCGACGTACCGAAAAGCCCGTGAGCTTTTGAATTCACGCCAGTGCTCCGAGGGCAGGGGGTGCTCATGAACTTTTCTCTCTCTTTTTTGAGTAAAACCCAAGCGGCAGTCATTTTTAATGCTTTCCATTTTTAGGGACAGTCGAAACTGCCAGTCATCCACATGCCCCCCGAGACAGGCTACGGAGAGCCTGGTCCCTGCCGTGGGCCACTTCAAAAATTTGTTAGAGCCAAATACAAGTTGGGGACAGGGGTGCTTTAAGGGGATGCTCAGGATGGGGAGGGTGCAAATCATGGATCCCCCCCTCTGTCCCTGAGTGCATGCCCTCCTCTCCACCCCATTCCCTTGAACTCACTCTCTCTGTGCTTGTGGGGAGAGACTGGAAAGGGACTAAATAAAGAACAGCTGCAGGCCAAATTTGGCCTCTAGGCCTGAAGTTCCCTGGCCTTGTTTTCCCAAACGAGGTCATTCGGAGGTTTGGGATCAAGTGCTATCAGTACGCTGAATGACACTCAGCTCTACCTCTCTTTTTCATCCGACCCAGGCCCTGCAGTCTCGGTGCTTAACCAATGCCTGGTTGCTGTCGGGGGCTGGATGAGCCGACTGAAGCTGAATCCAGACAAGACTGAGGTGATGACGGTTGTCCGGCCTTGTGACTTAGAGGAATTGGGAATCCTCTTATTGATGGAGTCCAGCCCCCTTTGTGCGCCTGGATTGTCAGGTTGCGACGGTGGCCAGAAGTGCTTTTCACCGACTCCATCTGGGGAGTAGGATGCGGCCTTTTCTTTCTGATTCAGATTTGGCCACTGTCATCCATGCTTTCGTCCCCTCGAGGCTAGATGACGGCAATGCGCTCTACGTGGGGCTGCCCTGGATGACTGTTCAGAAGCCACAGCGGGTGCAGAAAGCAGCGGCTCGCCTCCTTCCAGAGGCGAGGCACCGGGAGCACATGACACCGGTGCTCCGGAGTCCGCACTGGCTCCCGATAGCTTTTCAGGCACAATTCAAGGTGCTGGTTTTGACCTTTAAAACCCTAAATGGCCTGGGCCTCGCCTATCTGAGAGACCGCCTGTCCTACCATGCCCCATTGTGGCCCCTGCGGTTGGCCGGGAGCACCTCCCTATGAGTACTGTCCATTAGTCTTGTCCATACAACAAGAGCTCACAGGGAGGCATTCTCAGTTGCTGCCTCGATGTAATGGAGCTCCCTCCCCCCGGAGGTTCTTTTTAGCCCGGGTCTGAGTATCTTCCAGAGACGGAGTAAGGGCACTTTTAAATGAGACGGAAATGGCGGCTGAGCCCTTTAACAGCCGCCATTGAGACCGTCCGTTTAAATGCCCAACGCCGATTCTCCTCCACGTCAAGCCGGCCTGGCGATCCTGCCCCCTTCAACGCGGATCGCCGATGTGCCGGCTTTAACCCGCACTTCCGGGTTCCCGAGCAGAGTGCACATGCGCAGAAGGACGCGCATGCGCACATACTCTCTGCAACGTGTCTGATGCTCTTGGGAACATCAGACACATCATAGAGAGGAACGCGGGGTTTAGACACCGAGTTGAGCGAGAGGGCTCATTTAAAAGCGCCCTATGACTTTTTTGTTTGAAAAGGCATTTGGTGGGTGGGGATAGGAGATTGGGGTAGTTTTGAGGTTGGCCTATGGAGGAGGCTGGGTATAGGGAGGCGGTATTGGGAGTTGTGGGCTTAGGGTTGTTGGGATTTTTGTATTGGTTTTAATGTTTTTATGACTTGTGAGCTGCTGCGAGTCTCTGGGAAAGGGAGGCATATAAATTTAAATAAATAAATAAATAATAAAACCCCAATATTCTTGTTTGTGTCTGACCACCACAGGGAGAAGACCTGGGGAGCCAATCTTAAGGATAGGTATATCTTCTGTCCCTCATACTCAGGGAGCAGCGGGTCCCCTCCACCCACTTGGGGACATAACTCTCACGGCGTGAGGGTGCCCAGTTCAGCCCTGATATCTAGGAGGCGTCCCCTACAAACACGCTGAGTATTGCTCAGAAATTTTCAGAGTGGGCAGGGGAGGGAGTCGGGCTGACATTCTGCTCTCACCCACTCTGAAATTTCCTAGTGGCACTCAGGCCCCACCAAGAAGGAGGTTTTCAGAGTGGGCCCTGCTGACTCTTAAAAAATCCTTACAGGTGGGGTTGCCTCCACTCCGGGGGGCCTCCCTGGGACCCACAGCAGCATCACCATTTTTGTAAGGTGTAGGCAAGGCTGTCCAGGAGCCTTGGGTGGGCTGCCACTTAGTATCCCCCCCACACACACACACACACACACACACACACCTTGTCCCGTTAGGGGGGCCATAATTGGGACATGAACCTGGGCTTGCAACGCCACTGCATCCACCTCTGTTTTCATGCCTTTGCTCAGCACCTCAGTTGCATTCAGAGTTGCCTCCTCAGCTGTGCAAGCCGCATGCTGCGCTGTGCAAATCCAGGTCAGCGGCTCCCCAAGGAGCAGCATCTTACTGCAAAAACTCCCTCATACTTCCTCTCTTCCTGGTAGCAGGTAAAAGGCCCCCTAGGCTTGATGAACCTCTTTCTGCACAGGGTGGCTGGCTGCCTGCGGTATCAGGAATGGGAATCGATGGGGGAAAACAGACATGACAAGGGCCCACAATAGCCCACCTGGGCCGAGGAACAGGCCACACATCCGTTCCCACCTGGGCCGAGGAACAGGCCACACATCGTTCCCACCTGGGCCGAGGAACAGGCCACACATCCGTTCCCACCTGGGCCGAGGAACAGGCCACACATCCGTTCCCACCTGGGCCGAGGAACAGGCCACACATCTGTTCCCTGGCCACCAGATGTTGGCCTGCTACAGCCCCAGGCTGGGAAGGCAGCTGGCCCTGAATGGGTCTCCCAGGAGATCCCAAGTGCACCTTCCGGGCCACGCACGTCTCTATGGCCCGCCTTAGCTTGACCTGGTTGGGGCCAGGCGCCATGGCAGGGGGAGAGGCGCTGGGGGCAGTGTGGGGGAGCCGGCACACGCTTGTGCTGCTCCCTGACCTCCCTGGGCCATGTAGGCAGCGGGACAGAGACCCAGCTGAGCACATGTTTGTGCAGCAACCCAACCCAGACCGTGTCCTCTGCAGTTTCCCGCTTTGGGAACCGTCCAGGCCACCGCTGACCCACCATCACGTCTGTTTCCCCCCCTAGGAGCGCTCTTTCCCTACTGAGAGAGGCACAACTGGCTGAAATGTCGGTCCCCTGAAAGCAGCAACAATAAGCTCCCACCTTCACGAAGTCTACGGGTAACCACCGCAGCTTCCAAATCTCTCCCAAAGGTGGTTGTATCGCCTTGTCCATGATGACCGCATTGATCAGGGCAACGGAAACATGGGGGCAGCCCAAATGGCACATTGCTAAGGAACCCCACGTCTAGCTAAATGTTATAGAAAATTCAAGCTTCTATGAATGTTTAGATTGTATTTTTCTTATCGTCAATAGGCGCTAGGGTGCTGGAGGACCAAAGCAATCATTTCACATTTAAGTGAAGACTTAACTCTGGGTTTGTGACTGCGCCACAATAATCTGAGGGCTGGAAAGAGTCTGGATCTGACCGGGATGAGGCAGAAGCAAGCTTCAAGTCAACTCCCAGTTCAGGCTCTCTTGACTCCCAGACAGCTCATCTAACCCCACCATACCTGCCCCATAACTGGGTCCGCTGCTTAATGCAACCACGTATACAAGTCATTTTGCTCTGTGAGAGGCATATAGTCTCAGGATTAACAATGAATCGAGTGGATCACGTACGCTAGGGATGGGAAAATCAGAATCGGATTAATCCGATTCGCCCATTTGCTACTGCTTTGGATTGCTTCAAATGAATCCGACTCGGATGCAAGAACCAATACACCTTGCATTGCCCATTGAAATGAATAGGTTCCGATTCCCATTGATTTCAACAGGGGGAAAAAATTCCCACTGAAGTCAACAGGGGGAAAAATACGAACCTATTCCGATCCGATTCAAATCCGAAACTGAATCCAATTCCGATTTTCCATTCAATTTCCCATCCCTAATGTACGCCGTAAGTCTGGCCACCCCTGATCTATGGCATAGGGGGAAAACAGATGAAAGACTTGACCAAATTAGCCCCCTCCAGATGGGTGGCCACCTGCCTGTCTATTAGGTGGCCACTAGATGTTCGCCCTCACCCACCGCCTGCCTGCGGCCCCCACTCACCATGTCGTCCCGGTGAAAGTGGTAGGGATGGGTGAACAGAACGGAGTTTGGAAATTCTGTTCTGTTTGGTTTGAAATTCGAGTTCGGTTCGGAAGTTCGATTCGGTCGACCGAACAGACTGAGTTCAGTCCGAACTCCGAACTTCCGAACCACGTTCGCCCAGTCCTAGAAAGTGGAACCTGCCAAATGCTGGCTGACACGGGAGAATGTGTACCTGTCTGCTAGGGTACGCACAGCCTCTGGCATGTGCAGTTCCGCCAGGACCATAGAGTCCCAGGCGGAGTGCCTCGATCAGTCCGGGGAGCGACCACGTCTCGGTGGTGGAGAGGGGACGGAGCGTGGCAGGAGGAACACCGGCCCGTCGGTCTGGTTCCTTGTGCAAAACCTGCAAATAGCAGTCAACACCCATAGGTCCATGATCTGGACCCCCTGTAAGCCCCCTCGCTTGCAACTCATATGCAGGCCACAGAGTTTGGACACATTTTCAAAGTGGCCCCATAGAAGGGGAACGGTTCCCCCCGCCCCCTGCCTGACAGTGTGATCCTCGAGCCATTAAACACAGGAGCTGACTCTTCATTTCAACGGGGCTTGCGCTGACCCCAGTTGCCATCCCCAGCCCCAAAGAGCTTCGGGATAGCACTGATCGGCTCCTCAATGCCTGACTCAGCTTTGGAAACAGGAGCCGGGCCTGGAAGGGTTTTGAAACTCACATTCAAGGTGTCTCTGTGCCTTCCCTCCCCCGGCCCTGGAGGGTGTTCCTGTTCCCACTACACCTAGTGCTTTTGGAAGAGACTGGAGAGAGACAATCCTGATTGGAGGTTTGCTTGGGATTGTCATGCTGTCTTTTTTTTTTTTTTTTTTTGACACTGAGCCTGGGAGCTCCCCCAAAGGAGGCCGTCTCAAGGGAGCGTCTTTTGCAACAGCCAAGGAACACAGCGTTCAGTCTTTGCCGCCTGCCCTACCTCAGCCCACGGCTCCCCCAGGGAGAGACATTGGCTAGTTTGTTTCTGAGGGCAAAGCCAGAGGTACAGCTTGCACACTCATGGCACGCTCCACCATGCACAATAGGGTGGTTTTAGATTGATGTGGGGCTACCTGCCCCCCCCCCCGAGCTGCTTGGGGGGTGCACCCTCTTGTTCACATACTCCCAGCCCCACCTGTGCTGTGCCCCAACCCGCGGTCTGCCCATGTAGTACAGACACACCCACACACCATAGAGTTGCATGCTAGAGCGTCTGCAACGCTATGGTGTTGCCTGGGGCAACAGTTATCTGGGAGCGGAGCAGCAACGTGGGTCTGCTCATCAGACAGACAGACAGCTGTTCCGCTTCAGGCCAGAAGCCCAGGTGCGGCCGGCCCATTCCACCACCAGTGCTCTGGGATGTTCCAGAGGCAGCCAACATCTGGCAGACAGACAGACCACCTGTGGGGGAAGCAGGCTGGCAGGCACGGCCAGCAACAGGGCAGTTGGTCCGTCTGAAAATATCCATAGGGTTGCCCCCTTTCTGGGGTTTGGCCCAAATCTGTGGGTTGTAGAGTGGAAGCCCGATTTTCAGCTGAGGTGCCTCTGGGTGGCTTGGCAAGACTGTCGCGGAGCTAGGCTCGTGTCCTAATGATGAGGTCGGGCATGGCCTTCCTACGGGGTGGCACTCCTCCTAAGGGTTCCTGGCTGGCCTCAGCCTCCACTCGCAAAGGTTACGGTGCCCCCCTCCGCTCCCAGTAAGGCACCATGGCGTGGCAGCTACGTCAGAAATGGAGTGAGCCGTAGGGACTTTCTCCACACCCCTCTCAGGTGTGGGGCTCTGCCCCTATGGACTGTCACGCTGCTCTGTGAGGGGTGCACTTACATCAGAAAGCAGTGTCCCTTGCAGAGCATCGTGACATCACAGTGACTCATAAGGGGCGGAGTTAGAAAGGGGTGGGATAGACCCTCTCCCCCCAACCCCTCCAATATGGGCCCACCTCCCTCCAAGTGGAATCCAAGAGGGATGGGGGTAAACCTTATGTACACTCACACCCTCACACTTTCCAATCATGCGCTTGCACACTCACGCAGACCAGATTCACACAGCATCAGGGTGGCAGTGCATCTGGTGTCAGAAGCGGGGGGGGGGGGGTGTCGCAGGCCAGATGTTGAGGACTGAAGCCCAGGCGGCGATCGGGAATCAAATGCCAAGAATCTGAGCTGGGTCCAAAAGGGTCCAAGGGTCACATGGGGATGGAGGAGAAGAGCGGGAAGGCGGGTGCGTTTGGAACAGCCTGGAGACAGGTAGGACTGAAAGCCAGGCCATCTGGGGGCAAAGCAAAGCCCGAGACTAGATGAGGCTTGAATGGGACGGGCTGAAATGAATCGCTAATGTCTTAACCACAATTAATAACCAAAATTCTAGATAGCCATTTATTAACCACATACTGCAGTAATAATAATTATTATTATTAATAATTATTATTAATGAATAACTATTAACTAATAATTAATAATATAGCACCAGTGCTGCGCCTGGTTCTTTCCAATCAATAGTTATATGGTCCCTACCCCAAGGGGCTTACAATCTAAATGACCAATTAACCAAAAATACCACCTGAGCTGCCTTTGGCAGGAGGGAGCGGGATAACAAGTCTTTATTATTAATAATAATAATAATAATAATAATAATACCATTTTACCATTACCCCATAAGCAATTGATTACGTAACTGGCATTTCAGTTACTAACCATCTACAGCTATAACATCGGCGACAGGTGGCTGTCCAGCCTCTTTCTGAAAACCTCCAGTGGCGGAGAGTCTATGACCTGCCTTGGCAACTTATTCCACTGCCGCCCAGCGCTAACCGTTAGGACGTTTTTCCTGATATCGAACTGAAATCTCCTTTCCAGTAACTTGAGCCCATTATTTGTAGTCCTGCCCTCAGTAGCAAAGCAGAAAAGCTCTTTGCCCATCTTCTTGGTGGTGAAAACTATCAACCCTTAGTCTTCTCTTCGCTAAACCAAACATCCCCACTTCTTACAACCTTCCTTCGTCAGACTCGCTTTCCAGACCCTTTATCATCTGTGCTGCCCTCCGCTGAGCCCGTTCCAGTTTGACATAAATTCTTCTAGGTCAGGCGAGCAGAATAAGGAGAGACTCCATTGGTCTCAACACTCACTCTCGTCCTTGGTGCAGCAGCCAGGGTCATCACTAGCCGATGCCTCAGCAAAAGGGACGTTTCTTTGCTTTGTGAACATTAGGCTGGTGAAACTGGAACAAGTAGGGGGTAGAAAAGTGACTGGCTTTTTTAAAAATAAAAAGCAAAGGCACCACCTAATGGCCACTCGCAATCGCCGAGATTCATGTCTAGAACTCGCTGAGATTCCAAGGAACGACAGAAGTGAAATTTGGTCTGTGGTGGTGTTCAGCCGGGGTTAAATTGGAGATTATTAATTCTAAGCATTGCAGGGTCTGATCCAATTATGGGGCCAAATATAGCTGATTATCTCATAATGCACACGCGCACACACCCACCCCTCACACACACCCTCTCTCTATCTCAATGCACACACACACACACACCTCTCTCTCTCTTACATACACTGTTACTTGTACACACACACGGGCGTAGCTATATTGGACTGGGCCTAACCTCTTCTCACACATGAGATGCACACAAATTCCATATGCATTGTGGGCCCCTTCGGTTTGTAGACCCTGGTGCTGCACCTTTGGTAGTTAAGTCCCTGCACACACCTCTCTCTCNGTGCTGCACCTTTGGTAGTTAAGTCCCTGCACACACCTCTCTCTCACACACACACACACACACACACACACACACACACACACACACAGAGAGACATTTGTAGAGGAAACAAGGGGAGGGGGGCAGTTGTATGCCAAACTCTTGTTAAATTAAACTTTCTGTTTTCAGAAATGAAGTTCTTCCAGCAAAGAGGCAAGGCCTTTGCAGCACCCTGCGACGGCATTCCGATCTCTCCCCTCTGAGCAATATTTCAGCAGCGGACTTACATAAGGGGACAAGTGCAGATGCTTTGATATGTCGTCTTTTCTTTCCTTTTTTCCTTAAAAAAGTGGGGAAAGAAAACACCCACTTCCCATTTGTCTTTTGCAAACGTTTTTTGCACCCACAGTGTTAACTTGGGCCCAGAGAGCTTCTCCTTCGGACGGCAAAGTGCAAACCATAGAAGAACACAAAGGGCGAAGGAAAGGAAAACTTGCTGAATTAGGCAAATGTGGCTCGCAAGCCTCCCCCGCCCCTCCTTCCCTGGGATGGTCTAAAATTGAATCTGCTCGTTTCTGAGGCCAGTGGAGAATTGCAGATACTCAATCACCGGTGCTGGGATCCCTGAAGGTGGGGAGATTGCATGGGAATGGGGCTTTCTGGAAGTTCAGCATGTTTGGGATGGTTGATTACAGCTCAAAATAAGATTAAAGTAACCTCCAGCTGAACATTTTTCAGGCTGATGAATGTAGGGGAGGAAATTCACTGACAGCTCGCTAGCTTCATATCTTGGTGCACGCTGAAGTTTGCGTTACGAGCAGCACTGCCTATAGGTGAAGCATCTACCAGACACATTTTTTTTAAAAAGACAATCCAAACTGTAAAACAAACAAAAAATCAAATTTCCAAAATGCCCTTCTCAAAATGTCCAAAGAGACTGGGTTGCCAAGGAAATTTCAGAAATTCCAACACCAAACATTAAGATCATAAGAATACAAGTGCACAGGACTGGGAGGTAGGGGGAACCCTGGTTCAAGGGTCGCCTTAGCCAGAAACTCACTGGGTGACCTTGTGCCAGTCACAGATCTCTCAGCCTAACCTACCTCACAGGGTTGTTGTGAGGCTTTAAAAACGTGTTATATCTAAAGCGCTCTGAGCGACATGGCAAGGGGGTGTTTTATAAAAATAAAGATTAGTAGTAGTAGATTAGGTCAGACCATCTAGTCCAGGGGGGTAAGGATTGGGAACCTCAGGCCCAGGGGCTAAATGAGGCCTACTTCTAGGGTGATAATAGATGTGATGAGGGTCTCCTAGGGCCTGCCTGGGCCAGACGTCTGTTTCCAGGCTCCCAGATGTAAGCCCAGGTAGACAGCTGGCCCAGAACTGCTCCCTAAGCCAAGGGCTGCCAGCGGTGTCTAGGGATGGGCGAACACGGTTCGGAAGCTCGGAGTTCGGCCCGAACTCGGCTTGTTTGGACGACCGAACGCGAACATGAACCCGAACACGAACACACCAAACAGAACAGAACACCGAATGACAAAATGGCCAAACAGTTCGGTCAGTTCGGATCGCGTTCGGGTGGCAAAAAAAGGTTCACGGTAAGGTGACAGGGAGGGGTAGTACTAGTCACTGAGGAGCAGACTTCCAGGTACCAGGGGTGGAGAGGCTTGCAAGAAATGAAACTATCTGCCTCCCNCGTTACAGGACCCATAACTGGGACCAAGGACCCCGGGCCTACCCCATTCTTGCTACGCCACTGATGCTGGGGATTTGTAACACTCCCAGGGTAACATCCGGTGATGGAACAAGGTTTGTAGTAGGCCTGGGTGAAGTCTTTCTAAGCAGCGGCCTTCCCAAGGCTCCCTCGCCCACCCCCCCTAGATTCCAGGGCCTGGGTTCCAGCACTGTGCCCCCTCACTCCAAGGTGGCTACCCCTCTGCCCAGTATTAACAACAGTGGTAACCCTTCGGGGACACCCAGTCGCTCCAACCCATAACGTACGACACCTGGCAAGAATTATGTTGCCTTTTCTGCTCCTTCTGGAGGATACAGGAAGGGAATGCACCAGGCAAATCTAGCCCGACGTACCGAAAAGCCCGTGAGCTTTTGAATTCACGCCAGTGCTCCGAGGGCAGGGGGTGCTCATGAACTTTTCTCTCTCTTTTTTGAGTAAAATCCAAGCGGCAGTCATTTTTAATGCTTTCCATTTTTAGGGACAGTCGAAACTGCCAGTCATCCACATGCCCCCCGAGACAGGCTACGGAGAGCCTGGTCCCTGCCGTGGGCCACTTCAAAAATTTGTTAGAGCCAAATACAAGTTGGGGACAGGGGTGCTTTAAGGGGATGCTCAGGATGGGGAGGGTGCAAATCATGGATCCCCCCCTCTGTCCCTGAGTGCATGCCCTCCTCTCCACCCCATTCCCTTGAACTCACTCTCTCTGTGCTTGTGGGGAGAGACTGGAAAGGGACTAAATAAATAACAGCTGCAGGCCAAATTTGGCCTCTAGGCCTGAAGTTCCCTGGCCTTGTTTTCCCAAACGAGGTCATTCGGAGGTTTGGGATCAAGTGCTATCAGTACGCTGAATGACACTCAGCTCTACCTCTCTTTTTCATCCGACCCAGGCCCTGCAGTCTCGGTGCTTAACCAATGCCTGGTTGCTGTCGGGGGCTGGATGAGCCGACTGAAGCTGAATCCAGACAAGACTGAGGTGATGACGGTTGTCCGGCCTTGTGACTTAGAGGAATTGGGAATCCTCTTATTGATGGAGTCCAGCCCCCTTTGTGCGCCTGGATTGTCAGGTTGCGACGGTGGCCAGAAGTGCTTTTCACCGACTCCATCTGGGGAGTAGGATGCGGCCTTTTCTTTCTGATTCAGATTTGGCCACTGTCATCCATGCTTTCGTCCCCTCGAGGCTAGATGACGGCAATGCGCTCTACGTGGGGCTGCCCTGGATGACTGTTCAGAAGCCACAGCGGGTGCAGAAAGCAGCGGCTCGCCTCCTTCCAGAGGCGAGGCACCGGGAGCACATGACACCGGTGCTCCGGAGTCCGCACTGGCTCCCGATAGCTTTTCAGGCACAATTCAAGGTGCTGGTTTTGACCTTTAAAACCCTAAATGGCCTGGGCCTCGCCTATCTGAGAGACCGCCTGTCCTACCATGCCCCATTGTGGCCCCTGCGGTTGGCCGGGAGCACCTCCCTATGAGTACTGTCCATTAGTCTTGTCCATACAACAAGAGCTCACAGGGAGGCATTCTCAGTTGCTGCCTCGATGTAATGGAGCTCCCTCCCCCCGGAGGTTCTTTTTAGCCCGGGTCTGAGTATCTTCCAGAGACGGAGTAAGGGCACTTTTAAATGAGACGGAAATGGCGGCTGAGCCCTTTAACAGCNTTTTTAAAAAAAACATATAAAAACCAAAAAACCAAATAAAAAACAAAAAAAAACATTTCCCGAACGGCCGAACAGAACGGCCAAACGGCCGAACCCGGCAAACTAACCGAACTGACGAACCGAACAGACGAACCGAACGCAGCCGAACAGAACGGACAAACCGAATGGACGAACCGAACGCAGACGAACCCAAACCGCGATCTGTTCGCCCATCCCTAGTGGTGCCTATTTTTGGCCCCATCCCTGCTGGGGATTGGGGGCCACCATGGCTGCCTGTGATTGGCCACCGTGGATGTCCATCATGGCATGGCAGGGGGTGGAGCACTGGGGGGATGCCAGGAGCTGGGCCATCCAGCCATGCTTTTGTTCTGTCCCCACGGAGGGTGGGGCGGGGAAGTGCTTGCCGGACAGTCCAGTTGGGCACACATCAGTTCCATGCCCCAGCCTTCCCCCTCTAGAGCCAGCCCCTCCTCTCCAAGCATGTACTCGGTGCGTTGGCTGCATGTTTATTGTCACACCTAGTTTTTCTGTGACTCTTTTCCAATTCCTACGTCTGGGCTCTACGACCTCCAAGCACTGAAAAACTGAGCTCAGGGTAAAGGAGCATAGGTGAGGGCCTGCACCCAAGGATGGAGGACGTATTCATTGCACCGATCCATGACCTGGCCCCTCCTTTTCACACAGCCCTCACAGCGTGTGCTTGTACTCATTCTCAAGATGGCCCTGGGACAGAAAAGGTTCCCCACCCGTAATCCAGCCCAGCATCCTGTCTCCAACAGCGGTCAGCCTCAGTTGCTTTAGAGAAGAGCCCACAAAGCAAAAGTCTGCCATAGCCTAATGGCTAAGGTGTTAAGTTTGGTCCTAGAAAGCCAGGGTTCAAATCCTGTTGTAGCCGTAAACTTATTGGGTGACCTTAGACAAATTGTTCTCTTTTAGCCTAAGCTTTCCATCTGTAAAATGGAGATAATAATGACCTACCTCACAGGACTGTTGTTGTCAATTAGATAAGAATGGTAAAGTGCTATAGAGATTATTAAAAATAATGGAGTGATCCATTCATCTTACAGGTCCTGGAAATCAGAGATGTCTCATCTCCTGATTGACTTGACTAAGGGTATTTTCAGACATTATGAGATCATGCTCAACCACAGACAATCCCCTGTGGTGGGCAATGGTCCCGTAACGTCTGTTTGATCCCCGCCAGATGTTCACCACAGTGAGCCACCGGCGGGGACCTAGGGTATTTTCAGACGTTACGAGATCATGCTCAACCAGAGTCAATAATACCCTGTGGTGGGGAATGGTCCCGTAACGTCTGTTGGGGAACCGGAAGTTTCCCCCCCCCCAGATGTTTGCCACGGTCAATCACGGCGGGGAAATCACATTCACCACACGATCAGCAGAACCAGCGGGGCCAGCGCCAGTCGCATGGCGAATGTGATTCCCCGCCGCAATGAAGGGGCCCGTCTCGTGGGGATTCCGGGCCGTGGTCAATACGGGTGAGTGCTGTGGCCGCATTGATTGCGACGACCGCCCGTCTCCCCAGAGGGCGGGCGACGGGGGAGCGCGGGGAGGGGCCGAGCGACCGCACGTTGCGCCACGCGGCCCTGCCCCCTCCCCAATTCCCCGCCGGGATCAGCCAGCACGTCTGTTGGACCTTATACACATCTAGATGTGTATAAGAGACAGGATGTGGGCCTGCTATGGCTGGCTTGGGCTGGGGAACCATCTGCACATCTGTTTCCTGGCCACCAGATGTTGGCCTGCTACAGCCCCAGGCTGGGAAGGCAGCTGGCCCTGAATGGGTCTCCCAGGAGATCCCAAGTGCACCTTCCGGGCCACGCACGTCTCTATGGCCCGCCTTAGCTTGACCTGGTTGGGGCCAGGCGCCATGGCAGGGGGAGAGGCGCTGGGGGCAGTGTGGGGGAGCCGGCACACGCTTGTGCTGCTCCCTGACCTCCCTGGGCCATGTAGGCAGCGGGACAGAGACCCAGCTGAGCACATGTTTGTGCAGCAACCCAACCCAGACCGTGTCCTCTGCAGTTTCCCGCTTTGGGAACCGTCCAGGCCACCGCTGACCCACCATCACGTTTGTTTCCCCCCCTAGGAGCGCTCTTTCCCTACTGAGAGAGGCACAACTGGCTGAAATGTCGGTCCCCTGAAAGCAGCAACAATAAGCTCCCACCTTCACGAAGTCTACGGGTAACCACCGCAGCTTCCAAATCTCTCCCAAAGGTGGTTGTATCGCCTTGTCCATGATGACCGCATTGATCAGGGCAACGGAAACATGGGGGCAGCCCAAATGGCACATTGCTAAGGAACCCCACGTCTAGCTAAATGTTATAGAAAATTCAAGCTTCTATGAATGTTTAGATTGTATTTTTCTTATCGTCAATAGGCGCTAGGGTGCTGGAGGACCAAAGCAATCATTTCCTGCCTTCAGTGAAGACTTAACTCTGGGTTTGTGACTGCGCCACAATAATATGAGGGCTGGAAAGAGTCTGGATCTGACCGGGATGAGGCAGAAGCAAGCTTCAAGTCAACTCCCAGTTCAGGCTCTCTTGACTCCCAGACAGCTCATCTAACCCCACCATACCTGCCCCATAACTGGGTCCGCTGCTTAATGCAACCACGTATACAAGTCATTTTGCTCTGTGAGAGGCATATAGTCTCAGGATTAACAATTAATCGAGTGGATCACGTACGCTAGGGATGGGAAAATCAGAATCGGATTAATCCGATTCACCCATTTGCTACTGCTTTGGATTGCTTCAAATGAATCCGACTCGGATGCAAGAACCAATACACCTTGCATTGCCCATTGAAATGAATAGGTTCTGATTCCCATTGATTTCAACAGGGGGAAAAAATTCCCACTGAAGTCAACAGGGGGAAAAATACGAACCTATTCCGATCCGATTCAAATCCGAAACTGAATCCAATTCCGATTTTCCATTCAATTTCCCATCCCTAATGTACGCCGTAAGTCTGGCCACCCCTGATCTATGGCATAGGGGGAAAACAGATGAAAGACTTGACCAAATTAGCCCCCTCCAGATGGGTGGCCACCTGCCTGTCTATTAGGTGGCCACTAGATGTTCGCCCTCACCCACCGCCTGCCTGCGGCCCCCACTCACCATGTCGTCCCGGTGAAAGTGGTAGGGATGGGTGAACAGAACGGAGTTTGGAAATTCTGTTCTGTTTGGTTTGAAATTCGAGTTCGGTTCGGAAGTTCGATTCGGTCGACCGAACAGACTGAGTTCAGTCCGAACTCCGAACTTCCGAACCACGTTCGCCCAGTCCTAGAAAGTGGAACCTGCCAAATGCTGGCTGACACGGGAGAATGTGTACCTGTCTGCTAGGGTACGCACAGCCTCTGGCATGTGCAGTTCCGCCAGGACCATAGAGTCCCAGGCGGAGTGCCTCGATCAGTCCGGGGAGCGACCACGTCTCGGTGGTGGAGAGGGGACGGAGCGTGGCAGGAGGAACACCGGCCCGTCGGTCTGGTTCCTTGTGCAAAACCTGCAAATAGCAGTCAACACCCATAGGTCCATGATCTGGACCCCCTGTAAGCCCCCTCGCTTGCAACTCATATGCAGGCCACAGAGTTTGGACACATTTTCAAAGTGGCCCCATAGAAGGGGAACGGTTCCCCCCGCCCCCTGCCTGACAGTGTGATCCTCGAGCCATTAAACACAGGAGCTGACTCTTCATTTCAACGGGGCTTGCGCTGACCCCAGTTGCCATCCNGCCATGGTCAATACCCCGGGGGACGGGCGGGCACCGCAGCTGCATTGGTCGCTGCGCCCACCCATCTCCCAGAGGGTGGGCAGCCTTGGAAGCGTGGGGGGGAGGGACTGTGTGGCCGCACGTTGCACCGCGCAGCCCCGCCCCCTCCCCGATTCCCCGGCAGAATCTGCCGACTCGTCTGTTGACGGGCCGGACTGATTCCGCGACAGGGCCAATAGGACCCGTGTCACGTCTGAAATCACCCTAAGAGCCATTTATGGACCTATGCTCTGAGGAATTATCCAGTCCTTTCTTCAAACTGGTTATGCTATTGGCCTTTGCAGCATCCTCTGGCAATGAGTTCCACATGTTAACTGCACATCAAGTGGGGGAAAAATACTTCCTTTTGTTTGTTCCCAATGCCAATGCTCGTTAAGCCAGCATTCAAAGTGAAATGGGCAAGGATGAAAACAGCATTCCTACTGCTGCCGACGCAAGAACAATGCAAAGGAATTCGCATTACAAGGAAATTCCCCCCTGACTTCTTTCAAAGCATCTGTCACAAAGAAGAGGGATTCGTGCAGTCTGCAAGGCAGAAGTAAAGAAAGACAAAGCCTCCTTTCTGTGGGGAAGCAATGCATAGTGTCCCTGGAATGTCCTCAGTTGTGGTCAGCAGCATACCTTGAGCTAGCCATGGAAGACGTCTTGGGTTCAAGTCTAGGTTCTGTAAACACTGTGGAGACTGAGTGAACGAGACAGAGAAACAAAGATGGCATTCCCTAAGGAGGACAATTAGAATTTAGGAATAAAGATTTTGCTGCTTTTTAAAACCAGTCAGCCAGTAAAGCCTGCATTCTGGAAAGATGCATAATGGTTAGGGAAAGGCCTTATGGATTCAGATTAATCCATAACTGTTTGAAAATGGCAGTCATAGATGAGCGATTAGAATCCGTATTAAAAATAAACATATTTTTAAAAACCACTGAACATATGCAAAATGGCTGCTGGACCAGTTGGCGCATGAATAAAATTGCTGCCACGCCGCCCTTAACCAAAATGGCAGCAATAGCATCGCCACCATTTTGGTTAAGGGCGCACTGCATTGTACGTCTGCACAATTATTTTTTTCATATTTTTATTATCTTTAATATGAATCCGTAGTACGATTTTAAAAATTCAAATCTGTAACCGATACAAATCCAGAAATCCATCTAACGTCACATCCCTAGTAACGGTTTGCGTATGTGAGACTCTGGAAGACCGAAAACCTGTCAGACCATCCTCCCCCACCTGTGTTAGGATTGAATCAATTCTGTTTAATTGCTTTGGGTTTTATTGTCCGTTACCTGGCGGCACTCTCAATTCCCGGAAGGGTGTAATATGCAAACGGTGGCAATTTCTAGGGGATGAAGAATTTGCTTTGGGGTGAAAATAGCTCAAAAGCACAGCTGCTAGTTTCATTCTGACATCTTTGAAAACAGGGACTACTTTTTTTCACTGTGAAATTTTTAGTGTGGCCCTGGAATTTTATTTTTTCAGTTTAACTAAAAATGTTATTTTCCTCCTATCATTTTCACTTGCCAAACCCTCCCCCCACCCAAAACGTTTACCCTTTCTTTAAAGAACCAAAATTTCAATTTTTCTGCAAATGGGAGTTGACAAGATAAAGCCAAGACTTTCAGATTCTAATTTTTTGGAAATTTAAACATTTCAGTGGAACTCGATTTTTTTTTTTTCTTCATGAAGATTTTCATTTGGGGCCCGGAGGAATGTGTTAATTTCGTCGGCGGGGTGTGTGTGTGTGTGTGTTCTCTCAGTAACAGAAGTTGTCATCTGAAGTGTTGACTCAAAATCAGCCATTCCCAAATTCACAGGAAATAATGCTGAAGGCTCGGGAGAATTTTCGAGTCCAGCACACGTTTTGCCATTCTGTTGCTTTTTAGTATTGCAAGTGGCAATTTTTTTTCTGCAACCTTCGTAATCTTTTGGTACTTTCCCGTGACCATTTGGTAAGTTTCCAGAACTTTTCGGTACCTTCTGTGACTTGTCGGTGCCTACATGCTATGGTGTGGTTGCTTTACCTGACTCCTGGCCTTTTCCACCTCCACGTCTTCTTCTCCCAGGGGTAAGGGATAGGCAGGGTTGGCCTTAGCTTTTGTGGGGCCCAGGGCAAAGATTAAATGCAGGGCCCTGGTGGCCCCTTGCCCATGGTCCTGCCCCCTGGAGCACTCTCTGCAGAGCCCTAGAAACGGCTGTGTTTGGGGCCCTAGTGGCAGGGCGTGAGGCCTTCACGCCCCACACTTTTGAAAATAGGGGCCACTGAAAGTACAGAAGGGTCCAGGCTGGTCACCCTGGATCGCCCTGCCTTGGTGGGTAGGAGAAAAAGGAGTCTGCCATGTCTGGTCTTTGGGCATTGTGCTGGCACCTTCTCCTGCCAATGTGCCAGCATGGACCAAGAGTACCTTCCAATCAGCATTTCTGAAGGGGAACAAAGGAATGTTGTTGGGGGGGAAACACCAGTAAATTTCCTCATTACGAGGCGGCAAAGAGGCTCCTCTCAATGAAAACAGCCTCCAATCAAAATTGTTGCCTCGTCTCTCCATCTGAAGTGCTTTGTGTGTGTGGAGCCGGAAGGAACCAGGCCCACAATTCCTGGGCAGCCACCTACCCGGTTGGGGGCTGTAGCATGGCCCACGTCTCGTGGACCGCTAAGAGGCGCGTCGACAAGACTCTGTCCCCGGCGGGCCATAGTGCGCCATAACAGGCCGCCAGGGTCACATTTATTAACAGCCAGTCTTGGCAACAAGGAAACTCGCCTCCGCTTCCTCCTCCCAAACTTGAAAGAGGTGGCTGAGGAATTTGATTGCACACCCCTCCCTCCCACCTGGCCCTTCTAAATGTTCCTTATTTAATTGGGCTGATAGCCCTCCCTACTCCTAAGGTTCAGGGTGGATTATAGTACATCAAACACAAAATAGAAAATAAAAACACCAATAACAATAATAATAATAATAATTTTATAGTGCTCCCCTGCCTTCCAATGGCACTCAGAGCACTTTGCAATAATAAACATATACAAACAATATAAAATCAATTAAATTTAAAAGGGAAAGGAAAAGAGGGAAGACTTAAATAAAATCCAGTATAAAGTATAACCTCCTGTCCCCGTCCAAAAAAAAACCCTCCACCCGACAAAGCCTATCCCCAGCCACCAAACATCTGGCTAAGTCGGAAGGTCTCACACTGTTTTAGGAAGATACTTTGAGTTTTGGTGAACTTCCAGAGGCAGGGAGTTCCACGGGTGTGGAGCCACCACTGAGAACGCTTCTCTGCAGGCCTTGGCTGTACGAACATGGCACTGGGATGGAATCAGGAGGGGGCTGTTGTCAGGTGACCTTAAGAACTGTGATGAATATGAGAGATCTGGGACAACTGACCCCCTTTTCCCCTTCCGCCAAACCATCCCTGGCCCTAACCAATGGACCCCATTGCCTCTTCCGTCTGCCAAAATACATCCCCCTCGCTGTGTCCTCAGCGGTAACTGGCCGACACGGCCTGCCCTGTAAACAGAGAGGCTCCCGTGTCTCTCAGCTCTTTGGCGCCGTGGGGCTGGATTGTCAGTCATCTTTACTCCTACTAATCAGTTATAGCGCTACCAGGCATACGCACGGCGCTTTACAGTCACAGATTTTTGTTGAGACGGGTCCCTGCCCAGTGGACTTACCATCTAAAATGGACACAGGTGAGAGCGACGACAGACAGACACATTCCCATTTTACAGATGGGGAAACGGAGGCTGAGATTTGCCCAAGGCCAACCAGTGAGTTCATTGGCTGGGATGAGATTCAAACCCTGGGCTCAGTCCAGCACCTCAGCCACTACACCATACTGGCCCTCACCACACCACCCCGACCTCAGTAGCCCCCTGTTTTCACTAGGGCAGGGGGATGGACCAGGCGTTACTCCTTCCCAACATGACCCTCCTTAGGGCCCTGCAAAATGGTGCCGCCAAAGGGATGAGATCGTGGGCCCCTGGTGGCCCCACATCTTATCTTTGCCCTGGGCCCCGCAAATTCCAAGACTGGCCCTGGCCTGGATTATACATGATCAGGAGTGAGGAGCATTCGGCCCATGGGCCAAATCTGGCCCTCAACTGTTTGGTTGTTGTTGTTTTTAATTTAGTCCCTCTCTAGTCCCTGGATCCGGCCCATGGATCCAGCCCATACTCTCAAGCACTGAAGAAGGGAGCTCAGGAGAAGGGAGCAGTCATGAGGACATGCCCACAAGGAAAGGGGACAGATCCTTGACATCCATAGATCCATAATCTGAACCTTGCTCGTCTTCCTTCCCCCATCTTCACTGCCCCCCCAAGCCCCAAACTCCTCTTGGAGTAAGAGCCTGCCACCTGGACTGTAATTTTCAAAGCTTGGACCAATTTTCAAAGCTCAATTTTCAGAGCTTAGACTCATTTTCAAAGTGGCCTGCAAAAAAAAAATACATTTGTTCTGCTCCCTGCCTTCAAATCCCTCCGGAAACCCTGCCTCTTCCATCAGGTTTTCCCTAGCTCCTCATCCCCTTAGGTGGCTCCCTGGTTGACTCAGGGCCCCCTTCTCCCCTGCATCTAAGCTAAGCTTGTGCACCTGCAACTTCTAAATGGCATGAATGTTTTTCTGTCTCTCCTTCTGTTCCCCCTCCCCTTCCTTGTCTCTCCTAGATTGTAAACCCACTGGGGCAGAGACCTGTCTATAATTAATTATTATAAATTGTTAGATACATTGTTGAGGGTATAATAAAAACACTAATTATTTATTAATTATTATTATTATTATAAGAAGGATAAAAGTTCCCATCCCTGGACTAGATGGCTATAATGGTCCCTTCTGGCCCTGAAATGTATGAATCTCCAATGGCGGCCAGTCCTGGTAGACCCGCCCCAGGCTGGGTTGGTGACCCGGAAACAGATGAGATAGTCCACTGTGGTTCGCTTTGGCCTGGTCAGGTGGGCGGGCTTTAGCCCAGGGCTGTGACCTTGGAGGTTTCCCAAGGTCAGAACCCGGACTAGCTGCTGGCACGGCCCAGGGCAATCCTGGACCAACAGGTGAGGTCCAGTCCAAAGTATAACAAAGTGGACCACTGTCACATCTGTTTTTACCCACTAAAGATAGCTGGAAAGCAGCTCTTCATCCCAGGAAGGACAGTGCACCTCTCTGGCTGTGATCAAGGAAGCGCAGTATCTTTCCGTCAGCTAAAAACCAATGATCCGTCTCTTGCACCGTTTAGCAGCCAGAGAAAACCAGACGGAGTGCGATTTCTTTTCTGCCTGATATTTTCATTCATGGGTATGCTCTCTGGTCTCTTGACCCTCCATGACCTTCACTGGCATCGTTTTATATTGCAAAAATAACCGGACTCAACAAGGTGTGAAATCTACAGGTCACCAGCCTGTGCTCGTAAGGGCCACACTAACATATTAAAGACGTCGGCAATGCTAGGTTGTTGCAAAAAAGGCAAATTCCATTTGAGGGCTTCACTGACAGATGCATCGTATCCAAGACATCAGAGGTAATAGTGCTGGTTTATTTAGCAAAGGGAGACCCCCACCTGGAATACTGTGTTCACTTTGGGACACCACTCTTCAAGAACGGTGTTGACAAACTGAGAATTCGGAGGAGAATATCCAAGAGGATAAAGGGACTAGAAAAAGAGGCAGATGCGGAAACTCTGAAAGAACTGGGTATGTTTAGCCTAGCGAAAAGACTGATGCCATGATCCACCAACCGCATACTCCAGAGTAGAAGGAGGCCACAGTAAAAGACGGTGAAAGATTTGTTTTCTGCGGTCCCCGAAGGTAGAACGAGAGGGAACGGGCCGAGGTCATAGCAAGGTAGATTTTTGTTAGATATTAAAAAGAAAAACTTTCTAGGGGTGAGAACCGTTGAGCCACAGAGTAGGTTGCCACTTGCCAAGCGTAGCCATGGAATCTCCCTCCTTGGGTGATTGTTTTCAGAAACCATCTGGACAAACATTTTTACACGATGCTGTAGGGAAAGGGTATCCAGCCTTGGCAAAGTAGGCTAGGCTAGATGACCCAGGAGGTCTCTCAGGGCTTAATGCGGGGGGAGGGTTTGCCAACACTCACGTCAGTCAAGGCAAGGGGCTGAGCTCGGAGTTACGTTCTTAGTGGAAGGGTGTACCGCGAAATGTGAAAGACCAGGAAAAGACTAATATTGGCCATTTTGGGGAAACAGAAGCGAAAAGATGCATGGTTTTATTTGGCTTTCGTTAATGACTTTCCTGACCCCTGACCCCCTGTGGTTTAATCTTGCAGATTAAATCACAGAAATTCTTGTTCTCTGTTCAGCTGTAGCTAGTCCGGTGGTTCAGTGGCTAACTGGACAATAGGGCTCCGTTCGCTGCTCGGACAAGCTCTGGGCAGGGGGCAGGGTTTCTGGGGCAGACGTGGACCTCAGTAATTCTTTTTTTTTTTTTACAAACAAGCACTGGCCACCGTTCTATGAGTCTATGATCTACGGCTGTGCTGGTGAGCTCGGGATAAAGGCACGGGAGGGAGTGTGCCAGAAAATTGTCTCCACAACCACTGAATAATTGAAAGGGTAATTCGCTGGTCAGTAAATGTCAGCCCTTTATCATTCTGTAAATCATCTCTCCAAACGATCCCTACATTGCAAGAGGCGATGGATTTCACATACTTTCCCCATTGACGATCAGTCTCCTGTCGGGTATCGATTCTAGTTGGGGAATCCCACTCCCTGCAGATACGCCGACAATTTGTACGAGGAGGAAGATGGCTTTGCACCAGTCGTTTGTAATGAAGCGTGTGTGTGTACCATGGCGCCATCATCCTCATCCCGCTCAAAGGCAGCTCTGTAGAATCTAGTTCATAGAGTGCTCGAGCCAGGTGACTCAAGGGTCACCAAGTCCAGGGCCCCTAAACCAATGAAGAATTCACCAGTCCCAAACGCCCCACCCAGAGAAATCCATCCAACAAAAAACAGAGCCTAAAATAGAATTCCTTCCCAACCCCAAGTATGGCAATCAGTTAAACCAGGAGTGGGGACTCTTTCTCCTCTTGGGGGACATTTTGATACTTAGTACACGCTCCAAGGGCCGCACAGACGTTGCGGGGCAGTTGGGAGGGGGTTTAAGGGGCGCACTCAGGAAGAGAAGGCTCCAGATCATGAATCTGGCCATGGATTCTGTCCCCTCCCCTTGGGCGCTGGCCTTAATCTCTGCTCCCTTTCCCTAAGCTCGGTCTTTCAGTGCTTGGGGGTAGGAACTGGATTCATGGGCCAGATCGAGCAGCTGGAAAGGGGCGACATAAAAACTATCCATCGTCTAGGAGGGCACAATTCCTTTCTGTATTTTAATTACCCAAACAAACGAAGCCCTGTTCGTTTTAGTACTTAAAATACAAAAGCAAACGAACCAGAAAATAACAGTGGACAAAAACGGATGAAAAAGCATCTGAAACATTAAAAATTAAAAGACTCCGCATACGCAAAATGGCCACCAGGGCCGTTCCATGCATGCGCATCCTTTTCCAAAATGGCGGTGAGGCTGTTGGTGTCAATTTGGAAAAGGTAGGCGCGTGCACAAAATAATGGTGCGGTGACCGTTTTGCGCATGCCCTGTGATTTATTTATTATTTATTTTTTATTAATTAAATAAAATCAAAGGGGGGGGAGGAACCGAAACAACAACAACACCACAACATTTTTGTTTATAAAAACGAAACCCTGAAAATGAAGTTTTTGTAAACAAAAATGAAAAACAGCCCCAGGCCTGAGATTTCCCACCTTTGCGTTAAACCCTGTGCAGGCAAGGGTGACATGGCAAGCGACAGCAACAGGGTATTTTTGTCGGCCAATCCGACACCACCTTAATGGCACGGCAGAGCCCATTGAGGCAGCGGCACTTACCGATATTTGCTGCTGCTATCCGCTCAAGCATGTCGCCCTTTCTGAACGTGACAGAGACTGCCGGGGGCTTTGGGGAACTGTCGTAAGCTTGCATGAACTGCGGCAAAATTTTGGAAACTGTTGTAAAGTTTCGTGAACTGATGTAAACTTCCATAAACTGTCATAAACGTTATGGGGGAACTGTCGCAAATTGTTGTAAATGTTGCTAAAACTGTTGTAACTGACACAAATGACCATGAACTGTCGTAAATGCCGCAAAGTGCCACAACTTCCTTAAACTGCCATAAAATGTCACACAGTTCCATAAACTGTCGCAAATTGCCGCAAAGTATCATAAATTGCCATTGGTTGCCGTCGGACTGGTGGCAGACAAACAAAAAAAAGCAGCAGCACAAAGCAGAACGGCATATAATGCTGGCTTCAGGCCTATGTGCAAGCAGGACGACTTACCAGCCAGGCAGCTGATGTATTATAGTATCCATGCACCAGATCCCTATCCACCCCACTTCCAGCTGCAGGCATCTTTGATACTTCAAAAGGAAATGGGGGCCAGGGGACCTCAAAATATATTTTGGGGATAAAAGAAAAGATTTCTTCCGGTAGAATCAGATAATAAACCTCACACAAGTTGCATGTCATCAGTTGTTCCGGATCTTCTTAAAAATTAATTAGGGTCTTTACCCCTAAAACTATCCCTGTTACCTTATTCCCCAAGCCTTTGCGGTGCCCAGAACTTCCAGGTGCCCAAAGCTAGATACGTTACTTTTGATGAGGCTTTACCAGGCTTGGAAAAACAATCACCTCCCTCGTCTTAGAGACAATGAGAGGTGGAAAGCACCCCGTGGCTATTTTACAAGTTACTTTTCCACTCAGTTATTGTGACCACGGCCGTCTAGGTGGTCTAAGTACCACATAGTGATTTGTGGATATCTGAGATACTTATTCCATGGATCATCATGGAGTTGCCATGTGGGAGAACAGGTCAGATCAGAGCTGCAGTGGATATCTCATTTGATACCTGTGGGCAATGCCCAGAATTTTGGGTACACGAATTGGCACCCGAATACCATTCAAATACTCAAAATTTCAAATTTTCAATTTGGGGGTACCTGAAATTACCCAAAACCTCAAAAAATACCCCCCCTAAAAAATTCTGAAATCCAGGACCAGAAATCGGATCATTGGGATGAAAGTGGTATTTCAATCGCTTGGGTACCCAATTGAATATTCTTTCAGACACCGAGAAGTACCTGAAATTTTCAAGGCGAAATAAGTGCCGCTGATTCAGTGCATATACTAATTTTTGTGGGTATTCTTTTCAGCTCTTGTTCGGATGTCACAAGAACTCTCTGGAAAAATAGCCACAAGATCATTGATGTTCCTGTGATTGGTTGGGTTTTTTTTAATCTACTATTGTGATGTCTCAGTGCACCTGAAGTAGCCACATTGAGTTTTTTGCCTGAAGTTCATGGAGTCAAGAGAGCATCACGGACCAATGTTGGGTTTATTTTTTCTTTGCAGTTCTCAGTGCTGTTTGTAGGAGAATGAAATCCAGAGGAAAAAAAATGCCACAATTTATTTAACCCATAAAACCGATGAGCACAGATTATCAAAGGTTACTGTACCTGCTTTGGAGATTAAACATCATTTGAAAGTCAAAGGGCAACTACTTATCGGGAGCAATGTATTTGATTCAGAGCCTAGGGCAGGATTATATTTCTCATGGGTATTTGTGCTAATTTCAAAGGCTAGACTGACAGACACTGTCTGGAAACCAAAAAGGAAGAAAAGAATAAAAGAAAAACACGCAGAGGTATGGATTTGATTGGAGTGTTTTTCTTTCCGGAATCCAGAGAGGCATTAATGTTCATATGCTGGACTGAAAAATACTTTCCCGTCCTCCGAGGATCAAGGGCTATCCAAACAGACAAAAGGAAGATGCGCGGCTTTTGCGGCATCACCAGGCCACATGGTTCATATTTCTGCTAAGCTCACCAGGCTGTTTTGCAGACCGTGGGGCTTGGGAGCATTTTCAGACACAGAACTATGCACTGAAGTACCAATTTAGATACAACCCAAGATACATCCACAGATATTTGGTGCTCCTGAGCAATCTGTATTGAATCAAACCTGATTATATTAAAGTATTAAGTACATGTTGCCTTTAGAAATGTTCAAAGGCATCTTTGGGAAGTTGTTATGTGGAAAATTTAAGTAATAGTTTTAGACGTAAAGGACAGCAGTCCATCTGTGCAAACACGGAATCTCATTGGGCTAAGGAGGCCTAACTCTCTTGTAACTACTGTCCCAATATCGCCGACATTTGTTTTTCTAGCACGCGCAGTAAATGAAACACATTTTTCAAAGTTTCTTCTTTATTAAAGCAAACATTTTGTTCTTCCTCTAACCATTTCACTCAGAGTTCCGCCCACGGCAGTTTTCGGAAAACAAGATTACAAAAGAAGCCGGGATGCCGTAGGACGCATTTGTGGCGGGATAAAGAGATCCTTGGTTTGAATCTTGGCCAAGGGTTGAAATGACCAAAATATTTCAAAGACCAGATTGTGGCCGACAGGAACAGGGTTAAAGGACCTTGTTCCAGTTACGAGCCGGCACCACACCATGCAGGGCGCTGCCGCAGTAGCTACTCACGGGCTTCTCAACGCCGGCCTCACTGGGAACCGCTACAGACAGGGTACGTTTATTTATTTATTTAAGAACTTCTATTCCGCTCCCTCCAGCCTCACGGCAACTCGGAGCAACTCACAAAACATTTAAAAACAATATATTAAAAATACATAAAAGGGTTACTAAAACAATAAAAGTGACAGAAAGAGGTAACACTGGCAAAAAATCCCCCCCTCGTTCCCCCCCTCCCCCAAAGGCCCGGACGAACAGCCAAGTCTTACAGGCCCAACGGAAGGCCAACAGGCTGGGAGCCAGTTGAGCTTCCTCTGGGAGGGAGTTCCACAGCCGTGGTGCGGCCACTGAGAACGCCCTCTCCATCGTGGCCCCGTGGTTCACCCAGGGAACCTCCAGGAAGGCGCCCCCCGGCAGACCGCAGAGGTCACTCCACAGCCAGGGGAGTGAGGCGGTCTCTCAGATAGGAGGGGCCCAGACCATGTACGGCTTTAAAGGTCAAAACCAGCCCCTTGTATTGCCCCCGGAACGCTATAGGCAGCCAGTGCAGAGCCCGGAGCACTGGTGTCATGTGCTCCCTACGGCCCGTTCCTATAAGGGACTGCACCAGCTGCAGCCTCCGAGTTGTCACCAAGGGTAGAGCGCGTTGCAGAAATCCAGGCTTGAGGTGATGAATGCATGGATGACAGTGGCGAGGTCAGAGTCTGAGAGATACAAAAAGTGGAGACAGAATCGAACCTTGCGGTACGCCACAAGCGAGATCCCGGGGGCCAGATGTTTCTTCCCCCAGCACCACCCGCTGGCTTCTCCCCAAGGGGAATGAACAGAGCCATCCTAAGACAGTCCCGTCCACACGCCACCACCCAGGGTCCGCAACCATCTCAAAAGCAACCCATGGTCCACCATATCAACCGATGTCGAGAGATCTAATAGAACCAAGAGAGTGTTGACAGAGTTGGAACCACAGGGGCATAGCTCGTTTGGAATGAGCCCTGGTGGAGAAGATGGAATGAGTCCTCCTGCTTCCTCTACCAGCAGCAGGGGACATAGTAAAGTTACACTGAGGCCCAAAGGTTTGGGGGCCACACATTTCCCTGGTTCAACTGTCTGTCCCTATTATAGATACAGCTTGCCTTTGTCGGAGTAACTGCATTTCTCTCACCCCGGGACACAGGTACATTTGCAAGTCTACCGGGTTCACCTGCTGGATGGAGAATCCCAGCAGCCAAACTCTGAGTTTTGCCTGGACCAGGATTTTGAGAAATGACATCAAAGCATCATCAGAATTTGGGGTTGGCCTGTTCAAAGTCTACTTCCTCTGAAACAGCCAGTGAGGGCCACTGTTGGAGAGAGCAGACTGGTTTCACCTGTAGGCCAGCTCTTCTGTTCATCCATAGCAGGAAACTTCCTTGAGGGCCTAGAACGGTGGGGCAGAGGTAACCCAAGAGGTCTAGACCTTCCCCTTCACATTGGGGAAGATTAATCCTAAACCCACCCTGCAAGATGTTTGTTTATTCATTTTATTGATTTAAATTTCTAATCCCACCCCGTCCCAAAGGCTCTGGGTGGGTAATATCAGACAAAAACAATATACAAAGATCAATATAAATAGATTAATACATATATGTAACTCTCCTAAAAAAACCAACCCTCCAACCTCCTCCCCCACCCCCCAATCCTATCCTCACCTGCTGAACGCTTGGCCACCTAAAAAGGTCTTAAATTGTCCCTGGAAAATGTATGGGTTTTGGCAAACTGCCAGGGGAACAGAGTGCAGGGGCTATTGAGCAGCCACCAGGAACACCTCTCCACATGAACTTGATGCCCTGATGGAACTTGCAAGAAGGTGAACTTGGATGACCTCAAAGAATGTAGGGCATGGGGGGAGGAGGCAGTCAGCAGGTATGTGGGGCCTAGACTGTTTAGTAGGGATGTGCGAACAGAACCGAGTTCGGAAATTGGGTTCAGTTCTAAAATCGAGTTCGGTTCGAAAATTTGGTCGACTAAACTATTCGAGTTCAGTCAAATTCTGAACTTCCGAACCGAGTTCGTACATTCAAAAACGGGTTTTTGCCCTTCCGAACTGGTTCGGATTCGACCAAACAGTTCGGTCGAATTCGAGTTCGGTCCGAACTTCCGAACCGCGTTCGCACATCCCTACTGTTTAGGGCTGTCTCCCTGCCCCCCCCCCCCTCCATCTACTTGTACAATGATGGGGGACTCCAGTCACCCCCCCTCTCCGATCTCCCCTTAAGTAACTGATTCCACTACCCAACTATTCCTTCCTACCATTAGAAAACTCCTCCTAAGACCAACCCTCAGTCTTTCTGAGCCTCATTGTCTTTGAAGTCACTACTGAACTGATTTCCCCTTTTTCACGCATTCACTGTACAATTGATTCTGTTGTCCCTATACCATCCTCTTGCCTATTGGGAATTGGGATTCCCTCCCCCCCCCCCCCCTAAAGAACAGGCTGGGGTTTCCATTTCTCATTTAGAATGGTGGTGGAGTCTTGTGGCACCTTAAGGACTCATGAGAATCTCTTTATTTTGGCACAAGCTTTCATCAGAAAGAGATGAACTGCCTCCAATGCATGGAGGGGTCTGGAAGTTGGCATCTATATGAGGTTGCAGGCAATTAAAAGAGTTTTAACCTAAGGGAGGGAGGAGGAGCTAGAGCACAAGGTAGGAAGGGAGCAGAGGAACCAGGTCAAGATGCATGAGGACTAAGGCATGACATCCGTCAGATGAAGCCACAGGGAGAAAGTGGGAGGGGCATTGTTCTGCCCAACTTCCTGCTGGGCCCAGCACGCCTTTTATGCTAGCGGGTGCCCAATCAGGAAGTGGGGAGGCGGGGCTGGAGTCCACGGGAAACACAGAAGGACCCACTGGGAGGACAAAGAGGGGTGCAGTCAAGACTATGGGGTGACAGCAGAGCCTGAGGCAGCACTCCTAAGATTGGGGGTTTGAGACCCCATGGGACCTTATAAGTGTTTTAACTATTTTAATTGCCCACAGTTATTAAAAACGATTAAAATAGTTCTGCAGTCTTACGTAGATGCCAACTTCCAGACCCCCTTCATGCATGGGAGAAAGTCAGCTCTTGCTGAAGAAAGCTCGCGCTGAAATAAAGAGATTTGTGTTAGTCTTTAAGGTGCCACAAGACTTGTTTGTTGTGGAGCTATAGACTAACACTGCTACTCTTTCCCATTTAGTGGGTTTTGCATTGTGGGATCCTTGTACAGAACAGTCTCCACCCACCGGGTCTCAAACCTGCAGCCAGAGAATGCTGGAGTATTGCCTCAACCTCTGGCACCACTCCCTCAGCACGACCAGGACCCCTCTTTGTCCTCCCAATGGGTCCTTCTGTGTTTCCCCAGCCCTTGCCTGAACCCCACCCTTCCCAGCTGTTTCCCCTGGACTCCAGCCCCGCCTCTCCACTTCCTGATTGGGCAGCCGCTAGCATAAAAGGCGTGCTTGGGAACCGGCAGGAAGTTGGGCAGAACAATGCCCCTCCCACTTCTTTTGTCTTGCTTGCGTGTGTGTCATGATCTGGTTCCTTGTCCTCTCTCTCCTCCAGCCCCCCCTAGCTTCTAGTCTCCGTGTTTCCAGATCTCCTGGCCTTTAGTATCCTGGCTCCCTTTTATCCTACGTTCCCCGACTCTTGTGTCCTGCGTATCCTTCCCTTTTCCCTAGGAACCTGAGTGATGAGCCGTTTTCTCTCCCTGAGTTCATAGACCTCTGTGGGGTTTTCTTCCTTTCCTTTGTCCCTGGCCCCCTGACTGGTTCTCCCTTCACCCAGTTCCCTAACATCCCAATATCTGCTCCCTTGTGGCTCTCTAACGTCCAGCCTGGTCCCCCGGGTTCCAGTTGCTTTTACCTTCTGGTCCCCTTTCCCCCCTCCAAGCCCTTGTCCTGCCCAGGTGTTTTCTCGGTACCCCCTTGGCTTTGACTCTTGGTTTCTCTTGGCTGGTTCTGGCCTTGTATCCTGTTCCCCTACGTCCCGGATGCCCCACACCCGGGGGGTGGAGGTGAGGCCTATTCCCAAAGTAAACCTTTGAGCTGGAGTGCAAAGTCAGGGTGCTAAATCCCTAGAACTGCCACCAATCGCAGGCAGAGACGTGGAGGAAAGGCGTGATGCTCACAAGCAGAAGACTCTGCATAGCTAGGACCATATAGCCAGGCTAACCATGGGCTACAGAAACCGTGCAGAACAGATAGGCGCACGCCTGCCCCCTTGTGGCCAATTGACATTATAAGACAATCATGGTATAGAGACTAAGTACGAAAGGTGCTTTAAAAGGACATTTTGTCCTAAATTTCAGCCAACACTGACTGTTTTTTCTTTCTGATTGACACCACAGTTTCTTGCCTTTAAGAGCTTTCTTCCTCTCCCCTTCCAGTTAAATCTCTCCCCTCCCGGCAGAGCTGCCGAGATCTTTTTTTTTTTTTGGCCAGTTCTAAATGATCAAAAACAAAGATCAGGAGCTGGACATCTCTAAAGTCAAGAGAGTGGCTCAAAAATCATGAGATTTGTAAAGAGCTAGTAAAATGCTGGACCCCTTGAAAGTTTTGTTTTTCTTTTTTTATTAGGGCTGAACAAATCTTGCTTTGGCGAGTTGGCCAACGGAATGTGGGCATTTGCTGTTGTTGGCATTAGCCCCAACATTTAAAGAAGTGTGTTCCCATTGGAAAATTAAAGGAACTGGCTGAGATCAGTTATCTTTCTTAATGCGGCAAGAAAATAAGCAAAAGGGCAACTACAATGCCAAAAACATCAAGTCGGTAGATGGTAGAATGGCTATTTTGCCATCCCGCTAGTTTGTTCACCCAGCCTGTTGTCAACTTTGCATACTGCAATGCAATATTTCTTTGCAAATTTCAACTGTAAAAAATCTGCTGTTGCTATTAAGTATTTGGTTCCATATTAGGGTTGTGTTGAATACTGAGTGTACGAATTATAAACCCTAGGTTGTAATCCTGCTGGGGCAGGGACCTATCTATAATTGATCATTGTAAAGCACCAGATACATTGTTGCAGCTGCCTAAATCCTTAATAATAATAATAATCATAATACCAAATTTGACAAACTTGGTGTATTCGTACCCATTTCAATGAATCAAACACAAAGCACAGTTCACCTCCCACTTCCTTTGTGTCTCTGGAATATTTTCCTCTCTCTCTCTCTCTCTTTTTTTTCCTTTGGCATTTAACCTTTTTTCAATATTTTGGTCACGTTGGTATTTCGGTGTTCAATACTATATCCATTTAGGTGCCCGGGGAAACCAAGGACCGGGTTCCAAAATACCCAAACCAAATATCTTTCCGCTCGTTTTCTGCTACATCCCACCTGGGAGCTTCGATTCTCCTATGCCCCTACCCTAACCCACCCCTGCCTCTCCTGTTCTCTGAATTGTCTTCACTCACTTAGGCTGCATTCAGATGTGAGTTCAAATCGCACAGCAGCGGCGGCGGCATTGTGCGATTTAAAGCGACGCGCACTTCCGGGTTGGTGTGAATGCATTTCAGTGTAACGCAAACTCGTGGAGTGCGGTTTTAAAAGCTACTCCGAGCAGCTTTGAAAACTGCACTCCGACAGTTCGCGTTACGCTGAATTGGTGCATTCACACCAACCCGGAAGTGCGCGTTGCTTTAAACCGCACAATGCCGCCGTCGCCGCTGTGCGATTTAAATGCACATCTGAATGCGCCCTTATTCCAGGATGCACCCTAGGCCGCTCACCTGTGATTTCTCGGCTTTCTGAATGCAGCCTTGTCTCTCCCTATATCTTGCCTCTCCCTCAGCTTCCCTGCCTTGTCCATCCTAGATTGTAAACCCCTCGGGGCAGAGAGACCAGGCTTTAATTAATGAATCAGAGCCCTAAACATTGCTAGCGCTATATAAATATATCATCTTCATCGTCATAAGTGAAGTTGCAATTGAAATTTTCGCAACAATGATGAAGACGGATTTGGATATTGGTTTGTGGGAACGAATAGGCAAATTATCTCACAAATAGGAAGTATATTTGTTTCATTTCTATCAATGGGTGATTTCAGACGAGACGGGGCAGCATTCGCCCCGTCCCGGAATCACCCTTCTGATTCCCTGCCGGAATCAGCCCATCACGTCCAACAGACGTGCCGGCTGATCCCGGCAGGGAATCGGGGAGGGGGCGGGGCCCCGCGGCGCAATGTGCGGCCACATGGCCCCGCCCCCACGCTCCCCCGCCCTCTGGGGAGACAGGCGGGCGCCGCGACCAATGAGGCCGCAGCACCCGCCCGAATTGACCACAGCCCGGAATCCCTCCAGGGATTCCGGGCCATGGTTGCCGTCCAGACGAGACGGGCCCCTTCATCGCGACGGGGAATCGCATTCACTACGCGACCGGCACTGCTGGTTCAGCCGATTGCGTGGTGAATGTGATTCCCCGCCGCGATTGATTCCATCAAGGGATCTAGCAATACCCCAGGTTTTCACATCTCATCCCTGGGCTCCAGGAGAATGCCAGAATCCTGCCATTTTATTTCAGGGGGGGCGTGCCCATGTAGGAAAAGGGGGCGGAGTAAAGATTCTACCCCTCCCCCATTCTGATGTGCTACCTCCCTCTGCAAACCATCGTGATGTCATGACATGCTGAAGGGGTGTGGTCACATCAGGGCCCACCCCCTTTCTTGGCATAGCTCCGCCCCTTCCGAGGTCAAAGCATCCGGGAAAGTGGCCAGGGTTTACATACCCCTCCTCATGCCAGGAAGGGGTTGCTCTCTGCCCTTCTCTTTGTGAATCCTGCGCTTCTGACCTTCCGGTGGTTCCAGAAGAGCCTTGCAGGGTTGGGGCCAGTGTGGAGCAGCCCAAGTGGCATTTCCTCCCAGAGTAGAGATCCCATTTCCAGCAGAGGCTGGGATCTCTACTCTGGGAGGAAATGCCACTTGGGCTGCTCCACACTGGCCCCAACCCTGCAAGGCTCTTCTGGAACCACCGGAAGGTCAGAAGCGCAGGATTCACAAAGAGAAGGGCAGAGAGCAACCCCTTCCTGGCATGAGGAGGGGTATGTAAACCCTGGCGCTGTTCCAGCCAGGGCTCCCAAACTGGGCATAGAGCTGATGGGATACCCACTACCAGAAGTGTTTGTTCACACGCTGCCCTCCTTCAGCTAGTCCTTCTCTGTTCCTCGGTTTCCTCCTCTGTAAAATGGACCACTAGTACTGACTGTCCCGGATCACAGTGGGGTTGTTGTGAGGCTAAATGGGGGAAGGAAGTTGTGGGGGGGAAGAGTAGGATGAGGGGGAGGGGAGGGGGGGAAATGGCACGACCTCCCTGCAAGGGTGCGGGGGTACAAGATGGAATCATAGAATGACATGGTTGGAAGGGACCTCAACGACTGGCCAACCAACGGGGGGGGGGGTGTAACTGGCAGGAGACGGAGGCACATACAGGCATGCAGAATCATATATCATTAGTTTTGCAACTGTCACAACTGACTAGCAATAGAACATTAAGCCAAATGGTTTTTAAATGGCATTTATCGAGCATCCATCAATAGGATTATTTGGGGAGGGGTCTGCGAGGAGAGGGGAGATTCTTTTGTGTGTGAGAGAAGGGGAGTGAGGGAGGTGGCAATGAGCGGGTGTGTTGATAACGTTCGGGGGGGGTTAAAGCTTGCTTCTGTTGTGGGGTGGGAGGAAGTGGGAGCTTCTGGGGTGGTTCGTAGGGGGCTGAGGTGACCTAAGTTTATTCCGCTGGGCATTTTCACTTGGGGCAACTGCCCCTCTGAGCCCTTATGGGGAAGGGTGAGATTAAAATTCAAAATAACAATCCCAATTTTAAAAATGAAGGACTATTGAAGAATAAGCAATAAAATGATTGCCAACCAACAATGAATAAATAATATTATGAATAAGCAAGAATGTATACTGTAATTAACCATTTTAAATGTTATAATTTATAATGAATAAGAATCAGTACTAGAGTCAATGATTATAAACTAATAATTTATTATCAATAATTAACCATCAACTATTAATGAATAGTTATTGCCTATTATTGGTTATCAGTCACTGATTAACGTTGAATGACTAATGATTCATAACTAGGTATAATAATTGGTAATGAATAATTATTAATAAATAAACGCACTGAGGTTTGCAATTGCTCAGTCATGAGGACTGTGGAGAGCTTTGCCTAAACCAGTTAGGAAGAGCTCTCCGAGTACCGATTTTGCAGCTTAGCCCGCTACACATCGATTTCTCTTGCTCATTTATTCTATGACTGGGGTTGAGTTTTCTGACATTCCATTTCCCCAGCAGGATCCTGCGACCTGGCAGAGCAGATCGGAGGAAGGCAGGGCAGCAGCGCCCATTGGGAACGGCCCCAAGATTTGAAAAGCACAGAGGGGAACTCATTGTGGGATTTCCCCCCCAGACATTTAGTCAAACCTATAAACTCTCCTTCTTGTGCAACGGGCCGTTGGAGCTGGAGAATTTTGCAAGAAGTCCCCTTGGGTGATTTTTTTTTTTTTTCTAGTCTAGTTAGAAAATACAAATAAGTAAGCATTCCCCCCCCCCCTTTTTTTTTTTTCTTCCTGGGGTGCCTTTCATGAACAAAGAGGAAAGTCTGGAGCCCTCGGCCTCTTGGAATGTGCCGCAGCAATGCCAAACAGTCCATAAACTGGTGGGTCCCTTGGCTTCAGCAGTAATGATTGAGGACCAAATCCTTGTTTGTAAATTAATGACCAGCTGGGAGAGTTGGTTTGGGACATTAACCCCAACTGGTCATTAATTTCCCAAGAAACGCTGCGGGCCAAGGTCACGACTGCTGTTCTAACCCTTTAGGAAGGCTGACATTCTGCCCTGGAACAAAGATTTCCATAAGGGCCTCTTTCTTTCTCATCGCCGTGGGGACACCCAATGCTGAGGCCGTAGTGCTGCATTAGGAACCCCTTGGCCCCACATTTCCCCCCCACTGCTGGCAACATTTGTTCCTCTGATTCAGTCCTGACCAACTTCCCAGGTTACTCTCTGTAACAAGGTTGAGGGGGTCCTTGGTGAGTCTTTGCAGGATGCAGCCCATGGAGTCATGTTCCCAGGGAATCTCCACTCAACTGTCCTTTCTTTATACCTTTCAGTGTACAGTCGCTATTGACAATGGGCCTGATCCTATGGCCTGCAGATCCTGCATGCAGCCACGTGCGCTGGTGTGCATCTCCGTTGTCAGCACGTAGTGCTGCGCCAAAACTGCACACATCTTGCACACCATGATCCGCAGGCCGTGAGATTGAGCCCAATGTCTCCTCTGTGCTTTCGCTTTCTCCTGCAGCTCTCACGCCACTCTCCTTGTCTGACTGAGGCAGAGTCCTACCCAGCTCCTGACTCCACAAGGTCTCCTTGAGAGTCCTCCCTGGCTTCTGCTTCTCCCAAGCACCGCCTTCTCTGAGCCTTGCTCGGACCTTTAGGCTTTGGAGCTGGCCCAGCCACACCCAAGTCCAGATAGGAGGTACTCAGGCGCTGTCCCTCATTCCACATAGCGCCTGAGGCTCAGATAGCACCGGCAACCCCTGCAGGTGCTAAGTCTCTTAAAGGGCCCACTGCTCAGATAGTTCGCTCCTTGCTACACCCTCCTTCTGGAAGCACCTTCCTTCCAAGGGGACGGTTAAATACAGCAAGCCTACAAAGGCACGTGCTAAGCTCAACTGCTGTGACGCTGTCTGTTTGGGGGATCAGAGTCTGTCTCTTCAGACTCCCCTCCTCAAATCTGTGGCAATTTCTGATGCTTCCCCAGCAGCTGCTGGATTTTCCTTCCCCAGCAGAGTAGAAGTGGGACAATGCAGAGCAAAACTCAGGGCCATTAGGGTGAGGGAGGAAAGCCCTGGCCAGCAGGGAAGGGTAAGGAGGGAGAAGACACTAGGGGGAAGAGTGAGAGAGACCATACAAGCTGCTGGGCTGGGAGATAGCAGGTTTATAGATGCCACTGATCAGGGGTGTCAAAGATGCCGGTCACAATCAACCAGTCGATCACAATTCCCCTGAGGGATCCTGAGCTCAACTTTGGTTGGCAGCTGGGCCACATAAAGACTGTGGTGCTCCGTCTCCCTCTAGTGGTGGTGCTGGGCCACACAGAGGCTGTGGCGCTCTGTTCCCCTCTAGTGGTGGCGCTGGAGCACACAGAGGCTGTGGCGCTCTGTCCCCCTCTAGTGGTGACGCTGGACCACACAGAGGCTGTGGCGCTCTGTCCCCCTCTAGTGGTGACGCTGGACCACACAGAGGCTGTGGCGCTCTGTCCCCCTCTAGTGGTGACGCTGGACCACACAGAAGCTATGGCGCTCTGTCCCCCCTCTAGTGGTGGCGCTGGACCACACAGAAGCTATGGCGCTCTGTCCCCCCTCTAGTGGTGGCGCTGGACCACACAGAAGCTATGGCGCTCTGTCCCCCCTCTAGTGGTGGCGCTGGACCACACAGAAGCTGTGGCGCTCTGTCCCCCCTCTAGTGGTGGCGCTGGGCTTACACAGAGGATGTGGTGCTCTGTTCCCCTCTAGTGGTGGCACTGGGCCACACAGAAGCTGTGGCGCTCTGTCCCCCCTCTAGTGGTGGCGCTGGGCTTACACAGAGGATGTGGTGCTCTGTTCCCCTCTAGTGGTGGCGCTGGACCACACAGAAGCTGTGGCGCTCTGTCCCCCCTCTAGTGGTGGCACTGGGCCACACAGAAGCTGTGGCGCTCTGTCCCCCCTCTAGTGGTGGCGCTGGGCTTACACAGAGGATGTGGTGCTCTGTTCCCCTCTAGTGGTGGCGCTGGACCACACAGAAGCTGTGGCGCTCTGTCCCCCCTCTAGTGGTGGCACTGGGCCACACAGAAGCTGTGGCGCTCTGTCCCCCCTCTAGTGGTGGCGCTGGGCTTACACAGAGGATGTGGTGCTCTGTTCCCCTCTAGTGGTGGCGCTGGACCACACAGAAGCTGTGGCGCTCTGTCCCCCCTCTAGTGGTGGCACTGGGCCACACAGAAGCTGTGGCGCTCTGTCCCCCCTCTAGTGGTGGCGCTGGGCCACACAGTGGCTGTGGTGCTCTGTCCCCCTCTAGTGGTGGTGCTGGGTCACGCACAGGCTGTGGCGCTCCATCCCCTACATGCAGGCTGCCACATTTTGTCCCCCTCTAGGCGTGGTACTAGGCTACACAGTGATTGATAAGTCCACTACTGAATTAAGCTACCAATTCGCTAGATCTAGAGATCGGCTCATACAGTTCCCATGGCTCCCATCCTCACCCAGAGGGATTGGGAGGATGAGGAGTTATACTTCAAGTCGAGTGTCCCCCCCGCCCCCCATCTGTCTACCTTTGAGTTCCATTAGGGATTAAGAGACAGACTATCCCAAATGCAGGTTATGAAGGAAGCTCCCCCTGGCACCTTGGAAAGCCAAAGATTGTCCTCCATCACTCTCTGAAGCTTTCCTCATTGGTTAGCGCTGCGGGACATTAGTCCTGGATGACAAATTATTTGGTCTGAAAACAGGTCTTTTGTTTCGTGGGCTATAAAGACAACATGGCCACTTTCTGTACTTTTGACCTCGGGAAAGCAAAGCTACAGATAATAGAATTAAACCCTCATTTCACTTGAGATAATATTTGTACAAGCTCCCTTAGTAAAACGCCATGGCCACTGCCAAGTCTGCAGGTTATCACTTCCACAGGCTGAGTGTTTGGAGACAGGGCTCTGGGGGTGGGGGAGGGGGCAGCGGGTGGGAGAATGGGAAGGGGGCTGTAACCGTAGAACGCTTTTCCTACTCAGCCTGACGTTTCCTTCATGATTTGAGCTCAGACGAAAATAATGGCGAGGATATTTTTTATTGGCCCAACACAGAAACATTATATAAGGTTTCAAGGCCACACGGAAGATTTTTTTCAGCCAGCATCCCCGTAGACTTTGCAAAGGGGAGAAGGGTGTGATTCCAATTGGAATAAGAATCTGAATCAATTGGGCGTGATTCCAATCGGGTTCTTCTTTTAGGGGATCATCAACACTTGAAGCCTTACCCCTTACTATCTTGAATGATCCTCAGCAATAATAGCATTCTCTGCCAAAGAGTCGGCAGGAGACAGAGAGAGACTGTTCTATTCTAGAGGGAAAATTTCCCTCCTCCCTTCTCTTTGTTGTTGTGTTTCGACGCTAACCTGGACCAGGATGATCCAAGATCAGAGATTCCTTTGTATCTCAGGAGCCAGCTATTTTAGCCCTCTTTGCTCCCATCGTCCATTGCTCCTTAAAGCAGAATTACCTATTCAGTTGTAGTGCTCATTTACGCAGCACCAAAAGGCCTCCAGCACCCAAAACCAGGTTGGATATTTTAAAGGAGCCCATTCCTGTTTTACCCATGATGCTAAGCTGTTGTGAAAATCTAGCCAGAAATTGTTCTGCAGGTTCTGAAAATCTGGTCTTTTGAAAATCACATATAAATCGGAGTGGTAAAAGCTACAGCTGGCTGTACTACAAACCCAGCTGATTTGGTTCAAGAGGAAAGCCGGTATCATAAAATCACAGGATTGGAAGAGACTTCGGCCCCTTTTATACGAGGTGCTGAAAAGCGCCTCCTGAGTCCCATGTTGAAAGCCGCGCGGGGAGTGTTTACATGCCCCCTGCGCTGCCAGAAGTGACGTGCTCCCAACAGAGAGCGCGCGACTGCCGCCAACGGGGAGCACGTCACTTCCGGCAGCGCGGGGAGCATGTAAACACTCCCCGTGCAGTTTTTCTCTGAACGCGGGACTCGGGAGGTGCTTTTCAGAGCCTCGTATAAAAGCGGCCTCGTTGGAAGAGTCTAGTCCAACTCCCTGCTCCAAGTCAGGTTGGGGGGAAATGTGATTGGCTGAACAACTAGTTAGTAGCAGAGACAGGATTACTGTCTGGGTTTCCGGACCAGAGACGTAACCACTGAACCATGATGCCTCTCTAAAGTCATGAGTCCCATCAGGTGGGCTCCAAAACGCACCCGTTTCAGTGGCCTACAGTGTGCAAGGGAGTGACGTGACCGGATTCACGTCCATTGACCTTTGACTTCTCTCCAACCCAATGGATTGGGTACTCATTCGAAGCCAGGGTGTCTGGAGTAACTAGCCAGGCTGGATCCGCATTGGGGTCAATCCCATGGCCAGCATGCATTGCGTGTAACTTGTGCGCACGAACAGCGCACACGTCCCTAGGGAACACCGTGTGCAGTGCGGAACCCACCCGGATTGCGACCATTATCCGCTGCTTTCTGTAAAGGCCCAGATACTCACCAGTATCTGGTTAGCGTTCAGTAGATTATCCGGTTTACCAGATTACCGATTTATCACAGAAGAACATAAGAAATGCCACGCTGGGTGGACCCATGGAGCCCAGCATCCTGTCTCCAACAGTGGCCACTGGCGTTCCACAACTGTATTGTCTGCTGAGTGAAAAAGTCCTTCCTTTTGTTTGTTTTAAATCTGCTTCCATTTAACTTCAGAGAGAGTCCCCTTGTTCTCTTATTGCAAGAAAGGAAAAACAGTTCCCTATTTACTTTTTCTACACACTGCTCATGATTTTATAAACTTCTATCCTATCCCCCCTTAATCACCTCTTTTCCAGCTAAACAGCCCTGGCCTGTTGAGCCTCTCCTCATATGGAGCTCGATCCATTCCTTCTATCATCTGTGTTGCCCTTCTCAGAACCTTTTCCAGTTCTATGATGTCTTTCCTGAGATGGGGCGACCAGAACTGCATGCGATAATCAAGGTGGGGTCGTACCAAAGATTTATACAGCGGCATTATGATATTTTCCCTTTACCACATTAGCATTTGCCATATTTACCGCATTAGATGAGTTGAGTCTTGGAAGTTGAGTCACTAGGCTGAACTGGTCCAAGTCCTTTTGCATTAACTGAATATGTTCCAGGACGGGTGTAAGAGGAATCAGTCCCATCCAAGGAGATGTACATGTTGTTTTCGTTATTACAATAATTATAACTAAAATTGTCATTTTCGCTTTTGTTATTGCAATAACGAAAACCACCAAGGATAACCATATCAAAAATGACAACTGAGAATACCAATACCGAAAACAATAACAATAACCAAAACGATAACTAAATGATAACAAAAACAAAAGCGACAATATTGTTATCGTTATTATTATTCGTGTTGTGGCAGTTGGGTTTTGGAGGGGAAACGCGGAGAGGGGAGGAGGGAGCAGACATCTCGGAGCCCTAAACAGGGTTGAACTCTTGAACTGTGTCTGTGTTGGGAGGGGCGAGCAGCTCAGCAGTATCTGTTGGATGTATCACTGTCCAATGAGCAGCTCAAGCCGGCCCCAGCAGTCTCATGGCACTCTATGATTGCTCAATGCCTGCTGCCTCCCACACCCAATCAGGGGGGCTTTGGGGTAGGGCACTGCAGCCCTTTATAATGGGAGGGCCAGGCCTTTTCTCTCCGTTCTGTGAGAGCTCTGCTTGTCAGGTTGCGTTTACAGAACTGTGGTGCTTGCACATAAAAAAATCCTCCCTAACCCTCAATGTATTCCCACCAATACCTTTCCTTCCTCCTACCCTACATTTTACCTTCTCCCTTTCCCTGCCCTTCTCCCACCGTACATTATATATATAGATAGTTGTATAGATTAGATATAGATATATATTATAGACAACCATATAGATTAAATTAGAATTATATTAGATAATTGATAGTTTCCCTCTTCCCTTCCCCTGTCTCCCTTAGATTTAGAGATATTAGTTGTACACGGGAATCAATAACGATACCAATACCAAAAATAAAATCTTCATTTGAAACAGTACCAATAACGATAACAATAAAAATAAAAATGATAGCAATATTGATATCAATATCGATAACAAAAATGATATTGATAACAATATCAATACCAATAACGATATAGATACCAATAATTAAAATGAGAAATAAAGGGAACAAAATTTGGGGCAATAAGCCAGTGTCTTGTGCTGAGAATGCAGTGGCTACTCAACTACTTCATGCTTACATTAATGAGAGGAGATGTTCCACATTTAAATGTTTCTTGACTCTTATGCTGAGCAGGATACAGTGGTCTCCCAGGCTAGTGTGTTGGCAGCTATGTTTGGATTTTTTCCATGCCACATTCCTTTCTCTGCAAAACACTGAGCCTTATCCTCAACTAGAGTAAGCCAATGCCTCTCTGTTGACTCCCAGGGGCGCCAATTTCAGTAGGGTTGGACCAAGGTCCATCAGCTGCAGATCTGATTTGACCCTTACTGGAAAGTGCCAGAGCTTGTCTCCTGACTCTAGTGGGGTGCTGCTGACTCATTGCCTTTCCCTGGGCTCATCAGTGACTGGGACTTTGCCAGAAACACTTGAACATTTTGGATTAAAATATGTGAGAAAACGGAGCCGTGGATTAGAGACAGAAATGGAAATGGGGCCAGGCTGGACTGGGGAATCTGATGAACAGGCTAGAGAAGGCAAGAATGGAGGCTTCGAAGCAGGTGAAGGAGTATTAGGGGCTCAGCAGATCCAGAGGGGTTTATGGAATTATTAGTCTTTTGGGTTGGAGTATGGCAGGTCAGACGGTCACCTGCCAAACCGTAAGACAACACCGTTTCTGGGAGGCTGAGCAAATAACTCGTGACTCGTGACAGGAGATGAAATAGGACCCTAAGAGTAGCCAGGAATTTGATCTTTACCCCTTTCCCAAGGAAACGGCCATTTGATAAAATGAAACGGCTTTTGCACAAGCCCGGGAAGGAGTATCTGAAGACTCTGTCTCCTTTGGAGAGGGTCTGCAGTAGAAAACTATTTCTGTTGTCATTTTGGATGCGGCTGTTGAAAAACATCATGGAATCATAGAGTTGGTGGTACCTCAAAGGTCCTGCATCCTGCTTGAATACAGGATGATGACAGCTACAGCATCCAGCTATGGGAAGCCTACAGCCTCCCTAGGCAACGTGTTCCATTGCTGCCCAACTCTTTACTGTTGGGGCGTTTTTCCTTCTATTTCACCGAAATCTCCCTTCCTTTCATTTCAACCCATTATTTCCCTCTGCAGCAACGCAGAACATGACCCGTCTTCTTGGTGCTGCGCACCCAGAATGAGCTAAACATACCCGGTTCTTTCAAACTTTCCTCAAAATATCTCACTGACTGGCTTGGCTCTTGTTGCTTCCCAAAGAACAATCTCAAACATGTTTTTCCAAATTTTCCAATTATTTTCAGAAAGCCCAAGTTTCCACAATTTGAATATTTTGTTGCTCAAACCACTCCCGCCCCCAAATTAGCAGTTTAATACTGAAGCTGTAGGAACTCAAGTCTTTCTTTTTGGAGGTTCCAATACAGTTATTGGTAGGTCATTCATATGGCATTTACACCATTGATGCTATTGGTCCTCCCACCATTGATGGGTCAGATAAGCTAGTGCAAGCCAATTATAGATTCTTAGTGCAAGCTCCTGAAATACACTTAGGTCAGAACTGATCTCGATTATAAACTTCCCACCTCCACCTGCACATCTTCTAAGCTGCAGGAAAAGATATTCCTTGGGGTGTTCCAATTTTCAAAGGGGCCCAAGAGAAAAGAAGGTGCAATGTCCAGAGGTAAAGCACAATCTTTGTGTCTCTCTTCATTCATTACAGAAAAATAGAGTTGACTGAGACTGGAATATTTTTTTTCCTGAGAAAATTTTTCAATGTATAATTTATTTCAGTATATTTCAGTTTGTTTAGGGGGTTTTAAAATTATTTTTCTCTTCCCCCCCTCCCCTGATTAAAAGAGCACCCCAAATCTTCAGGAACAAGAGAATTCCAAAAATTGTCAAGGAAAAAATTCCAGGACCTGGGGGAGGTGGGAGGGAATTAAAATCCAGTTAGCGAAACCCCCAAACTATTTTATTTTTGACACAAAAAAGCAAAAATAAATAAATAAATGCAAAGCAAAATTTGGAGCCGGACATTCCTCTTGACATTTTTTTTTTAAGTTGGAAACGATGCTATTTATTTTTTTATTTCCAGGAAAGAAAGATACGGTTTGAAATATCCCAGCCGGTTTCAATAGGAAATCAGGAAAGGGCAGAAATGTCATTTCCTTATAGGACATTTTGAAAAGACACCTTTAACTGCTTCTGACAGATCCCATTCTAGGATAAGCTTCAGCTGTTGAGCTTGTGTCTTTGGAGCATAATAAGAGAGACAATCCATAAAATTTGGAATCAGAAACGTCAGCCTTGGGGACGTGAAGGTACGTTACTTGTGGGAGGTACGTTACTTGTGGTAGGTCTGAGTGTTGTACTAAAGATGTTCATAGTTACAAGAACTTGTAGGCTTTCTAAAGATGCTATAATTTGCTTGTGCTGTTAGCTCTGCCATGTCTGGTGTAGCTACCATGGGGGGGGGGGGGGGGAAGGAGCTCAGTTGTGCCTGGTCTCTGGAGGAAAGGCTTGCGGCAGTGGTCTTCAGCAGGGGTCCTAGCTGCACACCCCCCCGTAGCAGCGGGGTCCTGACCACCCCCCTATGTTGGTTTGCAGGAGAGTCCCTTTAGAGTAACAGCTGGAAGTGAGGGCCCTTGTCCATCCCCACCACAGAGACCCCTTGCTTCCCCCTTCCCTCCCCCATGTCCTTAGCAGCGACATGAACCTGGCCCAGCACGTCTTTGCTACACCCCTGCAGCTGTTGACCCTTCTGCGGTGTCTTTTGGAATCTGCATCCCTCGATAAGGAGAGTCCTCATTCGGATGGCAGCTGGGATGCAGGCCACGTCGCTCCAAACAGAGCATTCAAACTGCTGCTTATTAATGATCCATGGCACCTGCTTGGGAAAGTGTGAAAAACATTCCTTCCGCCTCGGGGATGACTTTCTTCTCTGTAATATTTTCTCACCTGTCTCTTCCTTGGCTTCTTCTTATCGCTAAGGAGATCAGAATGAATGATAGCGCTTCTAAAGGGAGTGACCATCAAACCAACTCTCAAGAAGTGGTGAATGTTGCACATCAAAGGTGGGTTACCTCCCTTCCAGATTTGTAGACTTCACAGTCAGAATTCACCACGGAGATCAACTTGGCAGTGATCCACAAACTGCTTCCTCTGGAGCAGGACTATACTGAAGCCCTACTGAGTAAGTAGTTGGTGAACCGTGGCTGCAGTCTGTACAGCAAGCCACTGAATTACAGTGGGCGTAATTAGAATGAGGAAGGTGTGGAACCTGTCCGCCCCTCTAAGACGATTCTGCTCTCCACAATTCCAGAGTCAGAACTTATGTGAGTCTAGAAGATCCAGCTAGAGGTGAAACGATTTTTCACAGCAAACACTGTTTCTGTTGGAAATGATCAATTTTCCGCTTTCCTGGTGATGCAGGAAAATCATCCGTGTGTTCGGGTTTTCATCCGGCATTTTTGTCAACCTTGAAAATGCTGGAAAGTGTCAAAATGTGCCAAATTCTTTTGGGAAATTTGCCAGAAGAAATACTGTGAAAGCAGCCAATGGCGGAATTGGAATTCCATTTCTAAACTGGAATTAGCCAAGCTTTGAACAACCATCCAACTTTCTAAAGTTTCATTAACAATGAAGTGATTCATCCAAATCCTGCTGCAGCCAAAGGGAGCCTTTCCATTGACTGAATGGGCCTTGGAGTAGGTCCTGAAAGAGTAGGTCTTGACTTTGAATTACACCTGAAACGAATATTGGTGGAAAGAAATAGGTCCATTGAATTTGCACTCTTCAACGTAAAAAATAACCAATACACCCATTTTAGGTACTGGTTAGTTTGGGTATTTCAATTCAGTTATCAGTATTTGCACTCGTGTCACATCCAAAATAAAGTAACTTAACTGAAATAACAAAGATAAGCAATGTATCCAATTCAGCAGCCATGCAAATACCCATTTTGGTTGCCAATATTTTTTTATAAGTTCAGGGAGTTATCCCAAAATGCAAATAATCTCCATGAATGCAAAATCCACTATTTTGATCCAGCTTTCCTTTGAATACAAAGCATAATTGCGCAAAACCCAAAATCAACCCTAATCAATATCGGGGTGAACATCGGTTAAGAATTATCCACCCCGTACATCTTCTCTACTGTAGAAATCCCCTCCAGACTACGTCAGCAGAGACTGGTCATTTTGAGAGCAGTGCTCTGAAGAAGGCTGGGTTTGTCCCAATTCTATTAAAAACATATTAATTCTCAGAAGGCGGGGGGGACACAATTATTTCCTTATATGAGACAATGCATCAGGGTAGTTTTAGGACTTTGAAAATGATGGAGACGAAGTAGTTCAGGTGATCTGTTTTATTGGACCAGCTTCTGTTGGTGAGAATATTTATTTATTCATTCATTCAATTTTTACCCTGCCCTTCCCTCAAAGGTTCAGGGCAGCTTACAAAAATATAATAATAATAATAATAATAATAATAATAATAATAATAAATAAACATAAAACAAATAGAAAAACATATTAAAAACATATAAAGGCAATTAACCCACCCCCCTCCCAACCCCATCACCAACCCTCTCCCACCCCTCCACCCTATCCCACCCAACCCTATCTCAGTCCATCCAATGCCTGGCCAAACAACAAGGTCTTGCATCTCTTCCTAAAGGTGAGCAGGCCTCGAGCTTAGACAGATCTCAAAGCTGAGAGAGTTCCATAACTGCAGAGCAGTCAACAAGAACGCCTCTCTGCATGTCTTCATATGAACCTGACAGGCAGTTGGCACTCTCAAGCGGACACCCTTGGCCAACCTCAGAGGCTGTGACGGAACATAAGGGAAGAGGCGGTCCTTCAGCTACCTGGGGCCCAAGTCATTTAGGAAGGGTCCTGTGTGGACCAAAAGCTTCCATATTCTCACCAACAGTAGTTGGTCCAATAAAACGGCTTTATAGGGCAAAACCAGCACCTTGAGTTGTGCCCAGAAAGCTATTGGCAGGAAGTGCAAATTCCAGCGCACCGATGCAATGTGCTCATGGAAATCCACCCCCGACAGAAGCCGGGCCACTGCATTCTTCAGCCACTGCAGCTTCCAAACAAAGGGGCTGCCCTTTCAGAGGGCAGCCTCGCGCAGAGTGCATTGCAATAGTCTAGCCTCGAGGCTACAAAGGCCTGGATGAGGGTGGCCAAGGCCAAGTCGGATTTAAAATGTGGCAGCCTTCTCACCAGATGAAGATGGTGAAAGCGCTCCTGGCCAGTGCCGCAACCTGGCCATCCAGGCACAGCAATCGATCCACGAGCACCCCAAGGCTGTGAACCTGAGTGACCAAAGGCGGGTGGACCCCATCAATAACAGATGTCCCTATGTCCCCCAGGTCACATGGCAGGCCAACCACCATCCCCTCGGTCTTGTCTGGATTCAATATGGAAGCTCTCGGGCCACACAGGCATGTAACGTAGCACGCCTAGAACATGTATGTAACATGCCTAAGGAAAGGCCCTGTGTGGACTGAAAGTATTCTCACTGACAGAAGTTGATCCAATAAAAGGGATCATCGGAACTACTTTGTCCTCCATCTCTTGCATTAGGGACCTACACGGCAACCAACAACACACTTTCTCTAGAGCAGGGATGGGGACCCTCAGGCCTGGGGACCAAAACGCGGCCCACAGAAGGTTTTTATGTGGCCCCTTTCCCATTCCTAGATCGGGCCCCTAGATCCAGTTCCAACCTCCAACCATTGGGAAGAAACAAGCAAACTGAGCTCAGGGTAAGCGGGAAAAGACGGGGGCGTCCGCGCACAATGAAAGGTTCTGCAAAACCAGGACGGCTTTACTGAAATTGCAACTGGATGCTTTTGCGCAAGCACAAAATGGCGGCCGGGATTCTGTACCAGAAAAGAATAGCAGACGCCATTTTGCACCTACGCCAAAGGCACCTTTCATTATTTATTTATTTATTTTTGTTCGCTCCAGTCTCGAACCGGGTCACAATTTTGTTTTCAACCGTAGTTTGTTGGAAGCGTTTGCAGTCACCTGAATGTCTGAATTGGAGTCGCCCACCAAAATAAAATTAATGTGTTTGTTATTTCGGATATTTTGTTTCAGGGATTTTGGTTATTTCCTCACGGGAACGGCCCCTTCTTACAGCATCCACTTACCTTCAGTTCCAAGTGTGTGAATTCTCTTCTCTAGCAGCTGAGTGCACAGTGAGATTCTGAGCCTCCGTTCTGCCTTTTTTATTATATCTTTGAATGGGCAGAAGAAGGAGGGGCAGGATTTCGAGTATTTTAACCATATGCACAACCCGACTTAAAATTAATCCCGGACAAACCTCCGGCTCTGACCCCTTTGAAGATCAAGGGAAGGAGAGAATCCACCTCACCCTGTTTGGCTCCTAATTATTAGCAGTTTCCAAGCACCGGGAGGAAGTACCGACCATCTGACCATTTCCAGCCCTCGTTATGCACTGGGCACACTCGGAAAACCCTCAGCAGGCAAAAAGTAACAACCCAAAACAAAAAGCTGCTGCCCCACTCGCAAAAGGCATTCCTTTCGGCCGACAAGACATTCTCCGTGTCGCTGGTTCATCTCACTCCCTAGGCCTCGTTGCTACCGGATCTGGATTGGCGGCAGCTGCAATTAATTATTAATTAAACCATCTTGCAGGGAGGAGACCCGCTCCTCCTTGGGGGGGGGGGGGGGAGACTTTTGCAGCGCTCTGCTAAGTGGCACTGGGCTTTTTCGCACACTCTTTGAATTGGTCCCATTCCTCCCTGCCCTCCTCTGAAGTTCCTTCGACTCGTCAAGGGAGGCAATGTGGTTCTGCTTAATAACTTCACACGTCTGGGCAGGACAGGCCGAAAAGCAGAGGCAACGCGGAGCGACAGACAGAGATAGGTTCCTCATGTGGGAGGGTGTCACTTTTACTGGGTAAATCAATTCCACATTTCCCTTCTTATCTTGAAAGCAATAGGAGGACAAATTACATTAGCTTGGATCTGTCTTACGGCTTCCTTAGACTGATCCGCTGCAAGCTGAAGTTCTCCAAAGGGCCAATGTGTCTTTTCTTGGTATGGATGTGCTGACTGGTATTTCTATATGGGGAGACAGAGGTCGGGAATACAGGGGTAGCGAGCTCAGGACTGTTTGTGGAGGGAAGACAGAAATGATTTGGTATCTTTGGGGTCCAGCATGTTGTGACCAGCAATGGGTAAAGGTCTAAGATTTAGAAAGTCAAATCTGGCCTTGCCCAAACTTGTAGATCTGGAAAGGCCAAAAGATCTCCCTGCAGTTGCACGACCTTGCCTGCTTTCTGCACCAGGGGGACATTTCTCCTTGCAAGTCAGATGGAAGTACAGAACACAATGAGGAAACCATTTTAAAAAAGGTATAACCCAGGGGTGGGGAACCTCTGGTCTGGAGACCAAATGTCACCTGTGGCTAGTTGTTATTTCACTCCTTTCCTTTCCTGGATCTGGCCCCTGGATCCAGTTCCCACCTGGCCCTTGGATACAATTCCCACCCCCCAAGCTAGCACTGAAAACCTGAGCTCAGGGGAAGGGAGCAGAGATGAAGTAGGGGAAAATCCATGACAGATCCATCACCTGGTAGGGGCGTGCAGCCAACTACTGCTACTCATGATTTCTGTAGCGCCACTAGTCGTACTCAGCGCTTCACAGATACACAGAACATAAAGACAATCCCTGCTCCAAGGCGCTTACAAAGACACAGACAACTACAAATAAGAGTCTTCCGATGAATTACGGAATGCAGGATGCACGGTTTCGGTAAACTTATTTATTTTGGTTAACGTGGTTGAAATCCACGAGGCTATGATAGGATTAGGGTCTGGGTTCATGATTTAAAAGCCATCTCAAAAAAGTGGGTCTTTGGGCGGGACTTGAATACGGACAGGGAGGTGGCCTGACGCACCCACCCCCCACCCAGGATGAATGTTCTGAGCGTGCCGTATGGCAAGGTGAAAAGATTACGGCATAGATCCGGCGCAGCAGGCGCATCATTCATTTTCGTTTACAAAAACACCTTCGTTTTGGCGAGGGGGTTCGTAAAGAAAATGTTCATTTTCGGGGGAGCAGGGGGTATTTATTTATTTAAAATAATTTTAAAAAATTAAAAACACTGCACATGTGGTACTACTCAGCACTTGGGTACTGCCCACACTCGACAGACTACATGAACATGCAGTGAAATCTCATTACACTGGGACACAGCACTGTACCATGCCCTGCTATATGATCAGACTTCACACCATGCTATAGCAGTGAGTTCCACAGGTCACTCTTGCACTGTATGAAGAAATCCTTCATTTTGTTTGTTTAAAATCAGCTGCGGGTAATTTCCTCAGCCCCCTCTCTGGACAGAGCATCTTATATGGAGTAAGACTCATCTGAAGTTCCACAAAGTAATTTATTTTCAAGAGGCGATGATTTCACTGATGTTCTCGGTGGAGCGATTCATTTTTCTTCAAAGTGCTTCAAGAAAAATCTATGGGTCCTGAACTGACTGAAGCTCATCATTTAGATTAATTGGATTTTGCTCTTTCCAAACCCAAAGCAGCTCGGAATAAAAACCAGCCCACGGGCATCTGGTGGGAAGGAGCAGCCCAGATCCTGTGGCAAGGTGCAGAAAGCGGCCCAGAGTGTCTTCGAGCACCCCCACTGCCTCAGGAGCTGGTGGTACAGGTGAAGAGACGGCATTGATTGATGGTAAGCAAAAGCGCTAACATGATGGATTGGGAGGCAGAGCCATTCCCACTAGGAAGAGGCTGAAGAAGATGGCTAACTTGTTTAAGGCTAAATTTTATTTATGATGGGATGAGGAAGAACCTGGAAGCACAAGTGGAAGCCACGGGTTAAAAGATAAAGGCTCCATTCTTGAACCAGGGAAAGGTCGGTCCGAGAATTTGGGAATTCAAGACGAGGATCTAAATGTACAAAGACAAAATGAGGAAGGGGGGGTGCAAGTGCAATTCGTTTTTGCTTTTTTAATTACTAAAATGAATGGAGCCCCATTTGTTTTCGTAACTATAAAGACATGAAAGCAAATGATTGTCGTTTGCTTTCATCCGGTTTTGTTTAAGGAATATAATTAATAAATAAATCACTGTGCATTCACAAAATGGCTGCTGGGGGCATGCACGGACTGACTGCCCTTTTCCAAAATGGCAACAATGCTGTTGGTGCCATTTTGGAAAAGGGCGCGCGCATGTACTACAGAACAGCCCTGGTGGCCATTTAAATTTTTAAAAAATAAAAATAATCACAGTGTGCGTGTCTGACTGTTCTGAGCATGCACAGCCCTTTTCCAAAATGGCTGCCTGCAGCATCACCACCATTTTGGAAAAGGGCAGCCAATCTGCACATGCAGAGTGGCCTTTTTGCACATGCGCGGATCTGCTGCCCTTTTCCAAAATGGCGGTGATGCTGACACTGCCATTTTGGGAAAGGGCGCACATGTGCAGGATGGTCCGGTGGCCATTTTGTGCATGCACCGTGATTTATTTAGTTAGTTAGTTATTCATATTTTAATAAAACAGGGGAGGAGGGGGATCTGTTTACAAAAACCCGCGTTTTTGTGAATGAGAATGAAAATTAAAATGAATGGAGTGCCTTCTGCAGATCATGGTGTGGGGAGAGGGACCAGCTTCTCAGAGATCGCCTCTGGGGAGGACAGCAGAACCGGCACATCAAGAAGTTTCTCCAGGGAGGAGACAAACTAGGAGAACGCCTCCATTGCTGCGGGGAAGGTTCTCTCTAAAGGACAGTGCTCCTCTTCTCCCCTGAGACCAGTTACTGATCTGGCCTAGACCTGGAAGCCAATGGAAAGGGTCCTGGCCCAGACTGGCGCAGCCAAAGGGAGGGGTCTTGGTAGATCATCGGAGGCTGACACCAGGTTCAACTGGATCGCGTGCGCCATACATCTGGCCACCCTGCGGTAGGCTGTAGTGCTGGTGAGAAGGCTCTCTGGGCATCATGGCGGATCACAAACGGAGCATGAACCAACATTGTGATACTGTCCGTTTTGAGACGAGATGTGCCCACAGAAGTCTACCCCCTGTAACAAGAAGACTTGGAGTCTGGGAGGTTTTATTTAAGTTTCTCGTTCATTGTTAGAAGTTAAAAGAAGAGCAATCCATTGCTAGTTGCTGCTGTGCAGCCAGCTTTCCCGCCCGTCCTGGAGAAGGCGCGAGAGAGGGAGTGAGGCCTAGCAAAAGCGAGGCGAGCATGCCCAGGTAGGCCCTAGGCAGATAGGGAGAGAGTGCCAGCCAAGACAGGAAAAACCCCTCCCACAAGGCTGGGCTGTACCACGCCCCTCCAGGCCTGAGGTGTGCCCAGTCTCCCTGAGCTTGGGCTATACCAAGTCTCACTATAACACCCCCCACCCACCCAAATGCCCATCTGAAGGCGGCATGGGCAAACGTGCCCTCCGCGACCCACGTATTGCTCACCCATGCCCACGCACGGTGCGTCAAGGGGAAATCCAGGATGCTCCATGTGGGGGCAGGCCAAACTGTGCGTGGGTAGGGAATGCGCCCACCCATCCCTGGCCCGTTTGATTCCCTCCCACTCACCAGATGTGCATGGGCACTCTACACAGTGCACATGGACACACACACACACACACACACACACACACACACACACACACACACACACACACAC
>QEPC01012679.1:7113698-7125646 GCA_003113815.1 Sphenodon punctatus | reverse complement strand
CACACACACACACACACACACACACACACACACACACACACACACACACACACACACACACCAGCAGTGCCCATTTTAAAATGGCTGCTGTTTTTACGACAGCAAAAGTGGCACCTTGGACTGCGTTAGCAGAAGCATCGTTTCCAAGACTCAGCACATGATACCACACTGCTCTACTGAGAACTGGCTGGGAGATGTAGGCAAATTCGATGAGGATGCAGGAGATGGTGACAAGCTAAAGAAGATTTGGAGGAAAGCAACAAGGATGGTTACGGGTTTAGAATGGAAGACACGTAGGAAATGTGTTAAGGAACCTGGTACATTTAGCCCAGAGGGGAGGGGAGTGATAAAAATGAAATGGTACACAGTTACTGTTTTAAGATACTTTTAAAGGCCGCCTTCAAGAAGACAGCCAGCAATTGTTTGTCGTCCGCACTGACAAGGCAATGCCTTTAAGCTGAAGGAAGGAAGATGTAACTTTCCGGCACAGCCCTTCAATCAACATTGCACCGATTGGCAGTTATCCCACCGAGGTGAATATGATCTGACGAGAGGAGGGGAACAGGAGTGCAGTTGAATTTGATCCCAAAGCTCACACAGCCCCCAAAGAATTTTATTTCTTAACGTATGTTTAAAAGGTGATGATATTTAAAATAGCCATTGCAAATCACACCAGTTTGGTCTCCAGATTATTTCAGAACTTATGATGGAGTGGGAGGCAGCTCCCTCCTTCCCCCCAGTTACTAGGAGGGACCAGGGCCCCAAATTTCTCTCAGCAGGTTGGACTATAACTCATGCATACGCTAACTGCTTGTGCACTCATTCTGTGCCAGAGGATTGTGCTGAAACGATCAGGACAAACAAGAATGGCTGGACAGCACTGGAGCGAAGTGCCTAGAGAAGGGATTAAATCTTGCAGTGGATCCGTGAAGCCAATGAAAGATTTCTATCCCTAGCCGCTCTTCTTGCTCAAACAGGGAAGGCGCACTCTTGAGCTAGGTCTCCGTCCCACACAGCAATTTGTACGTGTCCAGTAAATAACGTTTTGTTGCTGTTGTTTCTCAACAAGGGTTCTAAAAAACGGAACCTTTTAAGACTCTCTCATCCGCTCTTTCCTGTAAATGAAAGTCTCTCCCTTCGAAGTGCCAGCTGGGACCCATTGCATTCATGCTTTTAGCAGGTCGAGCCTCACCACTTTTGTTTTATGGCCTGGTAGAAGATGCAGGAGTCCGTGGATTTGTTCCTGGCATTTTAAAGGACCACACGGGGGGGCCCTTTCTCAGGCAAGTGAAAAGTCGAACAATAGACTGAGGAATTACGAGGCAGGTATAATATGGAAGCAATCACGTGGAAGGGAGCTGTTAGGGGAAAAGTCATTAGTATGGACATTTTAGTCATTTGATGACTAATGATAGTCATATGAGGGTGCATTCCTTGCCAGAAGAAGGGATCTGTCTGGAGCGGAAATGAGCATTTGCAAGAACGGGTCTACCCAATGAGTATCCAGTACCCAAATGTTCCTGAAAATGTTGGATACTAATTGATACCCAATTATGACTCAATTCAGGTACCCGATATCCCAAAATGTCCCAGAATATCATCATTTGGTCCCAGATTATCAACGTCTGGTCTCAGAATATCGGCTTCGGGTCCAGAATTTTTCTGTTTTCCGTCCCAATTTTTTTTTTTAACACTAACCAGAAAATTGGTAACAGAAATGGTCGATTTTGGGGGGTGTTCGGTACCCAGTCAGTGATCGTTTAGCCCAGCAGGTACCGGACGCCGTACCTGACAATGATGGTACACTACGTATCCGTTTCAGTTCTACTCTATGTGGCCTTGAAACTTGCATATTCTTTCCAACGGCAACTTCCACTAGCTTGCGTACATTCTCTCCAAGGCTGTTTTATTGGTTCAGTAAAAGGGATCATCTGAACTCCAGTGGTATGTCTTGGGCGCTGATCTCGCCACCGTCATCCATGCATTCATCACCTCGAGGCTGGACTACTGTAATGCCTTCTATGTGGGGCTGCCCACAGTGATGATCCGGAAGCTGCAGCTGGGGCAGAAAGCGGCGGCCTGTCTGCTTACTGGGACGGGTCGCCGGGAGCGGATTCACCAGGTGGGCTCAGATGGCTTCAGCCCCCGCATTGGTCAGCCGTGGCTGACATCATGCTGTCTCCACCCCCATAGTCAGGGCTGGGGCGGGATTTGCAAAGCTCTTTAGGGATGACTTGCTTCCGCCTCAGCCGCTGCTTTCTGCTCCACGCTGAGGCTGTGCTCACTGTACCATACCGGAGGCGAGCAGATCATCGAGCGTGCAAATGCCCAGAGCGTAGAGCAAGCTGCTCGACTGTAAAATTAACACCATGGTATTTATTTAAGCCAGGGGTGGGGGGACTTTTCCCCTCCTGTGGGCCATTTTGAAAATGAGTACAAGATAGGTGTGAGAGAGTCACGGGCAGCATCAAATCAGGCTCAGATTCTTGTTCTATAGGTTTGGGGTACTGTCCCTTTAAGAACTCAGGCTGAAAGCCAGCTGACAGGCAGCAGCTGCATATTGAAAGCCGTGACAACGCTCAGTCTGTGGAAACAGACTGAACGCTAACTCCACTTTCACATTTCGTATGCCTGCCTCGGTGCCCTAGGCAGCCCTGCAGCAGGCATAGGCAATGTCAAAGTGGAGTTAGCGTTATGTCTGTTTCCACTGAGCTCAGATGCAGCTGGTGGCTTCTAGGAGCTCTTGAAGGCCCTGAAACATGTATGTTTCATAAGCAGCCTGGAAAAACGTAACTAGGTGGCAGCCCTAAACGTGCCGCCTCTCAAGCTGGGGAAAGCCAGAGTCTCTCGGGCACAGAGGGAAATGGCCAGGCTCGGCCGCTACAAAAGGAAGTGGACTGTACGACAAGACTGCAAGGCCCTGCCACAATAATCGTCCAGATAGGAATTGGGGGAAGAGGCATTGAAGGGCGGGAGGCTCAGGAAGGGGAGAGGGGCCACATCATGGATCCATCCCCCTGTCCTCTTTTCTTCTCCTTAACCCTGAGCTCATTCTTTCAATACAAGGGATTGGGTTCACAGGCCGGACCCCAGACTAGCCCTTGGGGTCTGGCTAAGTGGAGGATTTCACACGGGCTCTTTGAGACGGTAGCGACGTCATCCTTTATTCTATGGCCGGAAAAAACAGCAAAATAGACTAAGCTCGGGTCCCCGGCGGCTGGAACGCACATGAAGTGATACCAAAATCCTTTGCTTGTTTATATAGGTGCTGAAGCTGCACGTGCACTCCTGGTCGAGGTCTGGGATCGTACCCAAGTTGCGGAGGGAGTATTCATTGACTGTTTGACGTTTTGGAGCCCACCCTTTGCATTTTTGCTTTTCCCACACGCAACCCTGCAAACATCCCCAAAACACTTGGGCGCGCTGTAAGTTACCATAGACCAAACCGACTGATGTACGAGTGTATGAGCGTCTCGGGAAGAAAGAATTGTCAAAGCGAGTTAGCAATTTCCTCCTTGAACCTAAACAATGTCTCGCTGAAGCCGTGCACGTCTCTGCCTTACGTCCTTTTTTATGGGACACCCCTGAAAGCTCACTCTGCTGCCTGTTCTGGCGCTGTAGGATGATGAACTCAAATGGCCAGAGAGTTCCCTTCTAGGGGTGCAACGTTTTGGAACATTGTTTGTCTCTGGTCGGCCAAAACGTCATCATCCCACGGGATCTTTAAGAGCTGCCAAACCTAATTGATCCAAGGGAAGTGTGTCGAAATGCTGAGTCCCTGCTGGGAATGAAACAAAAGAAGTTAGACGCAGTCAGAGAGCTGTGCAGATTTGGCAAGGAAGGCTACCAAGTTGTGGGTCTTTTTAAAGGCTCCCTTGCTACGATGGCTGATCCCAGAATCAGCCACCCTAACGGCTCTGATGAAAATCCTTGTAGGGTCATTTATAGGATCAGTCCCTTGTTTACATACAATCTTTTTAAGTACTAGATTTTTTTCCCCCCTCTTTGCTTGAATTTTACAACGCTACCTGAAAAAAAAAAAAACCAAACAAAACAAAACATTGCATTGATCCTTTAAGGTTAAGATCTCAGTGCACTTACATTGTTCTAACCTAGAGAGTTTGAAATTTATGGTCCCTCCTGTACCTCCCTGCCTCACCAGCTTCCTTGAGAGGACTCTGCAGCCGGCTGAAGGCCAACTGCAGTAAAATTTAAAGAGGTGCGAGAGAAACTTCCCAGAAAATATAAACATTTCATGGAAATGAAATAAGTCTTCCCTTATAGGCGCTCACCTCCACGAGCTTTAGATAAATGGAAAGGTATTCAGAATTGTAAGTGGTTATAAAGTGTGGTGTTCTAGATACATTTGTTTATGAGCAACGCAGAAATAGGTATTGTCTTAAAAGTCCGTCGAATCGAGTCGTTCGAGCCTGTCAGTCCTCCCCTTACCCCACACTCTGCCTCAACCCCCGGGTCAGCAGTGTGCACTAAAGCACAACTTGCAGCGCCAATTGGCTTGGTTTAATGCCTCCCTCTAGGATGGATGGCAACCACACGCCCCTCAGCCCCCACCCCTCGGAACAACCCCCATCCCCCCTGCTTGCTGCAATTGTCATCTCTGAACTCGTGACATCAATACGCCCAGATGGGGACCTGGAGAATTCCCCCCCCAAGTTTGGCGATAGGAAACTCATAACAAAAGCAAAGGAGCACGGCCCTGAAAGCGCCATTCACGCCGCGCCCAAGCTGACACAAGGCAAACGACACATGTTACCACGCGACAGCAAATGCAGGGAGCGCTAGGAACTGCCGTAAATTCCTCAGGCGGGTTGGCCGGGCACCCCTGGACGGAGCTTGGCTGGCTTTCCGCATTCTCCTTTCGGCACTTACACCGGCGGCAGGGGGGGTGGAAAGGGGTTATGTTTGTGGAGGGTCCAAGAGACTGGGAAAGCGACAGCTGGGAATGAGAGGAGAGATTTCAGAGGGGAGTTCTTTCCTTTGCAGGGTCTGTGCCAGAAGCCACCGATGGCTCGGGAGTGCAATATTCTGCTGTGTTGGGGAGTGTTAATAAATCCTCTTCCTGAACGTCGCCAGGCCAAGGGAGCTCCCTGCAGACCCAGGTTGTGATTTCTGACCTCCCACCCTGTTCCCGCCAGGCGTCCCCACCAGCAGCTGCTCACATATCTCTGGAGGCCACCGTCACAGTCATCATTTTTAAGCGGGACACGTCCACGTAGTTCCACCCATTTCCCCACCCACCTGAGCGCCTGTCTGAAGGGGGCATGAGTGGGCGCAGGCTCCCGTGACCCACGCATGGAGCATGAGGGACAAATCCGGGATTAGAGCTGAAGCGAATCGTTAAAAAATTATTTGCAAGTATTTCTGAGTTTCCGAGGGACCAGCTCCAAGGGTTCGGTCTCAGTACTCAGTAAAATACTCAGTAATAGTGATGGGACTCTGGGCAAAATTTCGGGTTTGGTTCTCATGTATTTCGGTTCTTTTCCGGTTTCGGTATTATCGGATCTGTTGCATTGATTTTTGTACCAGATTTTTAACATTGCGGTTATTCAATGGGGAAAACCGTAATGTTAAAAATCCGGTATGAAAAATCAATCCAAAGATTCGATAGTACCGAAACTGAAATGGCCATTTTCTGGTACTTTCGGTTTTATCCGAAACAGAAATTCCCATCTCTACTCAGTAAAATAAAAACGAGTGCCAAATATTTTCTGAGTGCCAAGTACCCGTAAATAGGTGCAGGAAAAACCCCATATGTTGCTCATTCAAGGATTTTCCAAGTACTGAGCAGCAGGCCGATTCCTCGGTTACTCGGTAAAACCGAGTTGGATACTGAGATACTCGGTTTAAAAACGAGTAATTTCGAATACCGAGTTTCAGCACTATTCGGGATGCTCCATGGGGGGGCAGGAGTGGGTAGTGCCTGGGTAGAGTTCACACCCAATGCACACCCATCCCAGCCCCGATTCACCAGGCAGGCGTGGGCGGTCCACGCACCACACACAGATGCACCACCCCCATCCATGTCCATTTAAAAATTGCCAGTGTCACGCTGGGATGCCTAGCGGGTTATCTGGACCATCACCATAGTGAGGTGAAATCTCCCCCCCAACAGGGGAGCAGCCAGCCTCACGGCCTCGAGAGCAAGGTTGCAACTTAGACCCAAGCTGCGCTGGGAGTGATGGTGTTTTCCAACGTTCAACTCAAATGTCCCTGCTCCAACGTGAGCCTCCCTGGCTCGGATGAGGAGTCAAGAGCTAGCCTGCGCGCGTCCTCGGTAGCCTCTCCTGGGAATTCCTAGCTCAGCAGTCAGAGAATTCAAAGCCTGGGTATTAAGCATACTCACACATAGCGGGTATTAAACGAGACAATATCCCGCTGGAGTCCATATTTGGTCCGTGCAGCCTCCGCTCACAGTTTGAGCACAACGAACCTCGCAGAAGAAGCGGTCCTTCCGGAGGTGCTCTGGGCGTTTGCCCACAGCTCTATGCTGCTGTGTTCACAGGAGGCTGCACGCCACCTCACTGATGGGACGCGGACACGTGGGTGCTCCTTCCCCCCGGATTAGCCGGCGATTGCCCGCATGGCGGAGTTGGCATGCTCCCAGTAGGAGCTGCAGGACGGGCGGGTGGGCCCTCCTTTGCCCCCCCCCCCGAGTATGCCAGCCCCTCCCCTTCAGAGTGCCAGGATGCCACTCCACTCCCAAGGGTGCATTGGAAGAGTCCTTTGTCCTTCCCCTGTCCAGCTTGGCCACACCCCCTTTGGAGCATTATGATGTCACAGGGTCAGGAGAGCCTCTTGGCCCTGATACAATTTCCCTGGTGCATTGGCCGCCCCCCTGCCCACAGTGCTTCAGCATGGCGGGGCGGGGAGGGGCATTCAGCAGATGGCCGTGGAGCAGACCAGCCACTCCCTCCCTGTCACCATAGCAAGCATGGACCGAGTCCACCTGACACTGACTACATGCGGGCCCAAACCTCAGACAGCTGAGCTGATCCCGGTTTTTGTTGTTTTTTTTGGGGGGGGGGGTTTCTGGGGCAGAAGACTTCTGCTTGGGCATAGTCATAAGTGCAGGGGCGTCAGGATCAGCGATTCCCAAGCAAGGGCAATGCAGTCAGGACCAGGGGCACAGGATTTAGAGTCAAGCCAGGGCAGTTAGTTAGGACAAGAGCAGAGCAGGACACAGGAACAGGGCACGCTACAGCCCTCTTTGGGTGCTGAATCCCATTGTCCCTCTCCGAGTCTCTCTTTCAGGAGACAGAGACAAAAAGGCTGGTATTTAAACCCCAGGCACCTCTTTCCTGGTGGCCTCCCAGGAAAAGCCCTTGAGAGGATGATGGGGACAGGATGGAAGGAGAAGAAACTAATTGGAATGAGTGCTCTTTGGAATGTTAAGAGGTGTGTGTGTAAGTAAGTGTGTGAGGGGGAGGAGCTTATTCATTGAGGGGGCGGAGCTTATTGACCAAGGAAGCAGGTCTTGTCTGTCTTTGGCTGCTAGAAATGTTGGGAGGACTGATGTAGCAATTATGCCCACAAATATTTATGTATTTATTCCAGTTTTCTTCTATCCCACAACTCTCCTGCTCACAGAACATCTCGGGGCGGCTCACATACACATCAACAATTCACAATTTAAAGTTCATTTAAAATACTAAAAATACACTAAAAAGGCAGCACCAATCCCCCCCCCCCCTTAACCAACCCCACCTCACNCTTAACCCACCCCACTCTAACCGTCTCCCTCTCCAAAGGCCCGGCGGAACAGCCAGGTCTTACACGGTCTTCGGAAAGAGAGGAGGTCCGGGGCCAGGCGGGACTCCCTCAGGAGGGAATTCCACAGCCTGGGAGCAGCCACCGAGAACGCCGTCCCCATCGTCACCACCCGGGAAACCCAGGGGACCTCGAGTCGGGCATCCCTGGCCAACTGCAAGGGCCGCTGCACGAACCGCGGTGTGAGTCGGTCCTGCAGGTAAGTGGGGCCCAGGCTGCTTAGGGATTTATAGGTCATTACCAACACCTTGAATTGCACCTGGAAGATAATAGGCAGCTGGGGCAGAGAACGGAGCACCGGTGTAATGTGCTCGCAGTGACCCGTCCCTGCTAGGAGGTGGGTCGCCGCATTCTGCACCAGCTGCAGCCTCCGGACCGTCCCCAAGGGCAGCCCCACGTAGAGTGCGTTACAGTAGTCTAATCAAGAGGTAATAAAGGCATGGATGATGGTGGTCAGATCAGAGTCTGAGACATACGGCCGTATCCGTCACACCAGATGTAATCGGTGAAATGTTCCTCTCGCCGTCGCCTCCACCTGGGAATCCAGGTGAAGCTGTGAATTGAGGAGCACTCCCAGACTACGGTCCTGAGTGGCTAAAGGAGGGGCAAACCCCATCAATGATAGGAGCTACTGCCCCCCCCCACCCCCCACCCTACCCACCAACATCACCTCTGTCTTGTCGGGATTCAACTTCAGACAGCTCACCCTCATCCAGTCCCCCACAACCGCCAAGTACTAAGTGAACACTGAGACGTCTGGGGCTGGGTCTACAGAAAAAGAGAGGTAAAGTTGTGTATCATCGGCGTACTGACGACAACGCACGCTGAGCCTTCTCATGACCTCATCCAAAGGTTGCATGTACGCGTTGAACAGGAGGGGAGACAAAATAGAACCCTGCAGGATTCCACATGCGAGGTCCTGGAGAGATAGATTATACTCCCCAAGAACCACACACCGAGTTCTCCTGGCCAGGAATGAGCAGAACCATTCAAGAACAGGACCACCCACTCTGGCCTAGTCCCACAGTCGGGCCACCAACATCTGGTGGCCAATTGTATCAAATGCTGCCGACAGATCTAATAGAATTAAAAGAGTTGATCTGCGCTGATCTAATTCACGGCGCAGGTTGTCAACCAAAGCCACAAGTGCAGCCTCCGTGCCATACCCAGGACAAAAGCCAGACTGCAAAAGATCAAGAAAACTGACCCAATCCAGATGCCCCTGAAGCTGCTGAGCCACCACCCAATCAATAACCTTCCCTAAAAAGGGAAGAGACTGGCCAATAACTGGCAGGGGAATCAATGTCAAGAGATGGTTTCTTGAGGAGAGGATGCACCTCCTTGAGGTAGCTTGGCACTCTGCCCTCCATAAGGGAGGCAATGAAAACCCCCGCCAGCAATGGCCCTAGTGTCTCCAAGCAGGCCTTGACCAACCAGGATGAACATGGATCTAATTCACAACAAGTGGCCCTCACCGTCCCAAGGACATCCGCTGCATCAGCAGATGACACCCACTGAAATTGATGCCATGAAAACAGACAAGGCAGAGCCTCTACTGCCTAACAGTCACCTACTGTTATAAGTGCAGCATCAAAATCGTGGTGAATCAGAGTGATTTAATCCATGAAAAAGTCAACAAACGTGTCACAGTGGGCACTGGAAAATTCCAGTTCCAGGCAGAGGGAGGCCAGACTGACCAGCCTCTGCACCACCCGAAAATGTCCTACTGGACGTGACTTCGCGGATGCAATGATGGTAGCAAAGAACTCTTTCTTTGCTGCCCGCACAGCCACTGCATAAATAATAAGCTTTTAAACGAGCTTTAGGCTGCAATCAGTCGTTTTCAGCACAAGTAGACTGCCACCGTTGCTCCAACCGTCAACACTCCTGCTTCATCCGGCGCAGGTCCTCCGTGAACCAAGGGGACCTGCATCGTTGGCAATCCGGAAGCAGACACCTGGGAGCCGTTTGGTCAATGGCCCCAGTCAACAAGGTATTCCACAAGGCAACGCGGTCACTGAGCGAACAGTCATCGAGATCAGGAGGTAATTCCCCACGGGCATTGTTGAACCTTTCTGGTTCCATAGTCTCCGGGGGTGAACCAACCAAACTGGTTCTAAACGTCTCCGGGGGCAGACATGTGCCAGGAGACCGGCCTGGAGGAGATAACGATCTGTCCATGACAAGGGCATAGTTGATACATCCCCCCCTCAGGAGCACTCAGCAGCTATCCTGTGTGTCACAACGTAACACTTGAATGCAACAAAAGACAGCAGAATATGTGCAATCTACACAATCACTTTTATATATAAGGTGTACTGTATAATAATGCACAAAAAGAACTCAAATACAATAAAAAGTGCAAAAATGCCAGTAGTGTGGAACTCCCAAAACCCCAACAATTGGCACGTATATAAGCACTACTAAAAAGCAGTCAATGCCACTACTTGACTCATAAAAAGGCAAACACATTTCGGATTAAATCCTTCCTCAGTGCATGAATCAATGAATATAACCAACACTACAGGAGACCAATTTCATGCCACATACATACAATAAGAGAAGACAATCATATGCAATTTTAAAACAGAAGAGAGAACATAGTAAATATAATAAATATAGTGGTACAAACCCAACACCAGGTGGAAAGAATAGAAGGGGGGAATTATTAGGCTGTATTGCCACACTATCACACCCCTTCTAACACAAGGGGGTAAAGGGGAGGAGGGGGAGAGGGGACCCCAAAATCATGGGACTTGCTTCTCTCCCAACCCCTCCAAAAAGAGAATGTTTTGATCTTTACCTACCAAGTGTAATCTCATGTCCTAGTTTGTGTCAATTTGAATAACTCCAATGCTCACGGGCATCCCATCCCGTGACTCAGGCTGTTCAAAGGCTATCACCAGCCATGGGTCTGGGTCATTATCAAAAAGGACATAGTTAACACCATTGCAAACCATTATTTACCTTTCACTTAATACAAGTTACTAAAAACCAGCAACTCACAATTTTCTTCCCTTGACTTGATTCCTCTAGTCCCCCATGTAATGGGCTGACCAGTGATCTGTACTTTCAAAGAGACCTGCTTCCAATTGAATTACATGGGTTCTTCTGACTCCTCTTATATAGAGTATGTCTTGGAACAAGCAATTGGTCACACCTGGACCTCTGCAATTGTTTTCTCATTACTCCACTCAGTCTCTGGGGATTGGTTGATGCAATCCTCCCTCGCTTCAAAATGGAGTCCATGATCCTCAATGTTGCATTCTGCTGTATTCTTCTTCCCCTGGTGTCTGATCTCTAGATGTGTCCACTATACGTCTTCCCACGTGCTTGTCTTTTCCATATGTTCATTCTAGATCAATGATGACTGGAATCTCAGTTGCCCAGATGCCGCGGCTCACATGCTCATATAGTGACACTTGCACCTTCTCATACGCTTCCCCGCTTCAGGTTCAGGTTCTCAAGACCAGAGAGTCCCTGTTGTTGGCCGCTGGCTCCATAGTCGCACCCCAGCACCCTGTTGCTCGACATGGGTGTGATTTTTCACACTGGCCTTTGGAGGAAAACGAAAAGCCTGAAGGAAAAATTTGCTGGATGTGTTTGGAAAGGGCGGGGGGCATGTCAAAACCTCCCTTGGGGAAGGAGAAAGGGAGATGGGGCTGTCCGGAGCGAGGAGGAGCGTGAGGTACTCTCCGAGAGCTGGGCCATATGCTTGTTATAGTGCTAACAATGTGTCTGGCACTGAACCGCGAGGCCCCCAGCCTTCCTCTTTGTCCGGAATACCAGCCTGATTTCTGATCCTGCCCCATTTCTGGTCCCTATTCTGCCATAGCTGCCAATTGTCAGAGTTCCACACCTCCCCACCCCCTCTCTGCACCAGGGCTCCACACCTGCCCCCACTCTGCACCAGGGCTCCACACCTGCCCCCACTCTCTGCACCAGGGCTCTTACACCTTCCCCCACTCTCTGCACCAGGGCTCCGCACCTGCCCCCACTCTCTGCACAGCAGCTGAAGTGGGTGTCCTGTTTTTCACCTACTATGTTTTCCCCAAAGGAGTCCCCCTGAGAGGCTAGGCAAATCCCAGTTTCCAGAAGCACGTTCTAGCACCAGGGCTCTTACATCTGCCCTCACTCTCTGCACCAGGGCTCTTACACCT
>QEPC01012679.1:7100735-7113298 GCA_003113815.1 Sphenodon punctatus | reverse complement strand
ACCTGCCCCCACTCTCTGCACCAGGGCTCTTACACCTTCCCCCACTCTCAGCACCAGGGCTCTGCACCTTCCCTCGCTCTCTGCACCAGGGCTCCGCACCTGCCCTCGCTCTCTGCACCAGGGCTCTTAGACCTGCCCCTACTCTCTGCACCAGGGCTCCGCACCTGCCCCCACTCTCTGCACCAGGGCTCTTACACCTTCCCCCACTCTCTGCACCAGGGCTCTGCACCTGCCCTCGCTCTCTGCACCAGGGCTCCGCACCTGCCCTCGCTCTCTGCACCAGGGCTTTTAGACCTGCCCCTACTCTCTGCACCAGGGCTCTGCACCTGCCCCCACTCTCTGCACCAGGGCTCTTACACCTGCCCCCACTCTCTGCACAGCAGCTGAAGTGGGTGTCCTGTTTTTCACCTACTATGTTTTCCCCAAAGGAGTCCCCCTGAGAGGCTAGGCAAATCCCAGTTTCCAGAAGCACATTCTAGAATTTTTCAGAAAATGTTGCTTGCAGGTTTGACTGAATGGAGCATTCAGAAGTGCCGGAGACACCTCCGAACGTCAGCACCAGGAGAGAGGGGCTCGGAGAAGCCAGGGCTTGCCGTCACAGTGCAGTATATCTGCGGTCTCCCGGAGGCAGGCACAGGGAAGGCAGAGGGTTAGCTGCGAGGCTGCAGAGTCACTCCAGGGCCTGACATATTCCATGCAGGAATTGCCTTGTAGGGGACATCTGCTCTTGGTGAGGAGGGGGAAGGAAAGTTTGTATGAATATAATTATAGACTCTGATGCAAATCAAACAAGATGTGACAGATTTAGAAAGGCTGCCACAACTAAGCTAATGCCATAAAACTTCAGTAAGTGACTAGCAGTTGGCAGGCGGTTCAAAGAGGCTCCTGCTCTCGTTAGACATTGATACTGTGTCCAAGATCTCTCTGTTTAGGGCTTTTGGGGGTTTTTTTTTACTGCTGAACTTTACGCACACCGAACATGAGAAGGGCTTGCCTCCAACCACCCAGCCTGCGCCCACTTGGCTCTGGCGGCGGTGGGGTTTCGAAGCCTCCAAGTGTTTTCTTTCACGGGCCGAGGTGTTGCCAGGATCATCACTCCTGGGGAATTGCGGAGATGCCAGAGCTTAGGCTTTTGCTGCCAAAGCCTCGGGGAGCTCAGCTTCGATTTTACAAAAGCATTACCTCCAAACAGCCCCAATTTGGGAGGGACAGGCCCTCTTTGGGTGCTGAATCCCATTGTCCCTCTTTCAGGGGGCCAAAGTTCCCCTTTGAAGAGAGAGAGAGACTCAGGCACTAGAGCTGAAACAGGTACCTAATTTGGTGCTCACAGGTAATGCACACATTTTTATTACTGTCTTGGGTATTTGACAGGCTGCCTAATCACCAATTTGGTACCTGGATAGCCGAGAAATCGATAAATGAGAAGCAGGTTTGCTTTTGTCCCTCTTCATGCACTTGGAATGCTGTGCATGCATATGTGTGTGAGGGGGGGTGGAGCTTATTGGCAGAGAGGCGGAGCTTATCACTGGAGGGAGGCGGAGCTTGTCCCTCTTTGGCTGTTCAAAATGTAGGGCGGTGTGCAAAAGGAGTCTCCAGTCCCATGGTTACAAAGAAATTGCAACTGCAGCAGGGCCATGACCAGTTGGAGATGGAGAGGCGGAGGTCAGTTTTGGCCTGAAACACAGACCCAGGGTAAAAATAAAATGCAGGGGCCCCCCATAGCTCCATCTTCCACAGACCCATCTCTTTAACAATTCATAGTCTGGTATTTGCTTATAAAAACAAAGAAGTGTCATAGGTTTTATTTTTATTTATTTATTTATTTATTTATAACTATTTATTAGCCGCCCCCTCATGCCTACGGCATCTCAGGGCGGCTTTACAACATCAAAACACACAAATAAAATACCCTAAAAAATCAATTTAAAAATACACAAACCCATCAAACAAATTTAAAATATCATTAAAATCTCTTAACCCCTCCCCTCCCCCAACTACCTAACCCTCCCCTCCGAAGGCCTGGGCAAACAGGCAGGTCTTGCAAGCGCGACGAAACGCCAGCAGACCCGGGGCCAGGTGGGCTTCCTCCAGGAGGGAGTTCCAAAGCCGTGGCCCGACCACCAAGAACGCCCTCTCCATTGTGATCCCCCGTCTAACACGGGGGACCTCCAGAAAGGAGCCCCCGGCAGACCAAAGGGATTGCTCTGAGGCACGGAGGGTGAGGCGGTCCCCGAGGTATGAGGGGCCCAGAGCGTACAGGGCTTTATAGATCAACACTAGCACCTTGAATCTGGCTCGGTACGCTATAGGCAGCCAGTGCAGAGTGCGGAGCACCGGTGTAATATGCGCCCGTCACCCCGTCCCCGTAAGGAGACAGGCCGCCGCATTCTGCACCAGCTGCAGCCTCCGAACCAGAAACAAGGGAAGCCCCACGTAAAGCGCATTGCAGTAGTCTAGCCTACTGCACACACACACATGCTACACACACACACGTGCACACGCGCACACACACACACACACTACACACGCTACACACACACATGCTACACACACACACGCACATGTGCACACACACACTACACACACTATACACACACTACACATACACACATGCTACACACACACGCTACACACGCTACGCACACACTACACACGCTACGCACACACTACACATGCGCGTGCACACACACATGCTACACACACTACACACACACTACACACGCTACACACGCACACACTACACACACACATGCTACACATACACACACTTCTTGGTGGTGGTAGGGTTTCAGGGATCAGGGATTTATGAGGGGAACGGGGACAGGACTTTTCAGGAAGCAGCTGTCCCAGGAGCTGAGAGTCCCAGGCAAGGAGAGGGACCCACAGACGAAGCCCTTCCCAGATCCTCAGAATCGATGGACCTGAGACTATCAGGACTGGCCTCCCTGTGGAATTCCCACTCACCAAAGGGGTCTGGTCCATAGCCCCTACTGGCCCTCAGTTAGTAGGGAGACTTCCCTTGGCTTCGACTCCTTTTTCATCTCTGAACAGGCTTCACGCCAAGGGAAAGATGCTAGGAATGTGCGAACGCGGTTCAGATGTTCGGACCGAACTCGGTGTGTTCGGACGTCCAAACCGAACATCCAAACCGAACTCGAAAATGGCAGAACAGTTCGGTCATGTTCGGGTGAGTTCGGATGAGTTCGGGGGCGGGAAAAACGTGACTTTGGGTGGGAAAAACGTGACTGGAAGGGGGAGGCAGCTGAGGACCAGACTTCCTGGCACCAGGGGTGGAGACCAGGGGTTGTTTCAGGGCCAAATGATACCGATACTGAAAAAAAATCTTCAAATTTGGTATCTGTATCTGTATCGATAGCGCTATTTTCGAATGTTCGGCCAAGTTCAGCCGAACCAAACTCCACCGAACCGAACAACCGAACCCGAACTCGGCCTTCAAACCAAACGACCGAACATCCGAACCGCATTCTGTTCATACATCCCTAAAAGATGCCCCTTTTTCTCCAGAAAGGCCTCATCGTTTGGCACTGACAAATAGAATGAGGTAGCAGATATTTTTATTCAGACTTTGTCCTCTTTGAAGGGTGGCCCTGGCCCAAGCCTCCGTGGCTAATTCACAGGAATTAGGACGCTGTGTAGGGTTACCGTACCTCCCCTTTAAAAGAGGGCCCTTAAGAAAAATACATGGTGCAGGTCTGCATTGGTTTCCGGTGCAGCCCTGCAACATGTATTTTTCATAAGGGTCCACTTTTAAAGGGGAGGTAGGGTAACCCTAACCCTGTGCATGTGAACAACCATGGAGAACAGCTTGGGAACATGGCCAGCTTTGCTGATTCCCCCAGCCCCCCTCCCCATCTAGAGGAGAAGAGATCATGTCCCTCTTCTTTTGGAATAGATTTGTTCTCTGTTGCTCCTGAGGGCAAGACTAGAACCAATGGGCTCAAATTACAATTTTGGCTAAACATTAGGAAGAACGATGGGAGCTGTTTGACGGCTGCCTGGGGCAGGGGCGGGCTCTCCTTCGCTGGAGGTTTTCACACAGAGGTTGGATGGTCCATCTGTCAGGGATGCTGTCCTGCACGGAGCAGGGGGTTGGACTAGTTGATCTCCTGAGGACCCTTCCAACTCTATGATTCTGTCTATAATTCTGTGATTCTAGCTGAATTGAACCAAATATTTCAGGTATTTTTTTTGGTACCCACACCGTTTTTCAATCGGGTACCCAAAATACTGACAACGGTGTACCGAAATACCAATTTTTGTCTTGATTTCATCCAAGATTTCAGGATTATTATTTTTTTCTGGGTTATTTCAGGTTTTGGGATAATTTCAGGCGCTCAAAAAAATCAGTAATCAAAATGTTAGTTTTCGGGAACTTGATCAGTATTCGGGTGCCAATTTGGTTACCCAAAACGATACCTAAATGTGCGAGTATTGCCCATGGGTAGCAAAGTAAGCATGATTTTAAGGCTGTGTCTTAGAGAAGCAGGAGCACTACCCACTCTCCTGTACGCTCACAAAGAGGGGGACCATGCCCTTGGTTTCCCCCAGCGCCGGCTGACACAACAGCCTGTCCTACCTGCCCTTGCCAATCCCCTTTCTCCACTGCAGTCCACTCAATCCTCACCTCGGTCATAATCAGGGGGAGAGAGGGCTAAATTGTAGCTGTTTCCAGCCTGCCTGAGCTGTATTGAGTTTCTGCCAGTCATTCCCCATGTCAAGAGTAATAAAAGTGTTGCAAATTGCCCATTTTTCAACCCTATTGAGTAAGAATCTCTGGTAACTCAATCCACCTCCAGGGCCAAACAACAGGGTCTTTCTGGAAGGAAGGGGCATCGTTCCCTTGGCATGAAGGGTGGCCAGGGATGAGTGAAGAGTGGAAGCCAAGGGAACCTCTAATATCGAGGCTCAAATCAAGAAGCCCAACTGCCAGCACAGAAGAGTCAGGGCAAAGTGGCACAGATACCCATCGCCCCAGCCCCAGCAGCTGTTGTAGCAGAGGCCCGGTGCCCGCACTATCATGCCCGCCTGCAGCTGGTATTGTCCAGCCAATGCAATCAACTCCCTCTCAAGAATGTCTTGTCTTGTGAATCATTGGGCCATTAACCTGAGCGTTCCCTGGTGTAAAGTCCCACCATTGGTGCTGTTCCCAAGGGGGTAATGAAAAGAGTATTGCATGGAGGAATGTGTGGTGCATTATCGGATCTTAATAATACAGCAACTCTCCCGTGGACTGACAGTGACTTAGCAAAGTGCTGCCAGATTCAAGAGGGAGAGAGAGAAATTGTGAGCACAGTTACCAAGCCTGTGCTGTTAACTTACAGACCATTTAGGCATCTCTCTCGCTACTCCCTCTTAACAAAGCTGGGAAGGAGACCTGAGACAAAGAAAGGGGCTCCGTCACTTAGACCCCCCTTTAAATTAAGCAACCAGCACAGCATTTGCAATCAATGGCCTGCCCCTATGGATGAGACTGATCTGAAATGGTTATCCACCATTATCCGGTAACCGGCCAGATCTGCGGTAACTGATCCGACCAGGACCGGTAACCGAGAGGTATCTGTTTATTCTTTGGTGGTATAACCAGTTAACCATTTGATCAGTTTACTATGTTGCCACGTAACACCGCAGTGTGCCTTTACCGTACTGCTGTAATTCCTTGCCTGTTCTCCCCGACCTCTAGACCTGATTTCAGGCTAGTAACGGTAACATTCGGTTGCACGGGGACACAGTCATATGATGATGGTAATATGGTAAACAGGTTAACAGTATTATCCGGTTATTTGGTTTGTTGGTTAACTGTCATGCCAATCAGGTTGAATAGCCGCCAAACGATCAAGGATGGCAGATGTTTACCTCAGAGATAATCAACTATATTTTTTATTATTATTATTATTATTATTATTATTATTATTATGCATTTATAAAGCAAAGGAAGAGACAAGGATACATACATGAATCTCAGGGGCACGTGCTTGGCTTAGATACAAAGGTGTAGTTACGCATTTAACGTGACACAAGATACAATGATTCAGGATAAGTCAGCAAGGCGGCGAGGGGAACGAGGAGCCAGGGAAAGCTTGATGGAAGCGGTGGGTTTTGAGGAGGGATTTGAAGATTTGGAGGCAGGAAGCCGAGTGAATGTGTCCAGGGAGGGAGTTCCAGGCATGGGGGGGAAAGGGGCAGATGCGTTTTGAGGAGCAGGGGAGCCGTGAGCAGGCGCGGGTGGTGGCAGAAGAGGAGCGAAACTCCTAGACAGGAGTGTAGCGGGAAATGAGAGCTGAGAGACAAGGGGGAGCAAGGCCATGAAGAGTCTTGTAGGTAAAAGCCAGGAGTTTGTGCAGAATGCGTTCAGGAAGAGGGAGTCAGTGGAGAGAGGAGAGGAAGGACTATTCATTCACTTCAATTTACTGTCCATTATTCAATTACTGTTGAATTCAGTTTCCATCCCCTATTTCATTATTTTCACTATTTCACTGTTCGCTATTTTCACTATTCGCTATTCAATTTACTATTCACGTCACTACTATAGACACACCTGTGGCACAACTGAATAGCACATCATTCTTGTGGGGTTTCCATTCCACACAGAACATTAGCTAATGCAGCGCTTTTTTTTTTTTTACTTTGGAAGCCAGCGCTCGAATCTTCCTTAAAAGATTAAAGACCATTTAATAATCTCTCTCCTTTTGTTATTACTGTCATCATTAACTATAATACTATCACAATAGCATACCATGGCAGCAATGTGCTTGGCACTGAACAAATTATTCATTAGAGACAGGTCCCTGCCCCAGGAGGCTTACAAACTGGGTTGGACAAAGGAAAGGGAACGTAGGCAGAGACATTCATGAAGCTGAGTGATTGTCTCTAGAGACAGGAGAAGGAGTGTCCATAAGACGTCTGTGGGGCCAGGGACTAGAAAGCCTGATGGAAGAGGTAGATTTTTAGGAGGGATTGGGAGCAGAGCAGAGCAGAGCATACGTCTTCATGGAGGGAGCTCCAGGTAGGAGGCGTAGCATCGGCGAAGTGGGGGAAGATGGGCTAGGAAGCAGGAGACTCTGGAGAGGGTGGTGGCAGAGGAAGAGCAAAATTCCAAGGTGGGAATGTAGTGTCAAAGTCAAAGTCAACATAGTGAAAGCGGGATATTCGAATGTCCATATTTGTGTCTGTTTAGGGTGTGCAGTCGTAACGTTTTCTATTAGTTACGAAAACAAATGGTGCCCCATTCCTGTGTTGTAACAAACGTTACGGAAACGGACGAATAAGGAACGATTGTCGTTTGATTTCATTCATTTTTGTTTAAAAAAATTTTTAAAAAAATTAAAAATCATTTTTTTTAAAAAAACGGTCACGTACGGGAAAACTGTCACCAGGGCCCATTTTCCACGCACAGCCCCTTTTCCAAAATGAGGCTGGCGGTGGCGGTAGAAAAGGGCATGCACGTGCACAATTGCCGCTGCAGCCATTTTGCAACATGGGCCCCCGGACCATTCTGCGTACGCATGCCCCTTTCCAAAATGGCACCGGCAGCATCGGTGCCATTTTGCTCATGCACAGTGATTTTTTTTTTTAAATTAACTTTTAATGAAATAAAAAACAAAACAAAAGCGATAGGGTCATTTATGGGGGGTGGAGGAACCCAAAATGAAGGGTTTTTTTAAAAAATGAAAACGAAAATGGTAGGAGTGTCTTCTGCTGTTATGAAATTCGTCACTCCGGGACTTTGGTGTTTCTAATTCTATTCCTATTCGGTGAGCCGTCTGCTTTGTTTACTTCATTCATTTCATCCAATTCAATACTTCCCAAGAGTCCTTATTTAGGAGGGGCAGGTCCTCTTTGGGTGCTGAATTCCATTGTTCGTCTTTCAGAAGAGAGAGACAAAAAGACCGGGATTCAAGCCTCGCACACCTGGTGGCCTCCCAAGAAAAGCAGGATGGAAGGATGAGAGGAGGATGGAATGACCAGAAAGTCAGTGGAATGAGAAGCAGGAAAGCGTCCGTCCCTCTGTGTGCCCTGGGAATGTTAGGAAGTGTGTGTGAGGGGGCGGAGCTTATTTAATGGGGTGGAGCTTATTGGCCAAGGGGGTGTGGCTTGAGGTGGCTGCTTGAAATGTTGGGAGGAAGGCAATTAGTTATTCAGTGTTTTGCTATGAGGCATTTTTCTGGACTTTCTCCCTCATGACGTCACACGGACAGACCAATCCAATTCAAATCCAGATTTGAACTTTTCCCACCCAAAAAAACTGCCAAAGACACAAAGTATCAAAGCGAATGAGACACTAAAACCAAACACCCAAGTACCAAAGGGATGAACAACCAAAGAGAAAACCAACATTTGGGAAACAAATTGGGTTTGAACCCAGCCTGAGACTCAGTGTGGCCTAGTGGGAAAGGTGGCGTAAGGTACTTATTGCCATGTAATCTCCAGACTTCCACCTAGTGGGGGCAGTGTCCCGGTGGCAAGGGGGAGGGGGGAAATGGCCGGTCATGCCCCTTTCTGATGTAATAGAGTTCCATGATGTCACGATGCTCTATCGGGAAGGAGCCATGTCAGAGAGGAAACACACAGGAAGATCTCCATAGTCTGTTCTCTTTCTACCATGGCCACACACACACACCGCATACACACCCCACACACACACACCCTGCCACAAAAACACCCCACACACAAACACACCCACACACACCACACACACAGAGAAGTCCTGTTTTCTCTGTATTACCAGTAGACCTGAAACGACATGCAGCAGTGTCTGACAATTCTGTCGGAAACCTCCACTCCGTTGCTGTTTTCCCGACACGGCATGGACCCGGTATCCCCATACTTGGGGATGCCCCATACTTGAGAAATAGCGATTGCCTGTCTCTATTTCTCAACAGAGGAGAAATTGTCAGAAAACTGTTGCAAGTCCCCATCAAATGTCGGGAAATGCCGCAAAGTGTCGGAATGTGTCGCTGAAGTGTCGGAAAAACGTTCAGAACTATTGGTAAAACTGTCGGAACTTTCAGAACTGTCGGAAATGGTCACTATTATCCTAAGTGTCGCAGAATCCCTGGAACTGTTGCCAAATTTGGATAGTACTGTAAATTGATGGCAAATGCCATTGGAGCGGCAGCAAGACTGTTGAAGTGTCGACAGTAAACAGCGAAACAGCAAACAACGTTGCTGCATCCAGCCTAATTACCAGAGGTGTCACTGGCTGATCCAGTGATATTGTGCTTGAGTCCAGCGACTCTGGATCAAAAGCCAGAGTTTCCAGGCAAACTCCGTAGGGGTTGCTCGCAACCCTACCAGGAAGACTAGGATTTTAGCCATGGGCATTGGGCAAGTCACTTCTCATCCAGTCAGTTCCTCATCTGTAAAATGGGAATGATAATGACCCACCTTGCAGGGTTGTTGGGAGAGTTAGATGAGGATTGTAAAGCACTTTGAACGCTGAAGGTGCTATTAAAATGATGAATAGTCTCCAGATTCTCTACGCACAAACCAATATTAATGGGCTAAATTTGTCAACTTCATTATTTGCAGCAAAGACGTATTCCAGCTAAACCTTTTGGGTCCCTCCCAACCCCCACATTCTGTTGCTCCACAACAGCAGTGCAGGGCTTTTCCCCTCCTGGGGCCACTTTGAAAATTAGTACAAGCTCCAAGGCCCGCCAAGAAGTTGGGGAGAGGGGTGTTTAAGGGATGGGCTCGGGAAGTGGAGGCTCCAGAAAGCGCCTCCATCCCTGATCCTTGTGCTGTCCCTCATCTCTGCTCCTTCCCCCTGAGCTCTGTCTTGCAGTGCCTGTGCGGAGGAACTGCATCCAGGGGCCAGTTCCAGGAACTGCAAAGGGGCCAAATAAAAAGTTTTGGCCCTCGGGCATGAGAATCCCCGAGTGTGGCCTGCGGAGGAAGAGGTATCTCTCATTGTTAGCTAGGTGCGCTGGGTTCGAGCTGCAGTCAGCTGAGTGCTGACAGCGTTAGCAAAAAGGGAAACGCCAACCCAAAGTGAGAATTTTACCCTATGAAATCGGCTGCACGCATTCATCCCGGCAACACATGGTAGCAATGGATAATTGCAGCTCGATTATAGCACGGCCGCAAAGGAGAATCCCAGCAGCCTTCTAGAGAAGCTTCCCTCCCCTTCCACCTCACCCCACCCCCTCACATAAAATCATTATTTGGTTCCAGATCAAATAGACCTGCCTGCTGTCGGAGCCAAGGCCTTAGGGTAAGCACCTGGCTCTGAACCTCGTGGCCCTAAACACACAAGCAAGGGGTTTTTTTTTTCTCTCTCTCATATCTTTTTCAGGTCACTTTTTGCTTGATGTAAAAGTTCATGATTCAGTGACAATTAAAATCCCAGGAGGAGCTCAGACATCCAAGGCATCCTTGCCTCTGGGTTCTCAGGATAGAAAGCGACTCATAGCTGAACTTGGCATTGGGGGCTGAAGTGTGATTACCAGCGTTAATGCTGATGCCAAGAAATTCCCAGTACTCAGGGGCTGCTGGAAGCACTGGAGAGGCTGTGGCTTGCCTCAGACCCACACCATGTCCCCACAGCCTCTGCTCCCTGCAGCACACTGCAAAGCAGACCTTGTTTATCAACTGAATCCATGCTAGTGCCTGCCCTAGGGACCCACGCTTGTATGGGAGAAGCAACAGTTTAGATGAATTCCTGTCAGTCACCTCACTAACCCCAGATTCCTCCTCCAGGGAGAGATGTCTGCCTACTCAGCCTGATAGAAAGCCCAAGTCAGGCGGGCCTCTCTGGACCAGAGGAATTGCCACTAGAGAGTATAATGTCAGGATCCAGGAGTTCTAGTCTTTAATGGGGCACTATGGAGCTGGGAGGTGTCGGTCTGTCCTATGGGACCCGATGGAGCTGGGAGGTGTCGGTCTGTCCTATGGGGCCCGATGGAGCTGGGAGGTGTCGGTCTGTCCTATGGGGCCTGATGGAGCTGGGAGGTGTCGGTCTGTCCTATGGAACCCAATGGAGCAGCTGGGAGGTGTCGGTCTGTCCTATGGCACCCGATGGAGCTGGGCGGTATCAGTCTGTGCTATGGGGCCTGATGGAGCTTGGCCAGTCTGTCCTATGGTGCAGGTCAGGACCGTATAGTCTGCAATTTATTTATTTTTTACCAAATTGTGTAACCAGGAAACCCAAATTCTGTGAGTGGGAAATCCAGATTCTGCAAGCAGAATGAATGCTCAGACTCAGCTAAATCCTGCAGAGCATGCAAATTGTGTATGCAAATGAACTTCCAAGCATGCCGTTCTGGCAATTTCTGAACATCTGGCAGGGGAGTCGCTAGGTTAGAATGGGCCCAGGTGCAGAAGACAGACTGCTCACCCCACTGCCCCTTCCAGAGGCAGGGAACGATGCTGCACCCAAGAAGGGTAGGCCCCCCTCCTGTCCTTGCTATAGCGATGCCCTTGGCATCTCATCACTTTTTTAAAAAAGTTCACAAAATACCACACGGACATATTGGCAGGGCCGGGGCTGGAGTGGGGCATTGGACTTTTCTCAATCTTGCTGGGTCCTGAGCTGCTCCTCTCCAGCTGCTGTGCTGCAGGGCTCCATTACCCTGTGCCATTAATGGGGAATTACCCCATTAATGGTTAATTCCATAATTAAAAAAAACTACGGTTTACAAAGACAGTTAAGGCTCTTACTCATGCTGTAAAAAGCATAGACATTTTAAGTTAAGGCTCTTGCCTTAACGTACGTGTCCTTTAATCAGTAAAGATGTTGTGCTGTGTCACATGTTGTGCTTGGTTAAAACGTAGGCTACGTTTATGCCAAATTTGCCTTGCTGTTTCATTTCCAGCCCTCGTTCTCTGAAGGCTGGGGAGAATGCTGAAGTTATCCACAGGAATCTCCTCTCTACCTTAGTAATGTCTGTTTGAACTCTCTCTCCACTGTGACCACAATTAGTTCTTTACTTTGAAATTCTTTCTCACTGCAGACGTTGGTCACGTCTAGGTCTTGGTTGATCGGGATTGCGATAGCGTTGGAGAAAGTGGGGCTGATCGAGCTCTTCTGCCCTCTGAGCAACTCTGCAGCGACCCTGCCTCCCACCTACATTCAGCAGAGCCCACTCTCTCCCACATACCCGCTTAGACATGGGGCTGAATAGATGGAATTGTGATTTGTAGGCTTTCCCTCTCCAAACCCCGCTTGAACCCAAGTCCCCTTGTCCCTGCCACTCTGTCTGTGTGCGCATGCATCTGTATGCATGTGTGTGTTCACCTCACCACCCTCTCCTCCTTTCCCCTAACCCCAATATATCCATCTCCTCGCTTCACCTTACCCCTGCTTACTCCCCACCCTCTCCTGCCTTTACCCTAGCCCCCACTGGTCTCCCTCTCTCCTCCTTCCCCTGAGGCAACAGGGCCCCTGCCCAGCTGTTCCCCACAGCCTGCACCCGCCCAGCTACCCAGCAAGGGGTGGGAATGCAAGTTACAGACTGCCAGCCTCATCGTGCCCCTTACCTTAGGACAGAGCGCTGGTGCTGGGGGCTCCCCGGGATCCTGCGTGGCATGGGAGGAAGTGGCAC
>QEPC01012679.1:7086957-7100288 GCA_003113815.1 Sphenodon punctatus | reverse complement strand
TGTGAAAAGATGGCTGAGCTGGGGCAGCAGCTGAGAAAGTGGCACCTGTCACCACAAATTTCACAATCCTAACTTCAATCATATGAATTTTATAATGGATAGAATGTCTGTGCTTTATAAAGGAGCTTGCAACACACCTTAACTCTAGAGCGGTAGCTGCTGTTCTATAATAAATCTATGGTTCCTCTATCCTTCCAATCCCAGAACAGTTATTGGCAGGATACCCTCCCCCATTAAACTCGGCAGCAGTTCGGCAGCAATAAGAATCCATATCTGTCTGTGTATTTAGAACATTCACATACACTCCACAGGCAGCCCCTGCTCCCGTCATATAACCCATGTCATATCTTAAAGATACGGTGGTCTCTATTGCATAAAATTCACATTTTCAGATGTCATAACTTTAAAAGCTACTAAAAAGATTTTCAAAAAGTAAACCAAAGTCGCACCCCGCCAGCATCCTTGAATTTTCTAAAATGTTTATACCTCCTCAAAATTAATAGTAAACCCCTCTTGCCTCTTCAAACCGAGATGGTTGGAATGGCCAAAAAACCAGACATCAGAATCTACTTTTTCAACTGTAATATCTCAGCCATTTTCCATCTGATTTGGCTGAAATTTGGACAGATTTAACCTCTCACCACAAATTTCACAATCCTAACTTTAATCATATGAATTTTATAATGGATAGAATGTTTTTGCTTTATAATGGAGCATGCAACACACCTTAACTCTAGAGCAACTGCTTCTGCTCTATAATAAATCTATGGTCCCTCTATCCTTCTGATCCCATAACAGTTATTGGCAGGATAAATCCTCCCCCATTAAACTTGGCAGTAGTTTTGCCATTATGTTTAATGAGTGGAAGATTGCATGTCCTGGCAAAAGGATAAGAAACTATAGCACAAGGTTGATGGTGAGATTTAAAACAAAAAACAAAAAACTAATGTTTTCAAAGGATGAGGAGGACATGAAATACCCTTCCCCTCCAATAGGATAAGAAATCTAATGCCAGTTTAAGTAACTTAAAAGTTGTTAGCAGTTATATATTACTGGCAACATATTTTACACTAGGCAGCTATGAAAAAAAAGTCATAAAAAATGCAATTAAATGTCTGAACTGTTGCTATTTTGGAAATTAAAACAACACAGAGTATCCTCGCCGAGGTTATATTACTTACTTATGACTTGTGCACAGTTATTTTCACCAGTTTAACCAGGCTTCTTTTCCATAAAAATCTGATGTTAATGGGTCCCTCAGGAACTCTGAAAATAACAAGATCTGCAATAAAAAAATTAATAACAGTGAGAGCAAACTCCAGTAAGAAAGGCTTTTGAGAGTGCGTTACGGCTTTCTTTTTTGAAAGATAAATGTTTTCACGGAGAACCTCTGCTCTTTGATTTTTCCATAAGTCTCTGGGTGTCTGTTAAACCAATGGCATCTTTCTCTGGAAAGGGCTGCCTTCAAAAAGGCCTGCGGATTATTACCACACTGCACATTATTACCTATGACGATCAAGGATGTTACAGGTGGTACTTTTCCAGGAGCCAACATTTCCAGAAGCCACAGAGGGACACGCTCTGTTCCCTCCACCAAGAAGCTCCATCCCTCTGTGAATAAGCTCCACACACCCCCCCACACACACACACTTAGACACGTACACACACACACACCCCTCCCAAGCTTCCAAGTACACAGAGAGGGACAGACGCTCTCCTGCTGATCATTCCTCTTCGTTTCTTGTCATTCCATCCTCTCCCCATAGGCCTCTCGACGGCTTTTCTTGGGAGGCCGCCAGGAAAGAGGTGCCTGAGGCTTGAATATCAGTCTTTTTGGTTTTTCACCCTGAAAGAGGGACCAACTGTCCCTCCTAAGTAGGGACTATTGAGAGCTATGTAAGCCTGGTGACACAGGCGTGATCTTTGCTGCTGTCCAAGGTCACGGGATTATATTGGTTCTCAAAATGTGGTTGCAGACAAAAGTTTATTTAAGGATGTTTTAGACGGGACACGCTCATGGAGGTCCATCCATTGACCCGGGTGCCCATCTGAAGGGGGCGTGGGTGGAGGCATTCTCCCCCAATCCACGCACCACCCACGCCCCCAGCACAGAGGAAACCGGGTTTTTCCCGGTTGCTCCATGCGGGGGTATGAATGGGCACCGGGGCATGTGCGTGCAGGTTCACAGTCACACTGACCGTACACCCATCTGCCACCATGTGAAGCCCCCCACCCCACCCCGGTCCCCGCACTGGAAGTGCACGGCGGCACCCCCAGACCCACCCCCCAGGTGGCCTAAGAGCTACCACAGTAAGGCACCTTGACGTTCTCTCTCCCCTCTCTGTGTAGGACCCTCTCTCAGCACAGTGTATCTGAGCACCTTCCATCCTCCCTTGTGGAGCTGGGAAGAGCCAGTCTCCCTATTTCACAGATGGGGAACTGAGGCCCATGGAGACCGAGGAGTGGATTTCCAAAAAGAAAAAGAAAAAGAAAAGTGCTTTACTCCTATTACCTCTCAAAGGCAGCCGTACGCTTCTGGGTCATTTTTGTCTTTGAAAAATCTATTCAGATGACTAGTGCAAGGTCACACAGAGAGCGTCTAGGAATCAGGATTTGGCTCTCACGATTCCCCCAGGCTAGCACCCTAGCCACTGGGCAAATCGTCCAGCGTGTTAATCGCAGCTGGGTTACAGATGTGCTGCCAGATGTCACACACGCGTCACGCTGTTCTCCAGCCGCACGCAAATACAGGAGCCAAGTTCTGCACCTCTGCACTTCCAGAAGCTAATGGTATGCATTCCCAAGACACGTTAGCATATCAAACGTGTCATTTATTTGTCAGATCAATGCATCGGCGCAGCCTTCATCTTGCCGTGTCCTGGAACAGGACCCATGCTTTCGCTCACTCCTTGACAGCATTTCTGACTTATGAAGCCAAGGTGTCAAGATAAACAAGAGTAACTCCTCAGGCCACGCTGTCAGCAAATCCGCGTACACATCCCCATCCCCCCCCCGCACTCTCATTTCTCACCCTCACTGACAGACTCCTGATTGCCTGGTGGATCCCATCAAAGGGACAGCGACGCGCGCCCACCCGGCCAAAAGATTCCAGAACATTCCCACGGCAGGATTGCTGACAAAGCCAGAAAAAGGAAGACAGCTAGGGAACAGAGCTGATACGGTTACCTGATTTCTAACCTGTGCGGAATGCCCACAATGTTGGGCGCTGTGTTGAGGATGTGGCGGGGTAGCCGGGTACCCGGTTGCCCAAATTATCCGTACCAATTGACTGATTTACCCGTTACCAATTAGTAAATCAATATGGGGAAACCGTGGCAATCAGGATGGAAGCTCAAAAAAGTTGGAACTGAAACTCGAAAAATTGGTACCAGAAATCAGTGTTCCAGGACCTGACGTCAGAAAATTGGGACATCAGGTAACCCACCAGGCACAGCCAGTACCTAGTCAGTTTGGGTATCAATTATTTATTTATTAATTTATTATTATTATTATTATTATTATTAGCATTTATATAGCGCATGCAATGTACCTAGTGCTTTACAGAGAATAAGCTAGACACGGTCCCTGCCCGAGAGCTTACAATCTAAAGACAGAGGGAGGGGAGACAGGTAAGGGGGAACAGAGGGAGAGACAAGGGATGCAACATTCATGAGGATGAGAGAACTCAGGTTCACTTTCTTGGCTTGGTTACAGTAAATTGGGAGTTTGCATTTAACAGGTGGGGGATAATCCTGGGTGGGGATGGTTAGCAGGAGTTCGGAAGGGCCGAGCGGAAGTGGTGGGTTTTGAGGAGGGACTTGAAGGTACGAAGGGAGGGAGCAAGGCGGATGTGGGAAGGGAGGGAGTTCCAGGCGTGCAGTACCAGAAGGTCAGTGGGTTTTTACCTGTTCTTGTGGGTACTTTTTTCACCTCTACAAGGGAACATTTCCTTGAAACTCATCAAATCATTTGGAACAATATGGAGGGGATGGGGGGGGGGGAGGGAAGCAGGGGGGTTGTTGAAAAAAAAATCAGCATTTTTGTGCAGGAGTTGAAGGAAAGTCATGAATCATTTCTGGGTTTAGGTAAATTTTCTAATTATTATTATTTTTTATTTATGGTGAGCAACCATCACCAAATTTTATTGGAATTCTTGTGCTTTGTATTTTTCACATCTCAGCAAAGCGAGATGTGAAAAATACCCTCCCCCTCAAAAAAACAAATGTATTAAAACTCGGGAGACCAGAGTCCAATTGGCTACTGCAGCTTAGACTCTAGGGGTGTTTTTTTAGACAGACCCGGGGCTAGTCTAAAAACTGACCCTGACACAAACTGACCCTGGTGGCCATTTTGCACATGCACGCCATGGAGCAGGGAGCTCAGTCGTGTGCTACAGCAAGGGAGCCTACCAGGAGGTTTCCCGACAGCTGCGGCAGGCTGAAGGAGCTTCAGTCAAGCCCTCTGTGGCCTGTAAATACATACCAGGGCCCTGACGGTGGAGTGAGATGGGGATCCGTAACTCCGGATCCATAACCGATACACGCAGAGTTCAGATTGGTACAGATTAACCCGTAACGGCCCATTACGGGCAGTGGTGGATTAATCCAAATTCTCAACTCATCCCTATGAATATCTCTCAGGGAGGGTTAAGTGTAATCAATCCTGCCTCAGGCAAGGCAAGGGACTAGATGACGACTTCTTGAGGAACCTTCTTATGAATCTCCAGCCGAGGTGGTCAGATATACAGGGCACACGACTCACTTGAACCTCAGGCGGTCTACCGTTCAGGACTTCTCCTGCTCAGGCGCCAAGCTCTAGGGAACCGTCAGCAGCTGGTCTCAAGAGTGGAGAAGAGCAATCCCCTTTAGAGAGTCTTCCTGACCATGCTGGAAGATGTCTCCTAGCCCATCTCATCCCTGGAATACCGGTCGCTCCCTAGGACACCGTTTCTCCCTTTCCCCCCCAAGAGGCAACCCAGAGGCTGCTTCCACGTCATGAGCTCCTGGCAACTAGCTTGTGACCTACCTCTTGGCCGCCTCTGGTCTATGGAGACAAAGGACAGGGCTGTGCTCAGAAACAGCTCTGGAAGAGCGTCCCCATTACGGTGCTAATAAGCAGAGAGGCAGCGATAATGGAAAAGATACTATCACTTTTCTCCAAGAGGCCATTCATGCTTAACTCTCCCTTTGCCGTTATTACCGGCTCCCGTCTGACTCTCCCTTAGGTCGATGGGAGCTAAGTTTTACAGATGCCTGCAAAAAACCCTGGCATCTGTCTCGCAGTCATGCAGTGGCCACAGGATGCTGACCGGAGGAAAAGGGATTTTAGCCCGCCCTGGGGAAGTAGAAAAAGGGGGAAAAAGTATCAGCAGACGGTGGTTTCTTTCCCTACCTCTGCGCCTGCTGCAGAGGCTACTGGCTTTCTCGGCTCAGAGAATGTGAGGGGGACATGAGACAGGACCAAGCCCTGGGAAATATCAGTCAGTAGGTCTCTCAGTATGCCCAGAGGAGACACACACCAACTACGAGCCCCACTTTGGGAAGCAGCGCTTGCGGCAGGAATAAATCAACAGCCATTGCAAGAGGAGTCATATTCTAACTGTTTTCCCATCCCTCCGCCGTTACAGGAAACATGAGGAGACTGTAGGTGCATGACACATAGTTACCATGTTGGAAGGAGATTAGGGGGATTTGCAGCACATCCTGGCCAGGAACATGGATGAGAATCGCCACCCCACACACGGAGTGACAGAGACACCGCATCCAGTAGGGGCGGCCATCGCAGGAAGGCTGGAAAACGAATTGTTTGTTAATTTACCAGGGCTGCACTGTTCTGTCAAACTCTAGCCCAGTTTAGGAGGGACAGGGACAGGCCCTCTTTGGTGTCCTGAATCCCAGAGTCCCTCCTTCAGGTTTCAAAGTTCCTCTTTGAGGAGAGAGAGACAAAAAGGCTGGGATTCAAGCCTCAGGCACCTTTTCCCTGATGGCCTCCTAGGAAAAGCCCTTCAGGGGACAATGGGGAGAGGATGGGATGACAAGAAACTAAGGGGAATGAGGAGCAGGACAGCGTCCGTCCCTCTTTAGGCACATGGGATGCTGGGAGGGGGGTGTCCGCATGTGTATTTATTTATATTCATTTGCAAAATCTGTATCCCGCTTTCTCCCGCCGCAGGCGGCCCAAGTGCACAAGGGGCGGGGCTTCTTTTCTGAAAGGTGGGGCTTATTGGATGAGTGGGCGGGGCTTGTCCCTCTTTGGGGAAAGCATTATGGAAAGGGAAGGGAGTGTATTCATGGGCCTTAGATCACACAGAGCAAAGGTTTCCAAGATTAGGATCTATTTATTGAATCTTATTTATTTTATTTATTTATTTAATCATATTTTTACCCCGCCCCTCCTGAAACAGCTTGGAGCGGCTAACACTCTCAAAAAAATAAAAAATACAAATATAAAACATTTTAAAACATTTGTAAAATTTCAACAATTAAAAAAGGGCAAAGGAACATATACATTAATTAATACAATAAATAAGGGCGGAGGGGGATAAAAAAAAAAACCTACCTCACCCTCCCCCCCTCCCCAAAGGCCTGGGTGAACAGCCAGGTCTTGCAAATTCGCCAGAATGTTAAAAGGGTCGGGGCCAGGCGAGCTTCCTCCGGGAGGGAGTTCCAAAGGCGCGGCCTGGCCACTTACTTACTTTACTTACTTTACTTTATTACGGCCAAAGCCAGAAAGAAATTGTACAGATAATACAAATAATACAAAAGTCACAAATAATCAACCAAATACAAAGCCATAATGAAATAACACAGGGAGATATAATCCCACTACAGAGGGGAAAAAACATCCTACCTACTGCCCCATTTGCCCTTTTATGGGCAGAGTTGAAATTTCAAAAAACGTGCGCGTTGATCGAATGCAAGCACCAGGAAGCCTGGCCACCGAGAATGCCCTCTCCATTGTGACCCCCTGCTTAACACGAGGGACCTCCAGGAAGGCGCCCTCAGCAGACCGAAGGAGCCGCTCTGGGGTGTGGAGGGCGAGGCGGTCCCCGAGGTACGAGGGGCCCAGACCGTGAAGGGCCTTATAGATCAATACCGATACCTTGAACCTGGTTTGGCGCGCTATTGGCAACCGGCGCAGAGTCTGGAGCACAGGTGTTATGTGCTCCCAATGACCCGTCCCCGAAAGGAGCCAGGCCGCCACATTCTGCACTAGCTGCAGCCTCTGAACCAGGAACAAGGGCAGCCCCACGTAGAGCGTGTTGCAATAGTCCAGTCTCAAGGTGACGAAGGCATGGATGAGGGAGGCCAGGTCCAGGCTGGAGATGTACGGACGCAGCCTCCGTACCAGATACAACTGATGGAAGGCAGCCTTCGCCACCACCTCCACCTGCCGCTCCAGGCAGAAATCTGCATCCAATACCACCCTCAAACTCCGAACCTGCTGGGCTACAGGAGGGCGAACCCCCCCCCCCAATCAGGGGGGCCGACACCTCCCTCACTCTCCCCACCAACATCACCTCCATCTTATCAGGGTTGAGCTTCAGTCTGCTCTGCCACATCCATTCCGCCACGGCCTCCAAACACCGGGATAGCAGCGAGACAGCAGGGTCTGGATCAGTTGAAAAAGAGAGGTATAGCTGAGTATCATCAGCATATTGGTGACACCGCACCCCGAACCCTCTCACGACCTCCCCCAAGGGCTGCCTATAGACATTAAATAACAATGGAGACAGAATAGAACCCTGCGGAACGCCGCAGGATAAAGCATGGGGGCAAGATGTCTCAGCTCCCAACACCACCCGCTGGCTTCTCCCCGAGAGGAATGAACGGAACTGAAAGCAATGGGAAATTTGGTACCCATGGTAAACCCCCCAAATTTTGGGTAGCCTATCAGGTGCCCAGTTGGTACTTGCATACTGAAATGGTTACCCAGTTACCCGTGAGACCTGGTATTACCATTTCCAAGTCACCAATTTTATGTTTTACCAGCCCGTTCCAACTTACCCCTTTACTGTCTTCCACACGCACACAACAAGAGAGACCTGATGTTGAATGGGAAAATGGGAAAATGGTAAATCGGGAAAAGGTGCAAAATGGAAAGCCAGTTAGCTCATTCATGGAAAACCAGTAATCCGGGAATGGTAATTCAGGTAGCTCATTGGGCATTAGACTGGCACCGTTTAATGCCTGAGTCATCTGGGATGGTCCAGGTACCGCAAATTTGATGGGTACTATCCATTTTGCGGGTAAAATCACACATCTCAGCTCTGTGAAACCCATGGATCGTTTTTATTTGGCCCCTTTCTAGTTCCTGGATCTGGCCCCGGAATCCAGTTCCTACCCTCAAGCACTGAAACGCTGAATTCAGGGTATGGGAGAGGAGATGAGGGCACGCGCATAAGGCTAGAGCTGAGGATTAATGCGCGGCACAGATCCATGAGTACACCCCTTAAACACCTCCACCCCCAACCTCTCTGTAGCCCTCAGAACTAGAACTCAATTTAAGGGGTGTGCAGGATCCACCCCAGTCATTTTCGTTTTCATTTTTATTTACAAACACCCCTTCGTTGGGGGGCATTCTGCCGATGAGCACCCTTAGCACCGGCAGCGTTGGTACCATTTTGGAAAAGGGTGCACATGCCATCGTTAATGATTTGGAAAAGGGTGTTAAGAATGAGGTGATCAAATTTGCAGATGACACCAAGTTATTCAAGGTAGTTAAAACACGAGCAGACTGTGAGGAACTGCAACGGGATCTTACGACACTGGGTGCCTGGGCATCTAAATGGCAAATGAGATTTAATGTGGACAAGTGCAAAGTGATGCACGTAGGGAAAAATAATCCAAACTATGCGTACACAATGCTGGGTACTAAGCTAGGAGTTACCACTCAGGAAAAGGATCTGGGGGTGGTTGTGGACAATACAATGAAATCCACAGCGCAGTGCGCAGCAGCAGTCAAAAAAGCAAACAGAATGTTAGGAATTATTCGGAAGGGGATAGAGAATAAAACTGAGGATGTCATAATGCCTCTATACAAATCAATGGTGCGACCGCACCTCGAATATTGTGTGCAGTTCTGGTCGCCCCATCTCAAAAAAGACATAGCTGAACTAGAAAAGGTACAGAGAAGGGCAACAAAAATGATCAAGGGCATGGAAGGGCTCCCGTATGAGGAGAGGCTTGGTAGGTTGGGGCTCTTCAGTTTGGAGAAGAGACGACTGAGAGGAGATATGATAGAGGTCTATAAAATCATGAGTGGTGTGGAACTAATAAACAAGGAGCAGTTATTTACCCTCTCAGCTAGTACTAGAACTAGGGGACACTCCATGAAACTCATGGGTGGCAAGTTTAAAACAAATAAAAGAAAATATTTTTTCACTCAGCGTATCATTGGGTTGTGGAATCTCCTGCCAGAGGCTGTGGTAAGGGCCAGTACTAGAGCTGAGTTTAAAAGAGGTTTGGACAAGTTTCTGGAAGATCGGTCCATTAGCAGCTATTAGCCAGACAGGATCAGGGAACATGACGGGAGCTGGGGGAAACAACAGGGAATGGATCCCCCATTGTGACCTGTTGGGGGCTTCTCCCAAGCCACCGTGATTGGCCACTGTCGGAGACAGGATGCCGGGCTAGATTAATTGAATTGAATTGAATTGAATTGAATTAAATGCTGGGCTAGATGGACCATTGGTCTGGCCCAATAGGGCACTTCTTATGTTCTTATGCCGATAATGGCCCCGGCAGCCATTTTGCACAGTTTTTTGTTATTGTTATTATTTTAAAACTAAAATGGATGAAAGCAAATGATAATCCTTTGCTTTTTCATCCATTTTTGCAACCTTACTTACAAACACGAATGGGGCTCCGTTCATTTTCATACTTAATAGAAAACATGACAGACGTAAAACCCTACTCATTTTCAAAGTGGCCCCCGGGCAGGGAAAGTTTCCCCACGCCTGCCTTTAAGTAACGAACGCGACTGTTAGTGCTAAATTAGGTTTAATTAAAATGAATCGCATGAAGAGCACTAGCTTTGACTACTGACAAGTCTAACCGTTACGTTAGAGTCCAAAACACTGGTACGCTGTGGGCACCATTAAGAGTTTCTCATGATTTTGCAACAGCACGTTGTACGTCAAGAGGCTGTCATCATGGATTCCACATCTGTCATCTCACAAGACAACTTTGTAAGAAAAGAGCAATCTCTCGCAGGCCGGATGAGGCACCAAGAGGGTTCTCAAGGCAATCACACAGCCAAAGGTTGTAATTCAGGAAAGTCGGCAAACGTTTCCAACTTCCATGACCCAATCACAGCCCCGATGATCAGTTGTGTTTGCAGGAGAGCTGCAACAGGCACTGACATTAGTACCCACAGGTAATGCCTGCATTTTCGGGTACCCAAACAGGCTACCCGAGGACCAATTGGGTGCCCGCCCAATGCCCGAAAATGTGAGCATTACCTAGAGAAATTGACACGCCCAGCTTTGCAGAACTCCAGTTGGGGCTTGTCAGTTTCAAAGGCAAGCCAGGACACCCACACACACACACCCACACACCCACACCACAGTGCTCTGGCAGGTAGTGTAGCCCAGAAGCCGTTTCTGTACCAGCTGAGAGCTCTGTGAGCCCGGCTCTGCAGCAGTCCCAGACGGGGGTCTGTCATTTTCAAAGGCTACTTCCCTGCCTCACACTCCCCCCTACCCCCTCAAGGTTTGACAAATCTGATTTTGAAAAGAATGCACGAGACCGTCAGTGCCACTCCTTCTAATGGCGGCCTGGCAACTTCCAGTGGGGGAAAGCACATCTAAACTCCCCCCACAAGAGGTTTCTGAACACGGACTTTGAAATCTGCAAAAATTAAAGACACACCTCAAAACACTCTAGGGGAGACGTTTGATCCATTAAGCATCAGAAATAGGTGGGGAGTTTTCTTGATAAGGGTACGGCTGCCAAAGAGTGAGAGAGAGAGACAAGGGGCAATGCGGTTAAGAATCAGATGATACCTTCCATTGAACCAGCTTCCGTGAGGAAACGTGTGCGAGTTTTTCTGAGCCACACAAAATTCTTGCCGGTGGCCCAACTCTCTGTAGCTCAAACGTTTGCAAACACTCGCCGACAGAAGTCGCTCGCTAGACGGTACCATCTCTCTAACTTTGTCTCTTTTCTTGGTAAATGAATTACACAAGTTCCATGATATGGGGGGGCGGGGGGGGAGGGGAAATCAGCCAAAGATGGATGCTTTTGGGTTGCTTATTATGAGTGTTCTGTCCTGCTCAACCACAGAGTCTTGGTGTGAAAAATAGTTTAGAAAGTAGTCAAGATCCACAGACCGCTTGCTCTGAAGTGACTCCACTGAAATTCATGCTTCAGTGAGGCGGCCTCTCCGGAGCAAATCGTTCATGGATCGCGAACTAGAGCAGCAGTTCCTAAGCCTTTTGCTTGCATGGCCCCATGATGAGATAGTACATAAGAGGGGGGGACGCTTTTCCCTCCTGTGGGCCACTTTGAAAATTAGTACATGCTCTGAGGACCACATAGACATCAGGGGTGGGGGGGTGCTTAAGGGGTGCGCTAAGGAAGAGAAAGGTCCAGATCATGCCTCTGTGCCATGGATCTCTTGCATGCTCACATCACTGCTCTCCTTCCCTGAGCTCAGTCTTTCAGTGGTTGGAGCAGGAACTGGATCCAGGGGACAGATCCAGGAACTGGGAAGGGACCACATTAAAGCTTGCCACAGCCGAAGGTTCCCCGTCCCTGTTGTACATCCTGCAGCCAGCACCATCCCTAGTTTTGTTGTGGGTCTGCGTTTTGTTTTTGTCTTTTTCACGACAGATTGCTGGACATTATTATGCAGCAGCGAATTCCGAGCCCTAAGTCTTTTGATAACTGATGGCAGCTTCTTCGACGGTTTCAGAGGAGAATGCGGGTACTGACAAAATTAAAAGATTAGGAGATCATAAGTTATAGAAAATGCTCTCCCTCTGAAGAGCAATTTTATGTAACTCAGGACTTTCTTAATACACAGCAAAGTAGCCTGGTTAGTTAATGAAACTGACATCTGGTCCTTGGCGAGAGCCAAGAATGTTATTGCAGAGGTCACAAGGTGCGTTACATAGGCACGGAATACAATGAAGCCAGAGATCGCATGAACGGAGTATCACATTTCCGAACAGATCCTTGACATCCTGCCATACACAAATCACCACTGTTATAAATGACTCGTAATAGCCAGTTCCCTTTGAATGTCGTGCTTTAACACACGGCATTTCTCCAAGGAAAATCCGAGTTTTGAAAAGTCTTGAAAGCTATCCATTCTGGAAACAGCCTGTTCAACGGGGACGGTAAAGGCAACCGTTCGAATATCGTTACGCTGCTCACAAATCAAAGGGCAACCAGAGAGAGAGGGCTGAGCAAAGCAACCGGCAACACCCTAACTGTTTTCTGCTTTGAGGACATCAGTGGGGATAATTTATTTACTTATTCGTTTAAATGTATTTCCCCCCCTCCCCCCCATCCTATCCCAACAGCTCAGGGAGAACTATAGCAATATACAAATATAAGTATTTTGTACTTGTATAAGTACATAAATAAAACCAGTTTAAAATCCAAGCTTCCCTAAAGTCTATCACTGCCTGCCAAATGCTTGGTCAAATAGAAAAGTCTTATATTGCCTGCAGAACATGAGCAAGCTTGAGCTAAGAAAGACCAACGTCTTGGGGGAATGAGTTCCAGCATTCTGGGGCAGCCACCAGGAACATCTCTCTGTGCTCCCTTGTTCTACAAACTTGCCTGCAAGAGGGCACTCGCAGCGGACCTCAGAGGACACGGTGCGGCAGGAGGGAGGAGGCAATCTTTCCAGATATGTGGAGAGTTGCAAACAGCGAAGCTTTGCACCACACACATTTAAATGTTACAAGAAATCAAAACAGTTAATTTTTCCCCCAATGAAAAGTTTCCAAAATATAAATAAAACTGCCGCTTCAGACACATTAGAAACACAAACATTTTGTCATCTGCCCAAGTTTTCTGTGGCTCTTGTGGAAGCTGAAATTTGTTGGGTGTTTTTTCACACACATTTCTCCTGCATGTTTGCTGTTACATCCTGAACTTTCTGTGTGTCTAAATCACTCAGCCAGATCTTAAACATCCGGCTCGTTGAACTTCTGCATAGAACTTCTCCCAGAACTTTTGTGTGTAAAAAGTTCTCCTGGTAAACGGCTTTGCTCCAGGCAGCTGTGCTCACTTGGTTTCCATGGCAACCCCTCGCGTCTACAGCTGCAGCTACTTTAGGCTGCCTCAGGGCAGTGTTTGTGTGAAGAATGCATCCAG
>QEPC01012679.1:7027942-7086092 GCA_003113815.1 Sphenodon punctatus | reverse complement strand
TTTGAGTTACCGTTACTCGGGCCAATCCCATGCCCCACGGATCCCATGTGGACATACGCCCGCCCGCATGGGAACCTCGCGCACCTCCATTGCGGGCACTGTGTGTGCTGCGCATGTGGACGGGGGGGTGCATACGGGATTCACGGGCCATGGGATCGGCCCCCCATTAATAAAGAGTTGTGGCCTTTGCACCTAATCCTGTGTGTATGTTGCCTTATTCTGCGATGCAGGGAGAATGAGAGACATGGGACAGCCTTGCCGCATCCCTGTTGTCGCTAGTCCGATGGTTAGCGCAGCAGTGGTAGCACCCAAACTCAATTTTGGCCAGTTTGCACATGTGCAGTGGGGGGTGTTGTTGTTTTTTTAGTATTATTATTTTTCATAAAATAAAATGAAAAAATTAAAATGGAAATGAATGAAATCAAATGAATGTCCCTTGCTTATTCATTCGTTTTCACTACCTTGGTTACGAAAACAAATGGGGCCCCATTCGTTTTTGTAATTAATTAAAATAATTCAACTTGCACACCCCTAGTAATAACTCCTGAGAGAGAGAGAGAGAGATGTCAGCAATTCTGCCGTCACCTGAAAACTACTCCAGAAAGGAGTGTTCCCACAAACATCCCCGACACATCAATGTGACTACACATTAATTCCATTTACTCTGTAGTTAAGGGACATTAAATGTTCATGGATACAAGGCTTCCTCGTTGCATTATTACTGAGATGGTTGATAATTATATTTTATTTATTTATTTATTTTAGTAGATTTCTTAGCCGCCCCCTCCTACCACAGTAGCTTGGGGCGGCATACAACAAAACTAAAACACAAATACAATAACATCAAACTATAAAAATATCAACAATAAGATCTGTCAAGCCAACTCCAGCGGAGCCACAAAAACAGTCTTCTCCCCTACCACCCCCCATCCATTACCTGTCTCTCTCGCCAAAACCCTGACACCAATACACCTGGCACTGCTGCACAATCTTTATTAGAGACGGGTCTCTGCCTCACAGGACTTACAATCTAGGCAAGAGACAAGGGTGAGGAGGCAAGAGGGAGGGGAGGCATCGGGAGAGACAGGGAGACATACACAGAGTTGAGAAGTCGCAGGGGCAGGCTAGCTAAGTTTCCTTGTACCCCCTTTATCTGTCTCTGATTCCACTTGCGGTCTCTTGTTTTATCTTTAGATTGTAAGCTCCTTGGGGGCAGAGACTGTATTTTTCTTCTGCCCAGGCGCTAGAACAACAGAGTCTTGCTGTGACTGGGCTCATACAGGCACTACTGTAATAGTCACCCATCATCATTTTCATGGCTTAGGAGGAGGATAACTCTGCTATTGAGAAAACAACCCCCTCACCCCCCTTCTTTCTGGTTAAAAGTTAAATCCATGGCACATTACAGCCAGGGTTATTTTTTATTGTTTTTCACTGATTTATTAGTTACTTGGATTGTGCGGCTGCGTGCACATCTAGACCATGAGCATTCAGAGTATTTGACAGAAAGCAAATTACCAGGAATTTAAACTTCTGTCCTTACGCTGCTAGGCCCGAGATTTTGTTAAACTCCCTGTAACCCAAACCTGAGCCCTACACATGGTGCGTTTCAGCCCCAACAGCTTTGCAGGAGATCAGATCCATCCTTCCACCTGGAGAATCTGGGATGTCTCTAAGCTTCTCCCTAAATTAGCAGTAAAAATGGGCAACTGAAAAAAAAACTCAATACATTCAGCTTTTGGAGCATCCCCCGTCATCCTTCCAGTCAGCCCTCGCCTGCCAAAACCCACCGCCGTCGGCTGTAACAACTCAGGTTTTCTCAAAAGAATAAAACCATAATCCTGAAACCAGGTAAGAGGAAATGAAAGCAGAATATCTGACCTGAATTTACAGCACCCTTCGCATCCTGAGACATGTGCCGGGTTGCTCCGACGGCCCTGCCCTTTCACCCAGAGCTGTATTTCCATAACTCGGTGACTTTTACAGCTTGCAAGCGGGTGAGTCAGCCTCCAACGAAGGTGGCGAGGATGTTCTAGCTGGCATTGCTCCTGGGGTTGTCTGACCAAAGTTTCAAAAATAAGGGACCCTGTAGCTCGTGTTCTAGGGGGCTCAATGAAGCTGTAGGGGGTGTCTGTTTTAGGGGGGCTTTATGGAGCAGTGGGGGGGGTCTGTCCTATGGGGCTCTATTGAGCTGTGGGGGTGTGTTCTATGGGGCTCTGTGGAGCTATGGGGGGTCTGTCCTATGGGGCTCTATTGAGCTGTGGGTGGGTGTTCTATGGGGCTCTGAAGAGCTGTGGGTGTGTCTGTTCTGTGGGGCTCTGAAGAGCTGTGGGACTGTCTGCTCTATGGATCTGAGTGGTTCTAAAATAAGGAATGTCCCTTAAAATAGGGGACATCACGCAACCCTAATTGCTCCTCTAAGACCTGCCAAATGCCACTGTTTCATAGCATTCCCCACAAACTTTGAACGCTTAATTCCCCCCCCCCCAAATAAAAGTAGATTAATTGATTGGTTGGTTGATTTTAAATCTGCTTGGTTTGGGTTTTCGGCAATCCAAATGTACCAAAAACTTGTAAAAAGAATCATTTTTCTCCAACAATTCCCCCCCCCCGACCCCATTTCTTCAAATATTATGACGACCTTTCCCCCTCAACCCCAAAATGGAAAATATTTCCTTTCCGAAGGCAGTGAATCAGCTCTGTGTGGAGACGGGGTTGCAGAAGTGAACAGAGAGTAAAAATATATATTTGTATCCTATTCTTCATTGTGTATAATTCAGGAAAACTCCCAGCATGTCCCAGCAAGTAGAGAAAGAGGAGGAATGGATCTGAGTCTCTGGCATAGAAAATATCCAGAGATGATAATACTGGCAATAGCTCCATCACCGAGAGGCTTTGGAGAGACTGAGGCATACGTCCCCCCAATACACCCAGGTCAGGTGCAGACTGCACAGGGCCCTGCGTATTGAATGATCCCGAGGGGCCTGTCAGTATATGGCTTCCATGAATAAACTTCAAACGACATGGCTGTAAAATATGGCCCTCCAGGGCTTCAGACATGGATTCAGAAGCAGTGCTGGATCCAGGAACGTTGTGACTCCATAAAACGGCAACTTGGCATCCTGACTCACAGTAGAACCTTCACCATTTGGGACAGTCTTAGACATACGTGAAATTCTCAAGTTATAGCAATCTCCTGCGATCGCAAGGACTCCTTGGCATCTGCACACGTCCCGTTCACGTATTTCTCCCCCATCGCACATGGAAAAAAAGTCACATGGTACCTGTAAAGCCACATTTGGTTGGAGCACTTGGATACAATTCAATTGGATTCAATTCATCGAAGCATGTGAATTAGGGCTGAAATTAGAGTGAAATTAATTCTCATTCGAATCCCGCAGCCCTGGCGAGATATTGCAAGACGTGAGAAACTCAAGATTCTCACAAGAAACTCAGGTTTCTTGCACGACAGATTCTCCAATATGCCCCCCGGATGATCCGCGCATGTACGAAATGACCACACGTGCACAGCACAGCCCTGGCGGGCATTTCCGCGCATGTGCAGATCATTTATTTGCAATTTCGAGGTTCTCAAGACTCTCGTGAAAATCTCGAGTTTCACGCAAGGATCTTGAGTTTCTCACAAGAATCTCACGAGAATCTCGAGATGAGGAAAATCTTGTCGAGAAGCCTATTTTCAACAAGATTTCCAAGAAGGGCGAAAATCTCATTTTAGCCCTAATGTGAATGCTTTCAAAATGGCAATCGGAGCAAACACGATCTCGCACGAGTGGCGTTTAGAAGTTAATCCGCTTCTCTAGTGTGAGAGTTTGGGAATGCACATTATGCAACCCTTGATATGGGGCGGGGATGGTCCAAAAAACAATTAAGATGTAAAAGTTACCACATAGCATGCGTGAGAGTAGGCATGAATTAGAATCGCGGTTTTAATTGCTTGCTCCCAGAAGTTTTGTCTCGTCTAAAAACACCCATCGTTGAGGGCTCCCTGTGTTCGAGGCTGCGTAGGCCCCGTACGTTATGTCAGTACCTTTCACATATATACTGTCATTGCATTTTCATTCATGGACTCCCTGTATGGGCGGGGGGCTCTGCCCAACCCAGGGCTCACAAAATTTGGACATACCGGGCTCCAGCCTTGTTCAGGAGAGGTCCCAAAAATATGGCGCCCAACCATGAGCAAACTAGATATAACAACAGATACAGAAGAGTCAGGGCTTCAGGACTGACGGATTAACTCACATCCAGAAATACATTTTGCAGTAATATTCCTAAAATATATGGGGCCCGAACATCCATCCTAGATCCATCACTACCCACAGGCACCTCCGTTTTACTATCTATTGCTTCTAGATGAGTTGAAATTCGAAGTTTTGATTTGAATATTTTCTCAAGAAAATGAGCTGGTTCCTTGTTATAAAAGTGCCCCGTCCCAGGGAGAGGTGGTTGCTGTTTCTTGCCCCAGCCTGGACTGGGAATGCTGGACATGCTGTCAATTCTGTGACGGCATATCCAGAGCAAACGCGTTGCTCCCAACAGTCCTTGTTTAGGAGGGACGGTCCTTCTTTAGGTGCTGAATCTCACTGTCCCTCTTTCAGGGGGTCAAAGTCCCTCTTTTAGGGGAGTTGGGGGGAGAGGCTGGTATTCCTGGTGGCCTCCCAGGAAAAGCCCTTGAGAGGATAATGAGGAGATGATGGAATGACAAGAAACTAAGTGGAATGAGAATCAGGAAAGCCGCTGTCCCTGTTTGTGCACTGGGAATGTTGGGAGATGTGAGTGTAAGTCCACGTCCATGAGGGAGGGGGGTGATTATTCAATGAGAGGCGGAGCTTATTGACCAAGGGGGTGGGGCTTGTCCTTCTTTAACTACTCAAAATATTGGGAGGTATGTGCTAACATCCTTCCCATTTCACAACAGTTCTGACAGGAATAGGAAGCAAAAAGCTCTTGGGACATTGAGGGACCTCTCCAAACCACTTCTTCCAGAGAAGCCCCATTGAAGCCTTCCTCCGAAGTAAGTGGCTTGTGTGGATCACAGCCTGGGTGTTTGTTTACACAGTTATGTCTCTGAGCATGTGAATATTCAAGAGGTTACCACCCATTCACTATCTGCAGAACTGCTACCCCTTCACACGAACTAGCATTCAACATGACTTTGGCCCGTTGTGGCCCGGAGCCTGTCAGCACATTTAAACGGGCCACCAGATGTGGGCCCGGGATTGCCGGGTTAGCAGCTAGCCCAGGCTGTGAACTCTTGGACAATCTCCGAGGTCTCAGCCCAGGCTAAGGGCCGCCCATGGGGGGCCAAAGGAGGCCAGAGCAGGCTAGCCCATCTGTTACCGCACAGCATAACCATACTGGGCCCACCGTGGTTGGCTGCCATGGCCGTCCGTCATGGTGGGGGGTGGGGCCACTGGGAGCAGGGCGTGGGTGGGGCCGGCCACACATGTTTGCTGTGCTCCTGCCCTACCTGGGCCGTGTGAGTGGCGGGACAGAACCCTGGGCACAGGCACATCTGTTCAGTGTCCCGACCCAACCCGGGAAGAGGTGGCTGCTCTTTCTTGCCCCATCCCGGGCCGGGAAGCCGCCACACCAGCAGTATGTCTGTTTTTACGCAGAGATACTTTGGGGTTTCTCCCAAGATACTCATGACCATCTGTACCACAAAAATAATAGCCAACCAAAGCCCTAACAGATTGGGAGTTTGTTATGATGAGCTAGTATCACTAATTACCACAGAGTGCTACATACTGAACGAGGCGAAGAAAGGAAGGAAGGTTTTTTATGATTTGACTGTGAATCTTGGAACATCAGGCCTTAAAAAAACCTAAAATCACAAGATTCACAATAAAATGGTGAGAGTTTTCTACCCTCTTACTGTGCAACCCATTGGAGCTGTGAGCTATGCGTAATCCTCTGGGCTCCATCCACAGAAGGTTATCTATGACAGATTACAGTCAAAGCTCACCTCCATCCACAGAAAATCATGTTTCTGGTATTAGAAGTTCACAGATCAGTCCCCAGTATAACTGCCAAGATGGCGGTTACGTGCTATAGTTTCTCAATACGCATAAGGCTTTTTTTTAAAAAAAAATTAAAAAAAAATTCTCATTCATTTAGAATGCTGTAGAATCCACAAGGAGGCATCTGAAGTTGGCATGCGTGCTTGTAGCTAAACTCTAGCCATCTTCCATTGACCGAGTTCCAGGTCGGGATGGGCGAACGCGGTTCGGAAGTTCGGAGTTCGGACCGAACTCGACCAGTTCGGTCGACCGAACCGAACTTCCGAACCGAACTTGATTTTCGAACCGAACTGAACCGAACCGAATTTCCGAACTCGGCTCTGTTCGCCCATCCCTAAAAGATAATGTTCTATTTAGTTCTATGGGGTTTGACTTTCCGAACTTTGATCAGAAGTTCAGAGTCGGACTGAACTCGAATGGTTCGGTCGACCGAACTGAACTTCCGAACCGAACCGAATTTCCGAACCGAACCGAATTTCCGAACTTGGCTCTGTTCGCCCATCCCTAGTTCCAGGGTGGAGATCTTCAGACCCAGGGGTCAAATGTGGAGCATGGGTCGTTTTTATTGGGCCCCTTTCCAGTTCCTGGAACCAGTTTCCACCCCGAGCACGGAAAGATGAAGCTAGTACAAGGGATCCAAGTAGAGAGCATGTGCACCAGGAGTTGAGGCAGATCTGTGGCAAAGATCCTTGATCGAGACCCTCCTCTCCTTGAGTATCTCTCTTAAACACCTCCACCCCTAACTCCTAGCTGGCCCTTGGAGTGCGTCATAATTTTCCAAGTGGCCCCTGAGAGGAAATAGTTTCCCCATCCCTGTCCTTAAACCGCTGGGTGGGTTATTCTCCTATTCCTTTGTGTCCGACATTTCTGGGAGCTGTGCTCTTTCTCCACCCCACGATTTCTAAATCTCTTCTCTTGTTTTAAAATAAAATAAAAGACAAAAATGGGCTGAGTCTTCCTCGGCGCTGGAAATAGAACCTGGATTATCTTGGATGTCAGAGTTGCGCTCCCGTCACTTAACAATCACTCAAAGAAATGATATAAAATATCACTTTTTTACATAGATGAATAATAGAGTGTTTGTCAGTCAATTCTGGGCTGACTGAGCCCCTTTAACTCTCTGAAACTGGAGTCCCATCTCTTTTTTTTTTTTCCCTTTCCTTCCCTTAAACCTCCCGAGAAAATGTTGACAAAACAGGCAATTTTCTGTAATTTCCCTGCAAGCTTCTGTCAGCACTGGAGGCACTCGGAGCCCACTCATTTCAGATAACACCATGGGGTAACCTTTGACATTTCTCTCCTCACTGACTTTGGAGGCTCCCGTAAGTGTAACAGTTGTGTCTTTCAGGCTGCAGGATGCCAGCCTACAATTTAGGCCTCGGTTCACTGAAGGCAGCCTTTGTTTCCCAGCTGACTAAGAAGCTCTTAGAAAAGGGATAAGAAATGTAGTTAATAGCTCAAGAGTGGCCTAATCAGTGGCTGCCATTACCCCGCCAATATTAGGAGGGTTGACAGACTTATCAATAACGGAGCCCCAGGTGAGGTACGCGGGCTGATAATGTGAACTTTGACTTGATCCCTGGTCGACTGAGCACAGCACTCATTTAAAAGAAGTACTAGGATCTTTTCTTTTTTTTCTCCACTTCATATTGTGCCAAAAATCATTCAACCATTGAGCTTCCCCCCCACCCCACCCCCATCTTAAACCACAGTGATTTGGCCAATTTCATTTATAAGATGAGATGAAAAACCTAACCATGAACTTTCCCTTGAAAAATGTACAGACTTAGATGTTTTATATTCATGGTTTGTGAGAGGAAAAAAAGGGAGAGTAAGAACCCCTCAGAAATAAGGGTCTACACTATGGATAAAACAGACGTGACCTTGTCCCGCTGTAGCCCGGGACCTGTGTTGCTGGCTAGTCCAGGCTGTTTATTTTATTTTATTTTATTTATTTATATAGCAATTTGTATCCCGCTCCTCCTGCCGAAGCAGCTCGGGGCAGCTAACTATTTTTAAACAATATAAAATAACACTATAAGTAGAATATATATGATCAAATACATACAAAATAATACCGTGCTTACAAAGGGGAGGTTAGAGAGAAAAAATACATATAAAAACTTTACCATCCATTCCTAACCCATACACCCCACACTCACCCATCTCCCTCACCAGGGGCCTGGCGGAACAGCCAGGTCTTGCATTGACAATGAAAAGAGGCGAGGTCCAGGGCCACCCAAGCCTCTGTCAGAAGGGAGTTCCACAGCCTCGGTGCGGCCACTGAAAACGCCGTCTCTATAGTCGCCCCCGAGATACGTGAGGGACTTCGAGAAGGACAGTCCCAGCTGACCGCAGGGGCCAATCCAGAACGTGGGGAGTGAGGCGGTCCCACAGGTAGGTAGGGTCTAGGCCGTATAAGGTTATATAGGTAAGCAGTGCACCTACATCTTGAATCGGACCCGGAAGGCTATAGGCAGTCAGTGTAGAGAATGAAACACTGATGTAATGTGATCGCGACGACCTGTCCCCGGAAGGAGTCAGGACGTCGCATTCTGCACCAGCTTGCAGCCTCCGAAAGCATCACCATGTGGGGATGTGCGAACAGAACCGAGTTCGGAAATTCAGTTCGGTTTGGTTCAAAAATCGAGTTCGGTTCAGAAGTTCGGTTCGGTCAACTGAACTAGTCGAGTTCGGTCAAATTCCGATCTTCCAAACCGAGTTCATACATTCAAAACTGGTGTTTTAAGCTGTTTTGGCCTTCCGAACTGGTTCGGTTTCGACTGAACAGTTCAGTCGAATTCGAGTTCGGTTCGGAAGTTCGTTTTGGTTGACCGAACTAGTTGAGTTTGGTCCGAACTCCGAACTTCCAAACCGTATTTGCACATCCCTATCACCATGGGTAACCCCACGTAGAGTGTGTTACAATAGTCCAATCTGGAGGTAGTGAAAGCATGGATGATGGTGGCCAGGTCGGAGTCCAAGACATACGGCCGAAGCCATCGCACCAGATGTAGTTGGCAAAATGTATTCCTCAAAGCGGGTGAACCAAGCTACTAAACAACAATATACTGTATAACAAGTCAAACATATACAGAGAAAATAAATGGCTTTATGCACTGTACAAGCATCAAATTACAAATATAAAATCAATACAAATAGCCTCCTAACTAAACAAACTAAAAAATAATCATAAATGATTATTTATTTATTTATTTATTTCACAGAATTTATATCCCGCTCTCCCCGCCTCAGGCGGCTCAGAATGGCTAAGAACAATATGTAACAAATATAAAACAGTTGTAAACACTATAAAAACATCGTTAATCCTAAACAAAAACAAAAACACGTCCTCCCCCTCTCCAACCCTACCCAACCCTACCCCTCTTCCTCACCAAATGCCTGATGGAACAGCCAGGTTTTGCAGTTCTTACAGAAGGCTGGAAGGTCCGGAGCCAGACGTGTCCCTACCGGAAGGGAATTCCGTAGGCGTAGAACGCCCTGCCCTGTGTGGTCCCCCGGGTTTCTCTAGCAGCGCACCCCCGGATATAACATATCCCGATGCGTTTCGGGTTAAAACCCTTAATCAGGGGTATTTGTCAACACTGTGTTGGAAATATGAATTCTATTTTCTTCATGGAAAATCAGTCTGGCTAAATGTACCAAATGAATTGTCATAGGAGCTCCTCACCACAGCCCCCACCTGGACATCCAGGCAGAGCTGGGGGTTGAGGAGCACTCCCAGACTTAGAACCTGAGGGACCAGCAGGGGGCGAACCCCATCAATGACGGGAGATAGTACCACTCCCGCTGTCCTCCCCATCAGCATCACCTCCGTCTTGTCGGGATACGGCTTCAGTCGGCTCGCTCTCATCCAATCCCCCACAACCGACAAATACTGAGTAAGCATCAAGGCTGCCGGGTCTGGGTTGGATGAAATATTATTTATTTATTTATTTATTAAATTTGATACCCTGCACCTATCCTGCCTCGGGCAGCTCAGGGTGGCTAACAAAAAGTGAACATATAAATATATTAAAAACCACATAAAAACTGAATATATCATAAAATATAATTCACTAGCGCTAAAAAAAACATTCCCTCCCAACCCAACCCCCGCCCACTACCCATCTCTCTCCCCCACCCCTACCCACTCCCTTCCCCCGAAGGCCTGGATGAACAGCCAGGTCTTACAGGTCCGGTGACAGGCCAGCAGACCCGGGGCCAGTCGAGCTTCCTCCGGGAGGGAGTTCCGCAGCCACGATGCGGCCACCGAAACGCCCTCTCCATTGTGGCCCGCCCAGTTAACCTGGGGGATCTCCAAGAAGGCATCCCCGGCAGACCGCAAAGATCCCCCCAGGACCTGAGAAGTGACACCAAACCCCAAACCTCCTTACGGCCTCACCAAGCGTTTGCATTTAGAACCTTGCTGTTCCTGCTTCCAACCACTGGAAAACTGAGCTCAGGGGAAGGGAACAGAGAAGAGGGCATGCACTCAGGGACAGGGGACAGATCCATTATCTGGGCCCTTCTTTTCTTGAGTGCGGACACCTTCTCTTCTTTTCTTGAGTGCGGACACCTCTTCCTAGAGGAAGTGAGGGAGTTACTCGTCCTTGCTTAGAGTCTTCAAGTCAACGCCGGTGCGGAAACAGAGAATATGACTGGATTTCTTATCTGGTGGGTTCTCCTTTTCCAATCTGGGCCTAGTGAAACAGTCCAGTCCGTATTCTGCCAGAGATCCAGATTGGCAGTTCTAACTCCCCATGCCTCTTGTACAATGCCATTTTGCACTAAATCCCTTTTGTGCATGCATCACTGGGTAAAAATAAACATGACAGTAACCCACTCTGGCCAATGGGCTACTGTCACATTTGTTATTGGGCCACCAAATGTTCACCCAGACTGACCACGGGCATGTTGGCGGCTTGCCCGGGCTCTCACCTCGGCAAATGGCCGAAGTCACAGCTTGAGTTAGTGCCAACCCGACCGGGCCAGAGCCATGTTCCTACATCTGTCCCCGCTGGCCCGGCTGCCATAGTGGCTGTCATAGGCTGCCATGGTTGCCCATCATGGTGGAGGGTGGGGCGCAGGGCGGGGCCAGGGCTGGACAGCTGCACATTCGTACATCTCCCTGCCCTTTCCCAGGTCCCAGCCGCGTGAATGTTTGTTCCGCGGCTCGACCTGGTCAGGTCGTGTCCATAGCAGCTTTCTGAGCTGAACCAGCCCGGGTTGCTGCCACAGCGCGTGCACATTTGGTTTTACCCGTACACGGTTTTGTGCATGTGCAAAATGGCACTGCCCATGGGGGTCTGGGAGAAGAAATGGGCTCCAGCTTGTCCCCCTTCCTCCCAAAAAGTCCAAACAGACCTTCTCAGACCATTCTGGATCCAAGGACAATCTCCGTGAATATGGAACAGCTGATCCATTTCATCCTTAGTCAATACTAGGGAAATCTTTCTAAACAAGAGGTTCTAATCCAACTGGGATAAGTTGCTGCCTAAATAATATACAGGAGCTCAGACAAGGTGATCATAATCATCCCTTCTGGCAACGTTGAGAGAGTCTTTCCCAGGGACCCGGGGTCACGGCACTTTCCCCAGTGGTGGAAGATGCAGTGAATGCAAATCCCGCTTCCCCTCGTTTCTAATGTGTACTTGAATATCTTTCTACCAGGGACCTGTCTTCACCACAGTTACCCCATTGCCACCAGTGGGGGAAACACGATGAATGTGGGTTCCTGCCTTCTACCTTCCACATAACCTGTCCCCCTCATCGCAACCTTTCCATCCCCCAGCCCCAAAATGGTTTTCATTATTGACAAGCTCTGTTGAGTTTGTTTTGTTTTTCCCAAAGTGGGGAGAAAACATTCTTTAAATTAGCTTTCTGCCTAATCCCTTCTCTTCTGAAATAAGGGGAGACTTTATTACCGCCAAAGTGTATGTTGTTTTTAAATATCTCCAATCTTTCAAGAATGCCTTGTTTTCATCAGGTATTTGACTGGAGTTCTGTTACTAATGCTAGACTTAGGGTAGCTAAAGCCAATATAATACTTTCCCGAAATATTACTCAAGTGCTTAGGCTAATATTTCCAAAGCCAGAGGTCTCTAAGAAGCTACGGGCACCATCTCAAATGGCCACCAGCCACATACCACAAAGCCCTGACATTAATTCTTCTCCTCACTCTGTGTTTTTAAACTAGCGCGACGATTCTCGCATTGATAAAAAAATAACCCTCGAAGGCCGATTTCACACAAGACGCTCTCCACCCACTACCCACCCACTATACATGTTGCAGGGCTGCAGTGTTGCCCTATGAGTGCCCTGTAACATGTATAGCAGGTGGGAGGTGGGTGGGGAGTGGAAGGAGAGTGTCTTGTGTGAAAAATACACCCTAAGTCTGATGGGCTGGAAAAGCATTTCTTTGCATGAGCGACCTTTTGTTAAACAGTAAATATGGCAGCGTGAGGGGGAGGGAAGGAATTTTGAGAGAGGGGTAGATGATGCAAGGAGAGCGATATCTAAACAGAGAGAAATCTCAGGCCAGGAAGGAGATCCCATTCCAGAATAAACTCACCAAGTAACCAGCAGCGGCAAACTGGGGTAGTGGTGCCATCGCCTCAATGCCCCAAAGTATTCAGGAAATTTTTGTGATAGAGAAAATTCTGCGCTGTTGAGTCAAATTGATCTCCCCAAAGGAAAACTATGTCTCATGGCCAAAGAGTTCCTTCACTTAGAGGAAGGACGTCCTTCTGAGGTGCTTTTGGCTTGTTGTTAGAGGACTCACGTCACCTCACACAGGCAGTTGGTCTTTTGCCTGGCCAGGCCTGTCCCCAGGACAAACTGCCACATCTTCTAGGTGCATTAAGACATCACAGGAATCCACCATGACAGCACCTCAGAGTTGGTGTGTGGTGATATGAACAGATTTTTCAGGTAGTAACAGTAGGAGCACCAGTAGAAAATAAAATAGGCAGGAGGCCTGTCCCACAGATCATCTCAGGGTTACCATGGCGGGGCGTGGGGAGCAGATCTAACGAGACATAACAAATATTGCCACCACTTGGTAACTCTGAGGCAACTTTAGTGGCTAAGGTGTTGGCCTCGGATGTGGGAGAGTAGGGTTCAAATCCTGTCTTAGTCATGAACTCGCTGGGTGGCTTTGGGCAAATCACTCTCTCTCTCTCTGCCTCAGTTCCTCTATCTGTAAAATGGGAATAATAATTACCTGCTTCACAGGATTGTTGGGAGGGTGAACAAGATAGAGATTGTAAAGCACTCCGAATGCTGAAAGGGCTACAAGTCAGAAATGATGTCTGAAAGGGGAAGACTAAGGCAGCCAAGAAGGTAAATGAAACACAGGAGGCGCTGACTCTGCCTTTGGGACTCATCTTTCAGACAGCAGATTGTACCCCACAGCCTGAACATACCAAATTCCCCTTTGTATGCTGCTCTGTTCGCTAGCAGTCAGCAATAGCCCCCCTCCCCCTCATCACACGATCATGCTGCTGTCTATGATATTAACTACTCCTAGCCCAGAGATGACAATCCAACCTCTCTCCAAATTAGCCTTTTTATTGAAAGCAATAAAGGAGAAAGCAGCCGACACTAAAGTATTTGGTGGCAGCTTTGTTATAAACTCATTACCGGGGAAACGGCAACTGGACGGACCTTTAACCGCTGTCATTGATTCCGGCATGGGGCGAATTGATCTATTGTGTTAATCAGCGGTGTTGCCGTGCATTGCCCTGTGTAGGGGTCTGTTGGTGCGTCCATACGACACCCCTGTTTAGAGCCTGCTTGCCACCCAGACACAAGTATTCTCAAAAAAGGGGAACAAAAGGAAAACAAAGTGTTGCTCAATCTGACTCTTAAAAGGCCAATATTTTTTTTATGCTGGAAGTCACACATTTGGTGGAGGCGAGAACTGAAAGGACTAGCAAAAAAATTATGTGTGAGTATTTCCGAGTTTCCGAGGACTCACTCCGAGTGTTCAGCCGGTGCTCGGAAACCCGGGCAAATACTTACTACTTGGTACTCGGTAAAATACTCACTCAGTAAAATAAAACTGAGTACTGAGTATTTTCCGAGTAATTTGTCACCTTATACAGGGGCAGGAAAAGCCCTGTATGTTGGTCCAAGTACTAGACCGAGGACCACACCAATTCCTCGGTTACTCAGTACTCGGTAAAACCAAGTCGAATGCCGAGATACTCGATTAAAATTGATTCATTTCAAATACTTAGTTCCAGCACTAGAGACTTGGTGGCTGAACATGACGGCCATTTAAGCCCCGGTGACGTTTAGACGAATCGTCCTAAGAGCAGCAGACCTTGAGTTCAAATAACATAGGACAGGGCAGACCTTCTGTTGGACCCATTTCCCAATTGTACCTGAAGATTCATCAAAGTCCAAGCCTGTGAGTTTTCTGGGGCGATGTAAGATCGTTTTATCCGACCAGGTATTTGGCAGGCTGGGATAGGGGTTGGGTTTAGGGGGTTTGAATATGTTTTTATGTATTTTGATTTGTGTCTGTTTTTTTATATGTTGTCACCCATCCTCGGGTTTCAGGAAATTAAATAAGTAAAGAATCCCAAGCCTGGTCCTGATGTATCCAGGTGGCCTCACCCTGTCATGGAGCACAGTGACATCACAACGCTCCCTAAGGGGTGGGGCTATGCCAGAATAGGGGCAGGGCTAAGACGTTCCCTCGCCTTTTTCCATTGTGACCACAGCCCCCAATGAAATGAAAGGGTGTCACAGAGCTTGGCAGGAGGCGGGTCTTCCTTCAGGTAGGGAGCCCAGCCTGAGCCCCTGGGGCCAATCAAATCCCATCAAGGTCACAGGGTTATGGTCAGCTGCAGGAGCAGCAGCAACTTCCAAATGGCAGGGCCCAGAGCCTACCAGGTGACCCACGGGCCCAGCTATTTTCCCCTACTTCTGGGGTCACCACAGTGGCCCCTGTGTTCATCAGGGCAGGACACCTTTCCAGTGGAGTCCCAAACATGCCCACCGCTAGGGTCCTGCGCAAAGGTCCTATCTTTGCCCTGGACCCCACAAATCCTAAGGCCAGCCTTGGCAGGACCCTCCAGGTTAGGGTCCCCATGGGCTCATTCATTAAATCTCCCTGTCGATTTATTTATTCCAGTTTTTGCCCTGCTCTTCCCAATTAGGCTCAGGGCAGCTTAGAAAATATAAAAACATATAAAACAAGTTAAAATCCCCTAGCCCTCCCCAACCTTCTTCCTAACCCTTCCACCCAACCCTATCCCTGCTTGCCCAACGCCTGGCCAAACAAAAAAGTCTTACATCTCTTCCGGAAGACGAGCAAGCTTGGGCTTAGCTGCATCTCCGAGGAGAAGCCCCATAATTGTGGGGCAGTCATCGAGAACGCCTCTTTGTGTGCCCTTGCTGTGAAAACTTCACAAGTCGGTGGTACCTGCAAGAGGGCACTCCCGCGCAGAGACCACGACGGAACGGAAGGGAAGAAGAGGTAGATGGGCCTGTTGTGAGGCCTAACTGAGAAGCTGGTCTCCCATCCTTCCAACTGCTTCTTCACCTAATCCCGATGGATGTCTCCACCTGTAACACTCGCCACCATTCCGGCTGCCTAACGTGGGGGCAAGTGTACGTTTATTCACCTAAATCTGGGCGCTAGCCATGGGGAGGGACACGGGTTTGTGAAGATGTGTTTCCTGGAACAAATCAGGGAAGTAGGGGGGTACAATTCATATTGTTTTAATTAATTACCCCCCAAAAATGGAGTCCCATTTGTTTCATAACTAAGGGAACGAAAACAAACGAATAAGCAAATGGCATTCGTTTGATTTAATTTGTTTTCATTTTTATTTTTTCATTTTATTTTATTAAAATAAAATAAATAAAATAATTAATAATAATTAATAATAATTAATTAATAATAATCATTGCACGTGCACAAAATGACCGCCAGAGCCATTCTGCACATACGTGGCCATTTTGGAAAAGGGCGTGTTTGCGCAGAATTGCTCCAGCAGCCATTTTGCATGTGTGCAGTGATAATATTAATATTACTATTATCAAATATTATATGAATAATAATAATATTGTAGCATGTATTAGATCAATATTAATATAATGAAAAAATAAACAAAAACAGTAGAGTCCTTGACGAAACCCCCCCGTAAACAAAAATGAAAATTAACGATTTCCCCCCATTCACCCCCATTCCTCAGCAGGCCCAAACCACACCACCGAATGAACGTCTGTTTGGCAGTAAAACTGACACCCGTATCTGCTACTTTCCACCACTCAGCTGGAGACCATGGTATCCGCCGGTATCCAGTATCCACCCGGATACCGAATGGTATCCAGTTAGCATCCAGCGGATTTCTGGATAATCATTTACCACCTCACTATTTGCACATTCCTCTGTTGTTGTTTTTTAAATGCGTCCCTCCTTCTGGCCCTGCAGTAATCTGGTAAACAGCAATCCATTAATCAGTAATTCGGTAAATAGTAACGGGTAATTCAGTAACATGGTAAATGGTAATATCTGGTATTCAGGTTTGGCGGTTAACCCCCACTGTAACCAGTTATTTACCAAATAACTGCCAAACTGACCGGAATACCAGGTGTTAATGGTAGTGAATAAATTTGCTATCCATCTCGGCACTCTTAAGCCGTGAGGCTCTGTACTGGTTAATTTCATGAGCAGGGAGCTTTGCCTTGGTAAAGTTAGTTTTACCAACAAGGCTTTCTGTCTTTGTAGAGCTAAAGTGAGAACCTGAAAAAACTGATGTACCCATTAAATTTCCGATACTAAAATCAAATCGAATATTTTAGTACTTTTCGGTACCTGAACCGGTTTTCCATCGAGTACCCAAAATTCCAAAACCCAGTAGACTGAAATATTGATTTTGTCCCAGATTTCAGGAATTGGGGGGGGTATTATTCTGGGGTTTTAGTAATTTCAGGTACTCGAGAAATCGATAACGTCTGGAATTTGGGGGGTATTATTCCAGGGTTTTGGTAATTTCAGGTACTCAAAAAATTGGTAACTGAAATTTAATTTTTTCAATTACTCTAACGGTATGCAGATACTGATTTGCATACCCAAAACGGTATCCAAAAACGCAAGTATTACCAAACCAGGTACCCATTTCAGCTTCCATGTTTTCCCATTTATGCTGCCACCCACTGGGCTCCTCCTGTTGGCCAGAGTCCATGCAACAGCAGCATAAACATGGAAGAGCATGAACATCGATTCACGGGCCACTCCACCACAGGATGATGTTGTAATACAGATTGATTTCCCCCGTGAGTACCATAATGTGTAGAGCCACCCAGTGACTGGACACGGTAGCAAACACTCCTGTCTCTGAAGGCAGCTGAAATCTGCGCCCAGCTGTAGCTTGGATCAGCTGAAAGGCCTAGCCTCTTCCTCAACTTAATGCCCCTACTCTCTTATGTTTTCTGTGCTCCTGATTTTTATCAGGCTTGCTAAAAGTAAGGTCAGTTCCCGGCTTGCCCAGACGGGTGTGTAGATCAATATGATGCCCTCTCTCGTGCTTTGTGTCAGTAATGCAGTACGGAAAACACTTCCAATGAGATTTGTTTCACGTTAAAAAATATTGAATTTTTTTTTGTTTCTTCTACTGGTATCTCTAAGCTTTAAAGAGCCAGCATCTGATAACGCATCATTCCAGCACGAGAAGCCTGGTATCAGTTTATCCCTAAATGCATATTTACTGGGAGACTCTTGGCAGCAGAGTACGGCTTGCTATTACCAGTGTACGGTAAAGGATGCCAAACCATCATCTTTAAACATTCCGTCTAGCTTTGACATCCCACCCCCCGAGATGAGCACCTTCATAAGAGAAAGAAGGGCTCAAAAAAATAATAATAATCAGAAACCAGCTTGCAGTCATCAAACGTAGCATTGTTTGCAGATGAAATGGAGGGCAGGAAAGTGGTTCAAATGATCTCTTTTATTGGACCAACTGCTGTTGTTGGAAAAAAGCAAGTTTTGGGGCCACGCGGGGCCCTTTCTCAGGCATGTAGTGCAGCCAGTCAGCAATATATTTTTAAAATCCGGCCTGTATAGGAAGAGGCAGGAAAGAGTGGGGTTAGATAAGACAAGGCAGGTGGGGAGTTGATAGGGAGAAGAACTCCAGGTATAAAAACAGGGCTGTTAAGGATGCATAGAAGAGAGGCATGAGTGAGGGATAAAAGTGAAATTGCATGAGAAAGGATCTGGAAACACAGAAGCTACACATGACAGGATCTGAGAGTGGCAGAGAGGGGACACTGAGTTAGGAATAATAGTGTAGAACGTGAAGGAATTAAGTCTAGGAGGAGGCAGGAAAAAGTGGGCTTAGATGAGATCAGGTAGCCGGTGACGGGGGGTAATGGTGCCAGACATTCAGATCAGAGCTATCGAGACAGAGCTGTTAAGGGGCCACGGGGAACAAGCCTTGTGCCACTTGTTCCCAGATGCAATTTCGTTTCACCTAACTGTTCCCTTTGCCCCCTCCCCTTAACAGTCGCCTTATCAGGGGTGTTCTCTGTGGGGCCCTAGAGGTGGTCGTTTTGGGGGCCCCTCTGGGAGGGAGCGGGGTCTGGTGGGAAAAGGGTCCCACTGCGGAAGTAGAGAAAATACTGGGGCCCAGGACAGTCACCCCGGGTCACCCCTTGTTTTGGGGGGTTCTTTTCTTTATATGGATTGTTTTTCCCCCCCTACTAATTGTGAGGTGCTCGAGTCCTTAGGGAAACGGGCAGCATTTAAATTAAAAGTCATAATAAAAAGAGTCATTGGCCACTTTCTTGCAAAGTTTTGCAAGCCTTAGCCATGATCCCACCGGAAGAGGCTGAGTTGAAAGAGAGCCAAACAACCAAAAGCAGGTGACATTTTGGAAGGGAACGTTTTGCGAGTCCGGTTGTGCACTCTTTGGGGAATGTATTCAATACCTTCAGCTCCAGGCCACAGCAGGCGTCCTGGCCAATCAAGTGTGTTGGCAGGATTTAAGATTGCGCCCGTAGCTCTACGCGACGCCCCTCCAGCGCGCATCGAAAGCGGAGTTTAGCGCGGTAGGAAACCCTGCAGCTGCAGGAGAGATGAGCTCCGAGTTACTGGGGCATGTGGAATCCCGTGGCACGGCTCAGACGCAGCACATAATGACCCTACTCAGCTTTATCAAGGTGCACACAGCTCCACTCCGAGGGAGGGGAAACTTGATAAGCGCAGGACTGACATGGTCCAGCTCCGCGCACCTGCAGGAGGACAGCTGCCATTTCAGTTTTCAACAATGACGGGACTTAGAGCCTGACAACTTGTCCCAGCACCTGCTTCTGGAGGGGGATCAAAGACGTTCATTCAGAACTTATTATTACAGGCCTTTTCATGGTCCCTTGCCTCACAGAGTAGGATCCTGGACTTGCAGCTCCAAATAAAGCTCAAAATGTGGACACAGTGCAAGTCCCCTTTGTTTTGAGTGGGAAAAAATGCCCTTTGGAGAGTCCTATCAGGGCCTCCTAATGGGCCATTGCCGTCCCTTGGCCTCACAGCCTACTTGGTACCCAGTGGCCCGCCAGAGAAAGCAGAGCCTGGTAAACCACAATTAGGGGTGGACGAACGCGGTTCGGAAGTTCGGAGTTCGGAACGAACTTGACCAGTTCGGTCGACCGAACCGAACTCAATTTTCGAACCGAACCGCATTTCCGAACTCGGTTCTGTTCGCCCATCCCCAATCACAATTAGGGGCGGACACACCTCTGCCCATCTGATCCTGTGCCAATAAGTATGCCTCAGTCTGTCATAGGTACCGCTAATTCCAGTGTCTCAAATGAACGAACCAATTTACCAGACAGTTCCTTCGTGAATAGATGAAAATAAAAGAAATCAAAGTGTGGGAGCTTCCGCCACCAGGGCCAGATCCAGAACAGTCCAGTCTGTGCGATTACGCAGGAGGAATGGGCAGTGGGGTTTTGGATTAATCCGTCCCAGCCCGTACAACTGTTCTGCACAAGCCCCTGGATCCAACCCTGCTTCCCCCCCACCCACCTAACTCCTTGAATCCCTTTTCCCAGCCTCTGAGTTTAAGTCTGTCTGATACAAACAGGCAGGGGTCAAGCTGACCAGCCTCGTTCTGGTTTGGGGGGATGCATACTTTTCAAAGGGATTGGGAACCCTGAGATTCAGGGAGCCAATGTGGCCCATAGCAAGTTCTTATGTGAGCCCTTTCCAGTTCCTGAATCTGGCCCGTGGATCCAGCTCCTATTGCCAGTCACTGGGGCACTGAGCTCTGGGAAACGCCCATTGCACACAAGGACAGGGGACAGATCCATGATCAGGGTCTTCCTTTTTTTGAGCGCACCCCTTAAGCACCTCCACCCGCAATTTCGGTGCATCTCTCAGAGCTTGTGCCGATCTTCAGGGAAGGGGGAAGTTTTCTGACCCCTGCCCTCCAACCAGGGCATGTGTTTCTGAAAATCTGTCATTGTCAAGTTTTCATCTTATTTATTTATTTCTCAAATTTAGTACCCTGCCCCTCCTGCCATAGGCAGCCTGGGGCGGCTCACAAGAATTAAAACATATATAAAATAACAACAAAAACAACAAGATAAAACAGTAAGTAAAAGGGGGAGCATCACTTCCCCCATAATCGTACGTCACCCCGGGATGCCATAGGCATATGGCGCAACTCATAAATGTAAGAAAATAAATAATTAAATAAATAAATAAAACACCCCATCCCCCTAAACAACCCACCCTCACCCCTCCCCCTCGCCAAAGGCCTGACAGAACAGCCAGGTCTTACATTGGCGCAGAAATATCCGGGGTCAGACGGGCCTCCTCCGGGAGGGAATTCGGGGTCAGACAGGCCTCCTCCGGGAGGGAATTCGGGGTCAGACAGGCCTCCACCGGGAGGGAATTCGGGGTCAGACGGGCCTCCACTGGGAGGGAATTCGGGGTCAGACGGGCCTCCACCGGGAGGGGAATTTGGGGTCAGACGGGCCTCCACCGGGAGGGGAATTCGGGGTCAGACGGGCCTCCACCGGGAGGGAATTCGGGGTCAGACGGGCCTCCACCGGGAGGGGAATTTGGGGTCAGACGGGCCTCCACCGGGAGGGAATTTGGGGTCAGACGGGCCTCCACCAGGAGGGAATTTGGGGTCAGAGGGGCCGCCACCGGGAGGGAATTCAGGGTCAGACGGGCCTCCACCGGGAGGGAATTCCACAGCCATGAATTGGCCACCAAGAGCACCCTCTCCATAGTAGCCTGCAAGACCTGGCTGTTTGCCCAGGCCTTCGAAGGGGAGGGTGGGATAGGGGTTTTTTTTTAAGAGTTTTTATGTTGAGGGGGGTTGTATTTTTAAAACATTGTTTTAATGAATTTTATTGTGTGTTTTTATGCTGTAAGCCGCCCCGAAATGCCGTAGGCACAAGGGGGCGGCTAACAAATATTTTAAAATAAATAAATACTCGGGGAGCCTCTAGAAGGGTTCTCCCAGATGACCGCAGGGGCCGGTCCAGGGCATGCGGAGTGAGGCGGTCCCGCAGATAGGTAGGGCCGAAGCCATGTAGGGCTTTATAGGTAAGAACCAACCCCTTGAATCGAGCCCGGAAGACTCTAGGCAGCCAGTGCAGAGAACGGAGCCCCGGTGTAATGTGCACCCAGCGGCCCCGGCCCTGTAAGGAGACGAGCCACCACATTCTTCACCAGCTGCAGTCTCCGAACCGTCACCATGGGCAGCCCCGGGTAATGTCTTGCTCCCAGGTGCACAGCTCCCTCCTGCCTTAGTGTTACTTTTCTTTGTTCTTTGAACAAAGCGGTGGTTATCCCAAGCTTGTTAAAGTGAAAAAAGATGCCACACCACTGACCCACCCAATAAGCAACCTTAACAGCAGCCAGTGTCAGCCAGCTCTTTGTCCAGTTGGATTAATGAGGTGTTAATGACCCTTTTGTCTGCTGACCCTGTTACAAACCTTACACTGTTGGGAGCACAGAACCCATTACTGTACTGGGAAAAAACGTTACTGCTGGAGGGAATGGTAACCTCCATGGTCTACGGGCCAGCCAATCCAACTGCTTGACTGTTGTAATAATCACATGCAGCGATACAAGATACGAGAGAGCAAATCAAGTCTATGGCCTAGATTAGAGCTTTAATGCCTTGCAAATAGTTTGTGTTTTAGTAATAAAGAAGAATTTAATTTTGTGGGCTATAAAGTAATGGGGAAAATGTGCTCATTATTTGCCGTGCCGCATTCTGTGTTTTTATTTCGGAGTGATCCAAAGGATTAGTGGACGCTTTCCTCCCCGTCTGATAAATACTGACTTGCTCAGTCACATCCTTGGGTCCCCTTTCACTGGTTAAGTTTAATCTAATTGCATTTTCATGTTTCAGATTACGAACGTTTTGATTTCCAAGGCTTCTGCTTATCGTACCGAGCAGCATAGCTCGGACAGATAAGCTCCTTATGAAAGACACTTTTTTTCCTCCCCAACCCCTTCTGGTTCTTCCTAAAGTTCAAACTTGAGTGACTTTTTATGAAGCATAATTTGGATCTAAGAAGATGAGTCAAGGTTTCCAGCATTCCAAATTGCAGAGCTGCTTAACATGGGGGTCACTGTCGGGTCTCTGTGTGGCCAAAGGGCTTTCTCTTTGGCTGGGACTACCGGGCCTGTCTCAATGCCATGTCATTCCAGATACAGCCAGAGAAAACGTCTGGTTATACTTATGTCAGAGAAGAAGGAGTCGTTCCCCCACCACCACCACCCCCGTTCTATCTGCATCTACCATCTCTCACTCTTTCAGCTTCCCTGCCCTCCATTCTCCTCTCTCTGTCTCTCCTGTCTTTGGAAGGTTGTGGGTATATTAAAATCTAGCCTTGCTCTAGATCCCTTACCCCTTGCACTTTCAACTGGAGTCACTCCTTCATGTCCTGTCTTAAATCAGCTCATAGGGTGTTAACTGAAGGGGCGAGACGTCAGTTAACCCTACCTGGAGGGGGGGGGGTGTCCCCCGGCCGGTGCGCGCCAGCCGCAGAAACACATGTCCCTGCGGCCTGCCCTCGGAGGCGGGGAGTGACATGCGGGCACCAGGCCACACCCCCATGTTTCTGCCATCGCATTTAGGGGGTGGCAGTCCCTGTAGTTTAGTTAGTTAGTTAGTTATATTTCTTAGCCGCCCCCTCACGCCCATGGCATCTCGGGGAGGCGTACAGCATAAAAAACAACAACAATAATAATCACAGAAATGAAAACATTCTAAAAACAATCCCCACCCCTATAGAATTATTATCCCACCCCACCCTCCCCCATTCCAAAGGCCTGGGAGCACAGTCATGTCTTGCAGGCCCGGCGGAAGGCCCACACACTTGGGGCCAGACGAACTTCCTCCGGAAGGGAGTTCCACAGTCACGGCCCGGCCACCGAGAACGCCCTCTCCATTGTGGCCGCCCATTTTACCCGGGGGGACCTCCAAGAAGGCGCTCCCGGCAGACCGAAGGGTTCGCTCTGGGGTGCGGAGGGTGAGGCGGTCCCTGTACACCCCCCACCGAGGCCCATTAACTACCTGAAAAAGTACATGACTGAAACAATGCACGTTGCTGATAGTGTACGTAATTCCAAACTATCCAGTCTGACTGATCATGTTGGGGCTTAACTCCTATCTGACCCCAGGGATAATGAGGACCAAGAGTTACATCATAAGGTACGTGCCTGAAACGGGTGCCGGTTGGTAGAGATCCCCTTCCCGTATCACAGAATATCTAATCTCACTATTTTACACAGGCCTAGCCCCAAATCACACCATCTAATATGGTCCGAGCCATTACCCTTTCCACTGTACAGAATTACCTACTGCATAGTTGGCATTCATTGCAGCCATTTTGGAGTACTATTTGTTGGTCTTACCAAACGGTTGAAAGGATTTAGCACCCCTTGCTTCTGGTGCTAACCCAGGTTTAGGCAGGGATAGTATAAGGCAGGGGAGTAGGGATAGTTTTGAGTGTAACACGGATGTAAAAAATGTCAAATACTAAAGTCAATAGCATTTGTAGTCATGATAAAATGTAGTCACGGGATTATACATTCTACAAACATGTACAAAATCTTTGTTGCGAAGGCAGCAAAATTAAGCAAAAATAGTCTGCAGTCAAGCTTCCCGATGTTCCAAGTGAAGACACAGGGTATCATGCTGCCTGCTACTGGAGGTTTCACTGCAATACTATCAGTCTGTTCCAAAGGCAGCACAGCGGCAGAAACATCAGTTTATGAACATTCATCAATCAACATCCGCAGCTCAGCCTACTGCACTGCGACCACTTCGTTCCAGGAGTTCTGACATCAGAAGCTCATCGGGAACAGGTGTGCGTGAAAAGAAACGCATACTCTGCCTAAAAGAATACAAGGAACATCAAGGAGTGAAGCAGAAGTTATTTAGGCATGCAGCAAAAAACTCTGAAATGGACATCAAAAGATTTGCAACTACGCTGTTGACAGGTATAAACTATGTAGATTTCATTGCCAAAGAGGTGTGCTACCATGGTATGTGTCAAACTGTATAACAGGAAAAAAGGCAGAAGCAATTTCTCCATAAGGTACAGAACGTTCTTTGTGGTATGAGAGAGACAGGCACATAAAGCAGCATCTGAAGCCATACGTTCTTTTGTTGAGCAGTCCATAATCAAGAGAAGGAAGAAGTGCATCCGATTATGCACATACACAAGAACATAAGAACAGCCAGACTGGGTCAGACCAACGGTCCATTGAGCCCAGCATCCTATCTTCAACAGTGGCCAATCACGGGGGCCTGGGAGAAGCACCCAACAGGTCGCCGTGCTATCCATTCCCTGTGGGTCATCCCCAGGCTCCCGACAGTAAAGGGTTTTGTTCCCCAATCCTATCTGGCTAATAGCTGCTCATGGAACTATCTTCCAAAAACGTGTCCAAATCTCTTTTAAACTCAGCTCTAGTGCTGGCCTTGACCACCTCCCCTGGCAGTAAATTCCACAACCTAATTGTACGTTGAGTGAAAAAATATTTTGTTTTGTTTGTTTTGACTCTGCCACCTGTGAGTTTCATGGAGTGTCCCCTAGTTTTAGTACTAGTTGAGGGTAAATAACCGTTCCCTGTTTACAAGTTCCACACCACTCAGGATTTTATAGACCTCTATCATATCTCCTCTCAGCCGTCTCTTTTCCAAGCTTAAGAGCCCCAACCTATCAAGCCTCTCCTCATACGGGTGCTGTTCCATACCCTGGATCATTTTTGTTGCCCTTCTCTGTACCTTTTCTAGTTCCGCTATGTCTTTTTTGAGATGGGGCGACCAGAACTGCACACAATATTCAAGGTGCAGTCGCACCATTGATTTGTATAGAGGCATTATGACATCCTCAGTTTTATTCTCTATTCCCTTGCGAATAATTCCTAACATTCTATTTGCTTTTTTGACCGCTGCGGCACACTGGGCTGAGGATTTCAGTGTATTATCCACAATCACTCCCAGATCCTTTTCCTGAGTGGTAACTCCTAGCTTAGTACCCAGCATTGTGTACTCATAATTTGGATTATTTTTCCCAATGTGCATCACTTTGCACTTGTCCACATTAAATCTCATCTGCCATTTAGATGCCCAGGCACCCAGTCTTGTAAGATCTTGCTGCAGCTCCTCACAGTCTGCTCGTGTTCTGACTACTCTGAATAACTTGGTGTCATCTGCAAATTTGATCACCTCACTCTTAACACCCTTTTCCAGATCATTAATGAATACATTGAAAAGAACTGGTCCCAGTACAGATCCTTGGGGCACACCACTTTTTACATCCCTCCATTGTGAAAACTGGCCATTTAGTCCCACTCTTTGCTTCCTATCCTTTAACCAGTTACCAATCCATAGCAAAACACTACCTCCTATCCCATGGCTTTTTAATTTTCTCAAGAGTCGTTTATGTGGGACCTTATCAAAAGCTTTCTGGAAATCCAGGTACACTATATCTGCTGGGTCTCCCCTGTCCACATGCTTGTTTACGCCCTCAAAGAATTCCAAGAGATTAGTGAGGCATGACTTCCCTTTGCTAAATCCATGCTGACTCTTTGCCATTAAGCCATGTTTATCAATATGCCCAGTGATTCTGTTCTTAATGATAGTTTCCACCATTTTGCCCGGCACAGACGTCAAGCTTACCGGTCTGTAGTTTCCAGGATCACCTCTGGATCCCTTTTTAAATATTGGGGTTACATTTGCCACCCTCCAGTCCTCAGGTACAGTGCCAGATGCCAACGTTAGGTTACAAATTACTACTAGTAGGTTTGCAATTTCACATTTGAGTTCCTTCAGAACTCTGGGGTGAATACCATCTGGCCCTGGTGATTTGTTCGTATTAAGCTTGTCAATTTGCTCTAGAACCTCCTCCAGGGTCACGCTGATTTGTGACAGTTCATCCAATTCATCACCTACAAAGTAGGGTTCCAGCGAGGGAATCTCCCCAACATCCTCCGCAGTGAAGACCGAAGCAAAGAACTCGTTTAGCTTCTCTGCAATGTCCTTGTCCTCCCTGAGTGCCCCTTTTACTCCCTGGTCATCTAATGGCCCAACCGACTCCCTCGCAGGCTTCTTGCCTCTGATATACTTGAAAAAGGTTTATTATTTCTGTTTGCCTCTTTAGCAAGTCTCCTTTCAAATTCTTTCTTGGCCTGCCTTATTAGCACCTTACAGTTACGGTGCCAGTGTTTATGCTCCTTTGTATTTTTCTCATTGGGGCGAGCTTTCCATTTCTTAAAGGATTCAGATGCCTTTTGGCTGTAATAGCCTCCTTTACGTCTCCATTTAGCCACAGTGCTAGACGTTTAGTCCTCCTCCTACCTTTTTTAACTTGTGGGATGCATGGGCTTCCAAGATGGTGCTTTTCAACAGCCTCCATGCCTTTTGCAAACATGTAGTCCTTTCAACTGTGCCTTTTAGTTTCTTTCTAACTAGATTCCTCATTTTGGCATAGTCTCCCCTTTTAAAGTTAAAAGCCAGTGCTGTACTTTTAATTAACTTTCTCCCTCCAGCAACTATGTTAAATTTGGTTATATTATGATCGCTATTGCGTAGTGGCTCGGCCACAGTTACTCCTTGCACTAGTTCCTGTGTGCCACTTAGGACTAGATCTAAAGTAGCTCCTCCCCTTGTTGGTCCCGGAACTAATTGCTCTAAAAATCAGTCATTTATGGCATCCAGAAATTTTACCTCCACATTCCGCCCCGAGGAGGCATTCACCCAGTTAATATTGGGGTAGTTGAAGTCACCCATTATTATTACGTTCCCAGTTTTAGTAGCCTGTTTAATCTCTGTTAGCATTACATAATCAGTCTCTCTATTCTGGTCAGGGGGGCAATAGTATAGTCCCACTGCTATACTCTTCTGCTTGATACCTGGAATTTCAATCCATAGGGATTTGAAGGAACAGTTTGCATCATGTAAAATTTTTATTCAACTTGCCTCAATGCTGTCCTTAACATACAGAGCCACCCCACCAACACGATCTCTTCTGTCCTTTCGATATATCCTGTTCCCTGGTATTACCGTGTCCCGTTGGTTACCCTCATCCCACCAGGTCTCTGTGCAGCAATATGCAGCTCTGTTGTCCAAGATCTACAAATATGGTTTCAAATACATATCAAGTGCATGTACTCTTCAGCATCTTGAGAGAAAGTATTGCAACATTTTGGAGATCTGTTGAAGGAGGATGCAGGGAACAAAAGGGGAAGAAACATTATCCTCAAGAGCAGCATGAAACTGGCAGCAGCTGTACAGGAAGTGTTCAATGAAAAGAAGAGTACAGCAGAGACAGTTGGTTCTTCGTCATAAAATTCTGAAAGCTTCCAAGACACCTTGACCATCAAACCTAACAGTAAAAAGATGTGGGCCAGATCCAAGACAAGGACACACCAAAATAAATACTAGGAGGGTGCCATCATTTCCCAAAGGTTTTGGCTGTTTTTACACGGATACTAACCCATTTTTAAAAAAAAAATCCCAGATTCTTAATCCTGGGTTCCTATTTACATGGAAATTTACAACTCAGAATAATCATAAGTCCGGGATCACCGTGTACACGGTTAATATGGGTTTAGATTAATACGGATGATGGAAAAATCCCATGGTGCTTTCGTTGCTGAATTCCATCGCCGCCTTCCGCTATGATTTTTGTTCCCCTTTACAGATGTCTTTGAACGATCTCACAGCTAATTTGTGCACCAAGTTTGGGGAAAGAGAAATCAAAACACTGATTTCCTGGCCAGAGCCCCAGAAAGTGCTGATGACGACCATAGAGACATTCCTAGGTAGAGAGGATGTTTGCTCTATCTACTAATCTCTATGCTCAATTTGGATTTACAGTTTACACAGATGTTAACCCAAGCTTATTTAAGCCCGGGTTAAAATAAATCCTTGAAAATGAAGTTGTAATAAACCCGTGTTCAACCTTAACCCAGATACGTTATACTAGGATTAATCGACTTTAAGGTTACTCTGCCATAAGTGGTTTGTGGATTGTGCTTTTTGGACTCAATCCTAAACTCACTTTGCATGTCAATGTTGCACATCTCAGCCTGGGGTCAGGGGTTTCCCCTGAAGTCTCAAAATGGGGTCATGGTGGCAAAACTTTGGGGAGTGCTGTCACAGATTAACCCCAGCTTCCCCCAGGATAGACCTAAATTTCAGGGTAAACACTTTAAAAGAGCTGCTGATGCCAGAAAGATGGAGATCAGAGATGAAACAGGTCCCTGTGGGTAATACCCACATTTTGGGGTACCATTTCAGGTATCTGATGCTCAAAAAATGTTATTTCTGTTACTGATTTTTTGTGTTCCCAAAATTACCTCCCCCAAACTGAAATAATACCTGAAAAAAATCCAAAATCTGGGACAAAATCGGTATTTCAGTGTACCGGTTGTCGGTATTTCAGTGTACCGGTTGTCGGTATTTTCAGTGTACCGGTTGTCGGTATTTCAGTGTACCGGTTATCGGTATTTCAGTGTACCGGTTGTTGGTATTTAGGTACTCGATTGAAAACTGGTTTGAGGTACAAAAAGTACCCAAAATATTTGGTTTGAGTCCGGTACCGGAAATTTGACGGGTAGACCCATTTTTGCGGATACTGGTTTCAGGTATAGCGGAAAGCCATCAGGCAACATGGTGCCTGTCACAAATGCACTACACCTTTTGCTCTAAGTGACACCCTATTTCATATTCCAACCTTGTATCTGGGTGACTGATCTTTTTTTTTTTTACTTATTTTAGTTCAAGGGAGAGGAAAGGATATTGTTATAGCTGAAAATCAGGAAGTGGGTTTATTATTTGTGGCTATTATCCACATTTTTGTGTACCTTTGTGTAACTGAAATAATATCCATGGCCAAAACAGGTACTTGCTTATCTGGTTTTCCCAGTACTCTGTTCTGTTTTTTGGTATGGTTATTTGGGGTTTTGGTTATATCATCTTTTGGCAACTGTGCAGGCTTGCTAATATTGCTTAAATGAAATAACCAAAATCCCAAACTGAAAAACCACAAAAAAACAACCAGAAATAATTTAAACGGAGCATAAATGGACCTTGGTTATTACCCAAACCACCATTTGCAGTTTGGGAACAGTATATTTAATGGGTTAACACAGGGTAATTGCAGACGTTACGGTATTGCAGTCAACCACCCTGAATCACAGTAGATTCAGGGTGGTGGCCGTGATCCCATGAACATCTATTTGCTCCTGGCCAGATGTTCACAACAGTAAACACCCGGCTGGGATCAAATTGACCATGGCCGGACCCACCTTCAGAACCGGGATGGGGCTGGCAATGGCCACAATGAACGACTGTTTGCCAGCCCCGTCCCAGAATCAGGTCCCAACCATGGGACGGGATCGGGCGCAGCGGCCAATCTCCCCGAGGGCAGGCGGCCGTGGACGCGCAGGGGGCGGAGCTGAGCAGTTGCACATCGCACAACGCAGCCCCGCCCCCTCCAAGATTCCCCTCTGCGATCAGGCCGGCACGTCTGATGGACAGCCGGTCTGATCACAGACCGGGATCTGAGATGGATCCCGGTCCAGGGTCCAGCATGGCGGGCCGAAAGGCTTGTCACATCTGAAATGACTCCCATTTACCCATTTCAGCTGGTAACGTATATCTTCCACAAAAAAAAACATGTGACATCAGCTAAGACTAAAGCCCTTATTTCTGACACCAGGCATCTTGTGGGCCGTGAAGCTTAAAATAGCTCGTGCGAGGCTCCATGATATGGATACCAACCCAAATATTTTAAACCACCTGCAGCTCTCAAATGAGCTGCCCAGCTCTGAGTGCTGTGTATTCTAAAACTTCTAGTCACCGATACCACTAATTTCCAGTTCAGTGCATGATTTTTTATCATCGATCCCATCTCCAGCAAAATTAGATTTACTGTTACGGGCTTCTTATAAAATTACACAGAAGCTGCTGGTTTTATTCCTCTGCAGGACAGTAAAAAGCAATAAAATTCTTGCAGATTTCGACAGCAGGCAATTCAATAAAAAGCTATGTATATTTTATAAGTACAATAAAGACAAGTCTATAGCTGGATCATAAATGGATTGGAGGGTGGGGGTGGCTGTGGGTGTTTTTTTTCCCCGAGAGCATCAGTGCATTCTTGGTTGGTCTTCCCCAAACCACTTTTGGGGAGGAGGGGAGAAGAGGCAGAATGCAATTTATACCTTTATAACATATGATTTTAAGTTTTGCTCAAGGGATTGTGCAATGTGGGTCTGTTTAAAATTTAAAGGTGTTGTGTGGAACTCAATACTTTCCGGTTCTCAATGATTAGTGCTATAAAATTTTATATATATTTTTGTTGCATTGTAAAACTTTTTCTATCTTATCAGTGTGTGGCTTTCCTTCTTTTATGAGCCAACCATAAATATTTGATATGTGTGTAATTATTTGCTAGGCTTGTATCAATGCAGAGAGATGATTTTGGATCCCCTCCATTTTTAAACAACCCAGTGTTAATATTGGACAAATCGGAGATTAATGGGAGGGCATATTCATGATGAGTTCTGTTCGACCCCGCACCCATCTCTCTCTGTTGACATCTTAGGTTTCACACAAACATAAAACGCTGATTTAATACCACACACACACATACACACAAACGGAACTGCCCCAAAGAATTACAGGAGCCTCAGACTCACAGCCAGTTCTGCGAAATCTAAACATTTACAGGAGATGGTGTTTGAATATTTGTTTCTTTAGGGCACAGCTGGACCCAACTAGCTGTATTTTCTTAACATAAAGGTAAGGCCATCTTTACAATCACAGAATTTCAGGATTGCCAACTCTTGCACTATTAGGGGAAGAGGCAATTCTTAAAATGTAAAGTTGCAAGATTTGTGATCAAACCATCAGAATCTCAGTTTTTCTTCTGAAAACCCCATAGTCATAGCTGTCATCACCGCAGGAAAAAAAGCTTAACCCTGTGGCTTCAGCAAAGAGCCCAAAAAGGTTCAAAACCCGGAAGACACATAGGCCCTTTTCACACAGACGCTCTGATAAAATGCGTGTTACATTTTATTACACATGCTGCAGGGCACCCACAGAGCACACCTGCCGGCCTGCAATATGTATAATAAAATGTAACACCTATTTTATCAGTGTTAAGAGTGTCTGTGTGAAAAGGGCCATATTTCTTTTTAAAATCCATCTTTTAATTGTTCTTTTTTGGAAGTTCGTAACAATAGTCATCTAGTCCCCACACCTAGCCACCTTTCCCTGGGGAAATGTTTATTCAGACTATTGTTACGAACTTCCAATGATGGGAAGCAAGCATTCTACTAGTATGTAAGTAACAATGAGTTCAACTAGAGGGAGCGCTCAAAGAGTCGCTGCCAGTTGAATTCTGATTAGATCATAGGCCTTTTCCACACGAGACACCTCCCGCCCCCTTGCCCACGTGGGTGACTGGGGTGGACGAGGAAGGGGGGGTCCATGTGATCGCCAGTGCAGGTGGATGGGGGTGCGTGTGCGCTCCTGCCCTCTCGCACGGAGGCACTGGAGAAAACAGAGATGCCTCCGTGCGTGGAGATGAGTGGGTGTCCATGTAATGGGCCGCCCACGCGCCACCCACCCACCGTGGCCTCCACCCATGCCCCCCGCATCGCCGACTCGTTTGAAAAGGGCCATAGGTTCCCAAACTGTGTAGGTCGTGACCCCAAGGGACACCACACGGACCAACCAGCCATCATTCTCGATGTAACCAAGCCAAGCACGTGCACCTGGGACCTGGCATCTCCGTGAATGTTACACTCCTTGTCTCTCCCTCTGTTCCCCTTCCTTCGTCTCCCCGCCCCCCGTCTCTCAGATTGTCTCAGCCCCAGGGCCGGGACCGTGTCTATTCCATTACTTTGTAAAACACCAGGTACATTGCTGGCGCTATATAAACGTTTGTTAATAATAATAATAATAATAACATTGGGATGGCCAGAACAATACTGTTTCTCTCTCAGGTGGCCTGCTCTCCCCCCCACCCCTCTCTGCACAGGGAGCAGGCATCCTGCTGGAGCTCCTGCATCGGGGAGTTAGGAAGTGCAGGGCTCCCCTCCCGCGCCAGACATCAATAGCGCTGTCCTGGCTCATTCGGTCCCCTCAGTCTGCGTTGGCTTTCGTTGTCTGCAAATCCCTCCAGCGCGTCTCCCCCGTGGCCAGGAGGAGCGGGGGATGCGGAATCTGTTTCCCATTGGCAGTGTTTAATGCCCTCCTTTGATAGCTTCTTTAAAGTTTGGTTCTTTTGTTGGTGGGTGGCTGTTATGAGGTGTTAACAGGCATCGAGCAGAGACGTGGGGTTTTGGGTGGGAGGAACAGCACACAGTCACACAGCGCTTCTTTTCCGGTTATCCGTCTTATTTGTGTCAGCAGCTACGTTGATCAGTTCAAAGGGTCTGGACTCTGCTTTCTTTCTCCGTGTTGTTGTTGGTTTTTTTTAAAAAATTCTCCCCCTCCCACTTCTCCTCAGTCTTCTTTCTGGCCCCCATCTCTTCCAGACCAGAGCTTTCGGGGAGCCTTTGATGTTTGAGTGTATGGCTGCTGTCAGCCCAACGTCCACTGTCCTTGCAGGGAGCATAGGGGCGTAGCTCCCGTGGCACCGGTGGGCTTTTTGCACTCTGGTGGGGTCCTTTGCAGGCAATCTGAATGCTGGCGCTGCTAGATGATTTTCAGAGTGGGTGGGGGAAGGAGTGGGAGCCAGCACCCCACCCACTCTGAAAATATTCTCGTGGTGTTCGGGCCACTTGCAAAAAGGAAAGAGTTGTGGAACTCCTTCCCCATGGAGGTCCACCTGAGCCCGAGCCTGCTCATTTTCCAAAGGAGATGTAAGACCTTCTTGTTTGGACAGGCATTTGGTGGGCAGGGATAGGGGTGGATGGGATTGGGTGGTAGGGTTTTAGGGAGGACGATTGGAGGGTAGTGACGATTGGGGAGGGTGGGGAGCGGGAATAGGTGAGAGGTTGTTGGCGGGGGGGTTGGTGTGGGCAGGGTTATTTTGGTAAAGTGTCTTTTAATGTTTTTCACTTATATTTTATGTTTTTTGTAAGCTACCCTAAGCCTTTGGGGAAGGGCAGGCTAAAACTGTTAATAAATAAATAAACAAACAAACCCTGGAAGAAAGTTTTCAGAGTGGGTGAGGGTGACATGCTGGCTGGCTCCACCTCCACCCACTCTTAAAACTTCCTCCGTGGTGGGATGCTGGAGCTCCAGAGTGGGTGCTGGGTAGAAGCTGCTGCACATTGCCAATGGGGATAGGGGTACCCGGAATCCCTGATGCATGTTGCCCACTCCTGAGGCTCATGGTGCCGGCTCTCAGCAGCTCCCTGGAGCGGTGGCACTTCCTCCCCTGGCGGCAGCAACATGACTCCTGGTTGGGGCCTTCTAGGCCCCATCAAGGTAAGCCTCACCCTCCCCTTCAGAGGCCCCGCCCCCTCGGCCTTAGGAGAGCCCATCAATGAAGTGATGTTGATTGGCCAGCCCTGTAATGGGAATCATCCAAACCCCAGTGGCCTGGGCAGGGCAGAGGGGGCTGGGACACCCACCAATTATGGGGTTCAGCCTCCCCTGGTTACTCAAGATGCTCCTGGATCCCGCATGGCATCCGGATCCATGGCCAAGAGAGCCCGGCCTTCACCAAATCCACCCGGTGAGAAGGCCGAGACACTTTCGTTCAGGTACAGACCTGCCGGCCACCAGCCTCGAAGATGGTTTTCGGGCTGCAGCTCATGCAAGGGTGGGTCTCCAGGAGCACATTCCCCAGGTGGCTCCAGAGTTCTCTAAAGGACTGCCTCCCCCTTTCTCTTGTGGCCTCTAGGGTCAACCAAGAGCACTCGCTTGATGATTCCACCATTGGCCCAGCTCCGTATAATATGGGCACGCAGAGAGGCATTCTCAGGGTGCCATGGACTTACCCAGGCGGTGGTGGGCGCCGTCACTCCAGCCAGGAATTAGCCCAGCCGCTGAACGTAACAGCGGCGAGGCCAAGGATGGGGAGACACAAAAACATGCGTCTTCCCACCACCGCGCTGCACAGAGCGGCCCGCCCCCACTGGCTGATGAACAGCCCTGTTGGCCAACGGCTGCTCGGAACCAGCAGGGACCAAAGTAAAGCGGCCGTTAATCCAGAACAGCACACTTTACACCCAGTTGGGCAGCTGTTCTGTGGGTGGGGTTGGCACCGGCTGTGGCCTGAGGCTATTCCCCAGTCACAGCGCAGGCTACGTGCCAACATCACCCAGGGAACGGCCCGGGCTAAAATCTGGTGGCGCTTTCTGACGTGACGGTGGCCCGCGGGTCAAAGCATAGAAGTGCATTCCATCGGCACGTCTGAAGACACCTTCAGTAGCTGCCCCACAATGATGGGAACTCCCTCCCCTTGGAGATTCGTCTAAGTCTGAGCCTGATCATCTTCCGGAAACTATGTAAGACCTTTCTGTTTGGCCAGGCATTTGGCTGGCAGGGATAGGGTTGAGTGGGGGAGATTTAAGGGGTTTGAGTGAGGTTTTTAAAGGGGATTTTTAAAATGCTTTTACGTGTTTTTCATATGTTGTATGCCACCCTGAGTCTTAAGGGGAAGGTGGGGTAGAAATAAATAAGGCAGAAAAAGGCTGGACTGTACGTACAGAGAGCGAGAGAAGCAGAGGCACTGCATTACGTGGGACCAGTTCTGCTTGGATCCAGCTGTATTTGGCAAGCTCTATTTCCGAAGCCATCTGTTATGTTGAAAACTAGCAAAAAAAATGTCATGGTGTTTGGGGGGCGGGGAGAGCCACGCTGTTCCCCGCCCACCCATAAACACCATTCTCCCCCGCCCTCTCCCCCATTAGCCCATGAAAACAGGTGCTTGAATGTGTGCGTACTACTCTGGGTTAGATTTCTCATTACGCCCGAAGACAGCAGCGAGATGCTCTCCAGGGGAAGATCGCTCATTCTCTGCCGTCCAATCTGTGGCTGTTTCAGGGTCCATCTTAGCTGCCCCCTGGACCCACGCAAGGTGGTAGCCAAACGCAATAAAGTGGAGACATATTAAAGTCCAAGTTTAAAGGTGAAACGGCAGCCGAGCCTGATGAAAGCAAAGCACTTCTCATTATTTTGGCTTGGCTGTGGGCTGTAGTTTAGTTTAGTTTAGTGCCGAATAAATTCTCTCTGGTGTCCGTGTACAGAGTCAAAGGTTCTCGCGAGCTGGGCCACGTGCTCTTTCCCGGCGGAGACGGAAGGGCTTTGGCCGCTGGCCTGATGGAGTTTGGCTGCAAGCGGCATGAGGAGGCAATTTCAAACCCACGCACAATAAAAATGCCAATTGTGGGGCCCCGGGGCCCGGAACGGGACAGGGATGTCAAACAGCCCCCACCTGGCGGTCTCGGGGTCGACGGCACTTTCTCCAGAAATTCAGCTTTCACTAAAAAAAAAAAATTAAACAAGTTTCACAGTCATGAAGAAAAACCTCAAAAATGAAAACTAAGCAGGACCAACAAAGGGAGTCTGTCTCAAGATGAGATTCAGGCATCCCGCTCCTGTCAGGAAGAAATCAGCTCTGGTTATTAATTACTTATATAGCACCAGCAATATGCCTGGCACTGAACAGCTGTAATTAGAGACAGGTTCCTACCCCAAGTGGTTTACAATCTAAGATGGGCAAGGAAGGGGAACATAGGGAGAGACAGGGATATATACAACCATTTTACAGATGGAGAACTGAGGCTTAGAGACAGTGGGTGTTTTCAGATGGGCCCAGGGCTGGGCACCCACAAACCAGCTCTGGAGGTGGCCAGCCCCACCTCCCCTGCATCCAGTGCCACCTGGGCCGGGTTTACATGGGCCTGGCAGCTGCCACAGCCCGCGGTCTGGCCATGTGGGGTCCCCCACACACACACACACCATAGAGTTCCAGGCGGATCCCCCAACGCTCTAGGCTGCTGCCCGCAACTCTGTGGCGTTGCCCAATGAGAGCAGAGCTGCAATGGGAGTCCGCTGAGCAGACAGACTGCAGCGCCACCTCAGGCCGGCAGACCGCTGCACAGGCAGTGCGCTGGGATGTTCCAAAGCTCCGCGAGAGGGGCTGGAGCAGCCTGCTCCACCTTTGCTCCGCCTGCACATCTGGCTGCCCCCCCTTTAGACAGACGGGCCTCCCAGGGGTGCTCAAGGCCACCCAGTGAGTTCATTTGAACCCTGATCTCATAGGGTCCAAAAATAAATCCAGCAATGTATTCACTAAGCTACACAATATTGGAGAGTAATATTGTTTTCCTGTATCATTCCTCACGGGAGGCGAGTCTTGCAGTTCTGCACAATTTATTACGAGGAGTGTCTCCGTTTTTTGTGATCTTCATGGGCGGGGCTTATTTGGTGGGTGGAGCCTAGCAGGGCACCTTCTTTTTCCCCCCAACCTTCCTTAGCCAGAGAACAAAAGGGGGGTGCTGGGCCCTTGAAAGGAGCAGAAATGTGTCCAGAAAGGACCTTTGAATGGCGTCTCTAGTTGGCGGCTGGCTCCACACAGTCTCTCTCTCTCTCTCCGTATAGTATATTGTCCCCATTTTTAACACAGACTCCTGTCGCCGTTTGTCACTCTGCTACCCACCCCTCTCCAAAATCCGTATCACACAAATCACACCCAGCCTCCTCCTCCTGCACCCATTTTTAAATACCGGGAATGTAAAAAAAAAATACCCAACCCTTTATTAGATGTAAGGAATACCTTTTTAGTTTTCACCTATAGAGACAGGCGGGGAAAGAGCGGCAAGAAATGATTACGTCGCCTCGTGACCAATAACCTCGCCTCGGCCAACCCTCGTGCTCACAGCCTGGCCGCCTCTCACCCTCCCCTCCCCTCACGGCCACCCCTTTCCGCGACCGTGACACATTTTACGGGCCGTTCCTCAGGTCTGGCCACCCCAGCTCACTAGGGATCCTGGGATCCTAGGGCTGGGCGCCTCAGAGGAAACCAAGGCGGCCCCGTCTAAGGCATTTGGCCGGTTTGGCGATGCTGCAGAGCTGGGGATTTGGTGAGTGTAAATGGGTGGATCTGGCCCGGGCTAAATTCCTTGCAGGATCCCTGCCCTGAAAGGCCAGTCCACCTGTGAATCAGCTCTACGCTCTTTTTATTCCACTTCTCCACCCTGCCCATAGCCCTTTAGCGAGGCACACCCCTCTGGATGCCCAGGGTTCTCTGACCACACAGCACCATTCCCTCTAGCCGGGTACCCTTTTCTTGTTCTTCTGGCAGTAGCCAGGCACCCTGCCCTCTGGCTAGCCATTGCCCATAGCCAGGCACCCTCTCTTCCTTGGGCCCGGCTCTGAGGCTGTGATCCCCCTGCTCCTGCCTCAGTCTACCCCAGCTCAGTCTACCCCTTAGTCCCCAGCAGGGCTTCTCCCCAATCCTCTGCTGCTCCAGGCTCAGCCTTCTACAACCTTCTACAGCCAGCTCCCTGCCTCCTGCCTCTGCTGAGCTCTGAGCTAACCTCCCCCCATTCCGAGACTCAGCTGCTCCCAATCAGCCCCTCTGTTAGCCCGGCTGTGGCCCATTAAGGAACTGTCCTGTGTCGCCACAGCACCTGCACTGGCTCAGCTGCTGGCGCTAACATTCTTTAAAGGGCCAGGCTCCTCCCTTCTAGCCAGCCCTGCGGCCGTGAGTCATTTCAGAGGCCCCCTTTTTTGCATCCCATTTCCTCCACGCGAACAAGTCCGCTCCAAAGCAAACCCCGGTGTCTAACGAAGAGCAGCTGTCCCACGAGGCATAGCCACAAGCTGCCGTTAGGAAGGATCAGAGACCGCAGTCGGGAACAGGACACACGTCCATTCAAGCCAATGGAGCGCCAGTGGGCCCTGTGTCTAGTGCTGATGATTAGAGAGGTCTAGGTGGCAGTCACTCTATACCGCCGCCTGAGCTCGAAAACTGTTCAGCAGCATAAAATAACATCAGCGCAATGGCACGCCAGCCCCTACAACATAATTCACAGAGTCTCCCGCTTCAGCCAGTGAATCCGTGCCAAACAAGTGTCTCGGAGTTTCAATTCAAAGTTCCCTGCTGAGAAAATAAGTACTTTTATTTTCTCTCTCTCTCTCCGCCCTTCTTATTTTCATTAGTTTTAAGGAATACATTTAAAGGATTTGATTCTGTAATGAGAGCATTTAATAAGAGCGTTTCCTTTAAAGAGCTGAAGCGGTTGTCAGCAGCGCGCTCCACCAAAGCAACATCATGTCAAGCGTTTTGGCTACGGAAATCATGGGTATCACACTTCAAAACCATTTCCTTCGGCGCAGAAATGGCATTTCCATTTTCCAGCAGTAAAAGCAAATGCTTTGCGTTTGTTCCCCCCACGCCCCGTTTGTTTAAAATCGAGGCAGAAAAGCAAATCGTTCCAGCGTTTGGGCAGAGGAACCTGGCACTGCCCCATGGGAATCGAGCAGGCGTCCCGGTTGGCAGGGTGCGAATGGATTAGTGGGTAAGGGACTAGTAGCTTGGGACTCAGACAAACCTTGGTTCAGCTTCAGACTCTGCTGTGGCAGACTCCCTGCGTGACCTCAGACTGGGTGTGCCTCCTCTGGAAAATGGGAAGAGCAGTCTGTACCCATCTCATGCCACCTCGCACCGAACAGCTGCAGTTCTGCACAGAAGCTCCATTGCGGTGGTTGCCAGTCATGCCATAGCAATCTGAGGGAGAGAATATGGCCCCCTCTTGGAAGCTCTAGCAGAGCCGATGTCCAGCAGGGTTCATACAGCACTAATTATCGCCCAGAGACAAAGCCCGAGAGAGGGAAGGAGGGGTCTTCCCCCACCCGCTAGAATCATAGAGTTGGAAGGAAACTCAAAGGTCATCTAGTCGAATCCCCTACTAGGACACAGGAGGACGACAGCTACAACATCACCGACAGCTGGCTGTCCAGCCTCTTTGAAAACCTCCAGCAATGGAGAGTCTAAGACCTCCCTAGGCAACTTGTTCCATTGCCGAACAGCTCTTACAGTTAGGACGTTTTTCATGATATTTAACCAATATCTCCCGTCCTGTAACTCGTCCTGCCCTCTGAAGCAATACCAAGCGGTTCCTTGACACCTTCTTGGTGGCAGCCCCCTAGATATTTGAAGACTGCCATCATGTCTCCTATTAATCTTTTCTTTGCTAAGCTAAACAGACCCGGCTTCCTCAGTCTTTCTTCATAAGACTTGCCCTTCAAAACTCCTTACCCTTGGTTGCCCTCCTCTACACAGGCCTCAGGCTTGGGCTCCCCAAAAGCTGTCTATAAATCGATACCCCAAACTCAACCCGCAGTCTCGGTGCTTACACCATGTCTGGCGGCTGCAGGGGACTGGTGAGGGCCAACTGACTGAAGTCGAATCCCAACAAGGCGGAGGTGATGCTAGTGGGGAAGGCGGTGGGTGTAGCGTCCCCTGTCATTGTACAGGGTTCGTCCCCCACTGGTTCACCAGGTTCAGAGTCTTGGAGTGCTCCTTGATGCGCAGCTTTCATCTAGATGCCTAGCTTGGAGCTGTGGGGAGAAGCGCATTCCGCCAATTACACCTGGTGCGACGGCTTCGGCCGTACATCTCCGACTCCGACATGGCCACTGTCATCCACACTTTCATCACCTCCAGACTGGGCGATTGTAACACACTCCATGTGGGGCTGCCCATGGTGACGGTGTGGAGACCGCAGCTGGTGCAGAATGCAGCCGCCCGTCTCTTTATGGGGAAGGACCACCGAGAGCCTATTACACCGGTGCTCTGTTCTCTGCACTGGCTGCCTATAGTCTTCACGGCCTGGTTCAAGGTGCTGGCTGTTACCTATAAAGTCCTATATGGCTTGGGCTGCATATACCTGCGGGATCGCCTCACTCCCCGTGCTCTCGATCGGCCCCTGCGGTCGACTGGGAGTGCCCTTCTCGAAGTCCCCCAGGTACCCCAGGGGGTGACTATGGAGAGGGTGTTCTCGGGGCTGTGGAACTCCCTCCCGGCAGAGACCCGGGACCTCCCCTCTTTTCGACGTCAATGCAAGACCTGGCTGTTCCGCCAGGCCTTTGAGGAGGGAGATGGGGGAGGGTGGGGTTTTAGTTTTATGGGGGTTGGTCTCTTTTCCCAGGAGGGATGTTTTCTCCCTTTTTTCTCCTCGTCTCCCCCCTTTTTATATGTTTTATGATTATGTTGATCATGTATTTTTGATATGTGTATTTTTATTATATGGTAAGCCGCCCCGTGCTGCCTTTGGCAGGAGGGATGGGCTATCAAATGTTTTAATAAAAATTAAAAATAAATAAATAAAACTTCCTCAGCATTTGCAAACAGTCAGTCCCCAAGCAGGGCTTTATCTTTGACAACTTCCCAAATCCACCTCCTTATTATTATTATTTATTATTATTATGAACAAACATTTATATAGCACCAGCAGTGTACCTGGCACTTTACAAAGTAATAAAACAGACACGGTCCCTGCCCCTAGGGCTTACAATCTGAGAGACAGGAGCTGGGGGAGAGACTTAGGAAGGGGAACAGAGGGAGAGACAAGGGGTCTAACGTTCATGAAGATGCGTGGTCTCAAGTGCACGTACTTGGCTTGGTTACTATGAGAATGACAGCAGGCAGGTCCATGTGGCAAGGATAAGGGTAAACAGACCGTAGGTCTAGGAAATACCTCCTTATGCTAATATATACTAAACTGCCTAACTGAGTCAGACCAGTGGTCCATCTTTGTCACAACCTGACATGGCATCACGGGGTTCAAATTCTGGTCCAAATCTGGCTCTTCCAGGGTCTCTGGCAGAGGCCGTCCTGGTGCTGCTACCTGAGACCCCTCCAGGCCCCCAGCAGAGGCCTCCCTCATGCGTCCTGAGGTGGAGATGGAACCTGGGACTTTATACATGCAAAGCATGCGCTCTTACCACTTGAGTTATATCCTCCTCCCCACCCCACCCCCCTGAAACCATGTCCTCTCACTCTCCTAGTTCCTCCCTCTACTGACTCTGGATGCCATTTTTATAGCCTTCTGGTCAGTCACCTGACTGTCCTGTCTATGGCTTCCCTTAAAGGGGCAGTGTGCACACCAGCACATAGTCCCTACCTAGCCTTGAAAGATTTGAGGTGCTCAGATCATTCTCCAGTAACAGGGGCCACAATGAAACAAAGCTGAGGTTCTTCACGGGCATGAAGAACCTGAGCTTTGTATCTGCGCCTTTGGCCCTTTGCACTGGAGCCAATGCAGACCTACAACCTGTACTCTTCATAAGTGTCCTGGCGGAAAAAATGCATATCTGGCCACCCTACTTGGAAGGGTTGGGGCGATACAGGAGCCATGGGGGTTGAACCACACCCCCTTGCCCTCCCCATACTCTCTCCCATTAACAGATCCCCACTAATGAAGGAAGTTGTTATGGTCTCCATCTCTGAGCGTCTTTGATTCCCAGGGCACAGGGAACACCCCAAAGGCTCGTGAACAATCCACACCCAAACTCTGGTTTGTTGTGTGGGTTTGTTTGGGGGTTCCCCCCACCCCCCTCTAATTAAGTTCATTCTTCACAGCACAATACAGGCAGAGATCAACAAAAGAACCACCTGCAGCCTTCGCGCAAGTGGTATCCAAGGGCTAATCAGCATCGAGAGCCCAGGCCAGATATTTTATTCCGGCGGAAGATCCTTGCCAGCGATAGCATTTTAAGGGGGTGCCTCTGCCCTGCTCCCTTTCTGTTTGGCATTAATCAATCCGAACGCACGAGCAGTCGCCAATAGCAACAGCAAAGAACCCTGCCGCTGGCATCTGAAGTCGCCGCGTTTAGAAAACACTCCTGCCCTCACAGGGAACCTCGCGGAGACGCTGACATTATTAGCGTCTGACCTCTGCCAACAGCTGTAAAGCGCGTGAAAGCCAAAATACGTGCTGCCAAGAAAGGCAAACCGCAGAGCCCCTCTCAGCACAAGCATCTCACTAATTGAAGCCGCATTTTTGTGTAATATTTTAAAGTTCCAACATTTCGTTTCTAATGCAGCTCAAAGCAAATCCACAAGCTGTGGGGCCCCTCTGTTTGCGCCACAATTAAAATGCAAAGTGACGCTGGATATGCTAATAATGGGTAATTAAAAGCTCTAGATATGGCTTGGCTTCCCGCACACTCATACCAGTCCTGGAGCTTTGATATCCAAGAAGCCTAATGTCTTTGTTTATACTCATGAGTTTAATACAGAGATTTAGAGCTTACAAGAAACCAAAAAAATATAAATCAGAAAAACGATATCAGTCACGCCCTCTGCAGTTGTTTCCTTTGCCAGACAAGAATTCTGATTTAATAATGCAGCAAAACTGTGCTTACCTGGATGGACCTCTATAATAGGGCTGAACCAAGGATTTAAAAAATGGTTCGAGTACTTCCAAGATTCCAAGGATTGGGCCCAAGGTTTTGGCCGTAACTCAGAAACTCGGTGAATACTTGGTAGTGTACTTTGGCGCAGCAGGAAGGGGGGCAGAGGGCAGAAGGCGGCAGGAAAGGAGGGCCGGGGGCAACAAACTAATCAGAAAGCAGAAGGAACCGGCGTGCCACTGTGGAGCAGAGCCACTGTTCTAATGCTTTCTTGGAGCATGCTCGCTAATGCTCTCTGAGAGCATGCTGGGAAATGTAGTCCCGCATGCTCCCAGAGAGCCAGCCATGGCTGCTGTTCTAATGCTTTCTGGAAGCCTACTGGACTACGTTTCCCAGCATGCTCCCAGAGAGCACACTCCCAGAGAGCATTAGAAAAGCAGCTCCACTCCACAACAGCGCACCAGGTTCCTCCGCTTTCCGGTGAGTTTTCTGCCCCCCTGGGATGGGCTGGGAAAGAGGGTGGGGGTAGCAAACTCAACAGAAAGCAGGAGATGGCCTGCCACCGTGGAGTGGAGCTGCTGTTCTACACTCTCAGAGCACCCCACAGCAGCACGCCAGCTCCCTCCGCTTTCCGGTGAGTTTGCTGCCCCCCTTCCCTGCCCCCTGCTCCGCATTCCTTGATCAAAGATTTGCCGAGTAGTGAGTCTCAGGGCCAATTCTTCAGTTACTCAGTACTTGGTGAAAACCGAGTAATCCCAAGTATCGAGTTTCAGCCCTAACCTGGTTTTATTCCAGACACAATAGAGTCCTCTGTAACACAAAGCATACTCGGTATGCTTGTTGCTACCAGAGAACCTTCTCCCCCAACCCCATCCAGACTCTGATAATCTGGAGAAAAAGGATGTCCCCTCAGGGATCAGAATCCACAAACCACTTAGTCTGGACTATCCTAGATTCTAGGTTCCCTGCATCGTCTCCAGGCTGAAGTAGTAAATGTCACATTTTGAAATTCTGAATTTCAAAAAGATCAAACATCAGCTTCTTTTTTTAACAAAAATTCCACATTTTGTTTCATTTTATTTTGGAATTTTTGACATTCTGAAATGTCAAACTTCTGAAATTGGGACATTTTCATGGAAAATAAAATTTCAGCAACGGTTTAAGAAATGGGCCATTTTCTGATATGGAGACATCAAAACAGAGATTCAGAGCCCAGCTCCATAAACCTACCAAAAAACCCAACATCGGAAACCTGACTAGGTATCCATGGGTAATATCTGCAGTTTCGGGGATCCAAATTGGCACCCAAAGACTGATCAAGTACTCAAAAAACCCAAATTCTGTTGTCGGTTTTGCAATTAGCCGAAATTACCCAAACTCCCGAAAAAATACCCCCCAGATTTCCCCAAATCTGGGATGAAAAGTAAAATAATTCAGTACAAAACCAGTAATTAGGTATACCTGTTTGCTGGTACTTCAAAAGGCACCCAAATTTTCAGTTCAATTTGAGTAACAGAAGTTTGATGGATACACACGTTTTTGCAGGTACTTGTTTCAGCTCTCCTGCTGAATTATGGGTCTTAGTGGGTTTGGCTTCCTTCTGCAGATTTATATGGATCTTGTAGTGTAAACCACCCTGGAGTTTACACTACAGGGCCACATATTAATTAAAGATGAATGAAACTCACCCTTGCAATTCTCAAAAATCTCAGCAAGAACTGGATTCCCGCTGAGATTTTCGAGAATGAAAATGGGTCGAGAATCAGATAATTCTCGACCCATTCTTGTGAGATTCTTGCGTGGCCGAAAACCAGCTGCGCGCATTCACAAAATGGTCACCAGAGCACGCGTGCACAAAATTATCACAACGGACATTTTGCGCACATGCAGAGCATTTTTAGGGTTTCAAGAATCTTGCAAGATTCTTAAGAAACCTGAAAAAAAGCTTCTATGCATGTGCAAAATGGCCACAGGTGTGTGTGTGTGTGTCTGTGTGTGTCTGTGTGTGTGCGCTCACGTGCGCAGAATGTCTGTGGCGGCCATTTTGCCCATGCGCAGAGTGATTTTTGAGGTTTCTCAAGATTCGTGAGAACGCGTGAGATGTTGCCCCCGGGGTTGTGAGACTCTCATACGTTCTCATTTTACCCCTAGTATTAATTGCATCTGTTTGGCCCCCTTTCCTAGCTAATCTGTAGTTTGATTAATGGGCCCACATCCACTAGGACAAAAGAACCAGAGAGACAAGTCAAAGAAGATGCAGAATGTCTGCCGTCGCATTGGAGAGAAATGTTCCCAAATTCGTTTTTAGCTGGGTGATAGGATTGAAATCGTCCACTGTTGTAATGACTTGCAGACTATACCCAGCAATAAGACTGTAAGAGGCCCGGCTCAGATGGGAAGGATTTAACAGCCACTGGGCATGTCAGTAAGCAAACTGAGTTCCCATCCCCACATCGTGGCTGAGATCACAAGGCTGGCCTCAACCACGTCGCGGCAGCCAGCCCTCTCATAGGTGGGCAGCCAAGGAAGTCTCCTTGGAGCCAACGGGCAAGGGTCTTCTCCACTGAAAGCGTCCCTCCTGGGCGATTGTTCAGTGTTCAACTATGTTTCCAACAGCAGGACCACATGATGTTCCTCCCAGGCCAAACCAGAGGCTCTGTGCAGCTGTTTGTCATTTCTCCTCTCGAGCTCTCGCCTTCCCTCCATCTGAATCTTTTCCCTTCTTCCCAACACTCTTCTCTGCTCGATCCATCTCCCTCTGCTAATTGCCAGCAGTCCCCCAGCTCTTCTGGAGTAGAGACAATTTGTCAGGCCCTCGATGCCACAAGACAGATGCTGCAGGCCGTGGCGTCTCTGCACTGCCAACGGGCCAGAAACCATTTCTTGTCTTTGCAGCAAAATGTCTCCTGAAAATAGTAAACAGAAGTGGTTTTCCATTCCTTCCAAATGAACCATAACTGCACTGAAGGGGTTTTGCTTCCAGATGTTTTGTTTCTTTAAATTTCCCCACAAAAGCTGTGATACTCTAACCACTTACTCTGGAGAAGTCCAATTCACTTTAAAAGGCATATTCACCTATTAACGGCAACTCTGGAGTAAGAGCCTTGAGGATCGTGGCCAACGCAAGTAGCAGCACATGACCCTCCTCATTATTTTTATTTCTCTAGTACTTTCAGCCTTCAAAGTGCTTGACAATCCTCATTCAATTCACCCTCACGACAACCCTGCAAGGCAGGGATGCTTCAAAACAGCCCTTCCATTCTTGCAGAACAGTTCCATGAAAACGGAATGGTTCTTAAAATTTGGATCGGAATTCCAACCGATCTAAATTTTCAGTCAGAATTCTGATTGGCTGTTTTGCGCATGTGCTAAGTGGCACTGGTCACACTGCTTTACAACAAAATGGCAGCCGCTGAGCAGAGTTGTTTTTTTGTTTTTTTAATCTTTCCAACCAGTAACGATGGTTTGTTTCGATTTTTGTTGGTAGGAATCAAACCGACCAAATCTGTCAGAAACGCAATCCGGTCGTAAACGAAGTTTTGACACTACTGTGAGACAGGTCACTATTATGCTGAAGGTTACTGGCCGTTAGGTGGCCATTAAGAGGCTGGTAGTCGTGTCAGCAAGGTATTACGCCTTACCACAGTTTAGATTTGGGTGTTGTGTTGTACTGTAATGGCATGTGGAGGCTTAGAATCTTTGATGTTCTACCAGGAGTTTCTTATTTGTAAGAAATGGGAGGATGGGCGTTTGGGGGACAGTTATATGCCCTCTGTGAGGGGGAGGGAGGTACGTGTCTGGGGATGGGGACAGGCTCTCCCCCAGGAGCAAGAGTAGGATGGGGTTGTATGAGAATGGTTGGGATGGCAGGATATGGGGTTGGCCACAGCCCCTCTTTGAGGAGGTGGGGGCGGGTATGGGCTTGGAAGAGAAATGTGAGAGTATGGAGGAAGGGAACTCCCATCAGTAAAAGCCAGGGGAGTTGGGTGTGATGTGGGAGGGTTGGGGGCTTTAGAGGGAGGGTGGTTATTTTTATATATATATATATATGATTTACATTTATTCTTTATATTTATATTTGTTTGTTGTAAGCCACCCAGAACCTAATGGATGGGGTGGAGTATGAGTCTAAAAATAATTATTATTCCCAATTTATAGATGGAAAACTGAGGCTGAGAGTTGACTTGCCCACATGGGTAAGACAGGATTTGAACCCCACTCTCCCAGAGGTGCAAGCCTAACACTGTATTAAAGGAGAGGGGTCACACCAGCATGGAGGGGTATCCTGGGGTGGTCATCACAGCATGGAAAAGATTAAAAATTATTAATTATTATTATTAAGCATTTATATAGCGCCAGCAAGGTACCTGGCGCTTTACAAAGTAATTGAATAGACACAGTCCCTGCCCTAGGGCTCATAATCTNTGGGGGGGGGGGGGGGGGGAGACAAAGGAAGGGGAACAGAGGGAGAGACAAGGGGTCTAACATTCACGAAGATGCAAGGTCCCAGGTGTATGCACTTGGCTTAGTTACATCGAGAATGATAGTGGCTGGTCCATGTGGTGAGGATATGAGGACACACAGCTCAGGTAACCGATTGTACTGGATGGAGGGTATCGGCAGGAGTTAGGTGACGGGAGCGAGGAGTCGGGGAGGGCAGAGCGGAAGAGGTGGGTCTTGAGGAGGGATTTGAAGGTACAAAAGGAGGGGGCAAGGCGGATGATTGGCAAGCCCTGTTACATTTTTGAGCTGCCATTTGCATTAAAGATGCTACCCAGCACACACTGCTGTGTGTCTTTAGAGATATATATAAAAGTCCGATTTGGTGGCTGAGGCCTCCACTAAGGTGGAAACTGACATGGCTCAATTCAGAAATACGCCTCCAAAGGCCCTTCCAGCAAGCTGCTTCTTTCCCCTTTGATTCAGAGAGCGGAGCCAATTAACGCTCCAAGGGCAGCCAAGACTCCAAAAATTTAGGCCAGGAATGGCCGCAGCAGCTGGTTTGCTGCCTCCCTTGAAAAACTCTAATTCCTGCTCTCCTGAGATAATCAACCTCCATTAGTCGAGTAGGAAAGAATTTTTCTTTTAGTCAAGCAAACGGTGCAGCCGGTAACAAAGGCCACTTTCAGGGAAGATTACTGGAGAAGACAGGAAAGCCTTTGATTCGAGAAGCTGTTTGAAATGTTATCAATACCTTGATCACCTGTCGAAGGTCAAGAAAACCATTTCTAATCACTGCCTCCTTGAAGGGAATTCTCTGCACCAAAGAACAAATCGGGTCTGTCAGGAGCGAACACAGCGATGCCCCCCATGCCCTCGGCCCCAAAACAGCCCACCTGTTCTTAAGATGAACGCAGATATTCCATACGGCTTGCCAAGCTGTCAGCCTGGGACAGGTAACCTTCTGCCGTGTGATGTGAAAAGCTAATTAAGGAGAAAGGGTAGGAGGAATGAGGGGAGCCCGTGAGCTGTGTCAGGCATCAGCTGTGTGGAGGCGGCATGTAAAGCTTCAAGGCTCTTAATGCTTCTTTACATTTTCTCTCTCCGCTCTGAGATGTCATAAATCCCAGGTAAATTGGGCAAGGATTGCAGTGTCCCAACAGAGCCTTTGCTAGGCAAATCTAACTGTAATAAAGCACTAAAGAGCAGCAATGCCAAGGGAATCTCATCTTGGGGCCTTCTACAGAGTTCAGGGCATTGCTGGAGACATACGCCTCTAGCTAACCCAGTGGTTCCCCAACTGTGAACTAGAGGCCACTGTTTGTCTGCAAAGGCAGAGTAAGCGGTACACATTTGGTCTGCAGAACCGGTCACCACCCCAAAAAAATGGTCTCCTGCCCCAGGGACCAGAGTCCCCTGCCTTGTGCAGTCGTGGCCACTTTGCAATGAGCAAAGGGTGTCTCTGAGAAATGGTGAGAGTTGTGGTCTGTTGGGCCAAACAATTTGGCAAGCACTGTACGAATGCAAGTTGTGCCGGTAAGTCCACTTGGAAACATAGGAGAGTCCAGGGGTGGCCAAAGTTCCAAGCTTCAAGGGCCAGGTGTCAAAATTTCCGTTTGGCCAAAAAGTCACAAGGCAGTAACACACACGCGTGTGCGCACACACAAACCTCTCCTGCTTTGGGATTGACTGGCGGAGATGGTGCTTTGCCGTCCTGGCTGTTGCAATTCTACGACACAGACTCAGGTGTAATGAAGTAAGACGCAGGGTCGTTAAAGCAGCGGGGGGGGGGGGCACAAAACCAGCCATGGCCAAGAGCCACGTTTGAACTGCCCAAAAGCCGCACGTGGCTCCTGAGTCAGAGGGTAAAACCAGACGTGACGGTGGGTCACTTTGGCCCGTTGTGGCCTGGGATCCACCGGCATGACAGTTTAAGTGCCGCCGGATGTTAGCCCAGGACTGCTCCCGGGTGGCTGCGTCCTCGGAAAATCTTCAAGGACGCAGCCTGGGCTAAGGGCCACCCACGCGGACCGGCGTGGGCTGGCACATGTGTTCAGCCCCGCCATCACCTAGCGCCATGGCTGATTGCCATGACGGGATGCCGGGATGCCTGCCCACATGTTTGCTGAGCTCCCTGCTCTACTCAAGCTGTGCAGGCAGCAGGACGGCTCTCCGGCCAAGGGTGCATTGGTTTGGTGCCCCTCCTCGACGCAGGCTGTGTCAGCTGCAGTTTCCCGCCCCCGGCCGGGCGGGGAAACCGGGGATAGTATATCCCCCTCCCAAAAAAGCAGCAGGAGCCATCTCTTCTTTGGTGATGAAACTGGAAGCGTATGAAAAATGTCCCTAATGTAGGGCTTTGTAAGAGGACGTTATGGCATCTCTCCCTGTACACGTTGATTCTTGTTTTCTCCCAGGATTGTGACAACGCAGCAAAGGATTAGGACACCAGTAAGCAAGACATCTCGGACAATTTATGCAGAAGGCATAACCAGTAATCTAAGCTCTAGGAGTCACTGATAAGAGATTTAAAATACCCGACTGCAATTTTATTTTATTTTTTAATTTACCATTGGTGGAGATGAGCCGCCAGCTTTAGCTCGAGTATCAGGTGTTAGAACTTGGAAACAACCTGATCCCTGAAAATGTGGATTGAAACATGAAGACAACCCATGAACTGCCTTATTCAGTGCTTGTGTGCCTAGATTTCCAGTTGCCTAGGAGCAGTCCTGTCCTAAAATCATAGGTACATCGAAAACTTGCAGGGAGCTGCCAGTGCTACTACTAATCATTTCTCTAGCGGCACTAGGCGAACACAGCGCTTTACAGTCACAGGTTTTCAGGGACAGGTCCCTGCCCAGTGGGCTTACAAGCTAAGATGGAAAGAAAGACGTGCCCATGTTCCTATTTTACAGATGGGTAACTGAGGCTGAGAGGTTGTGACTTGCCCAAGGCCACGCAGCGAGTTCATGGACCAGAGTGCAGTACTTGGACCAGGCGATAGGGGGAGGCCCTGGTTGAAGACTTGCCTTAGCCACGAACTCACTAGGTGACCTTGTGCCAGTCACAGATCTCTCAGCCTAACCTACCTCACAGGGTTGTTGTGAGGATTAAGAGTTTGAGTTAATTGTTAACGTTACAGTTAATAAGTTACAGGGCCTTTTTACATGAGACGCTCCCACACATGGAAACGTATCATCCACACGGAGGAGCATCTCATGTAAATGCAGGGTTGCAGGGGTGTGCGTTCCCGTGACCCACACAGCCCCCACACACACCCACACACCCAGAGCAATTGGCGAAAACGCCAGTTGCTCCATGCATGGGGATGGGGGTAGGGGGGTGTTGGTGTGCGCCTGTCTGCACTAGCTCCCCCGCACTGCCCACGCTGCAGCACACCCATGGACCGCCCGTTTAAAAAGGGCCCAAGATTTGTAAACCACCCTGAGTCTAAGGGACAGGGTGGTGGGATAAAAATCTTTTTTTTAAATAGCTAGAACAGGATTCAAATGCTGAATTTCCAGGTCCAAGTCCAGCACCTTATCCACTACACAACACTGACAGGAGGAGGAATTGGAATAACAAACAGTCAGTGAGGCAGAGAAACATTGCACTTCTAAGGCAGGGAAACACAAAAGCAGGTAGAATCAACAGCTTCTGGGAAAGAGGTGTGGAGGTAATTACAAACCTCTTGTGCAGAAGATCCCCCTTCACTGAAGGAACCTCCCCACTCTAATTCTGTTTCCTTGCAAAGGGAAGTACCTCCCCTTGAACTCCCCTACTCATGGGAACAAAGGAGAGTTTAAAGCGATATAAGAGGTACTTTCCTCCAACAAATATGCTTATGAGAACAAACCCTATGCAACTGGTATTGGTTCCCTAAGAGACCAAGAGCCAGTTGAGACAAGGCAAAGGGAACTCCAGCCCGCGACCAAGCAAATTTCAGCCAGCCTGTTTTGTCCTGTTTTGTTTCCAATGAATCAAGGACACCAGCATCAGCTTTCAAAACAAGAACATCCATTGTAGGCCAATTTTAAAACACCTGAAGGCAGAGCCACTCATCAGCTTCTAACTGGACTAATTTTTACAGTCATTTGAGGTAGAAGCAATGGAGCCGCCATACTTTGCAGCAAGTTTTTGACTTAATTTGCAGACAACGAAACAATATCGCTCTGGGAGCTGTGGGTTTGGCAACATGCTGAAAAGGTAACCAAATTGCCTTGAATGGTGTTCTGTATTGCCTGTGATGATCCCATAGGGTAATGGGAAATCAAACACAGCCAGTCACAAACCTGACACGGTGGAGATTAATGTCAACTTTTATCTGTCACTTTGACGAGTTCTCCTGCAAGAGCATGAAATTTTAAAGGCACAGTGTCAAAACAAAATGAAAAAGCCGTAATGCTCTCAATCTACCGTTCTCAGAGGGATAAGAGCAAAGGAGCGGAATACAGAGAAATCAATTTAACGATCGGCAGCACAAATATTTGACTTTCCCTATTGTTTTGAGCTGCCTGGTCTGGAGTGGAAGGTGGTTTTTTTTGGAGGGGGGCTGTTTGCTTCTAACTCATGAAACAAGATGGCATTTAAAAGTTGGAAGAGACAGTGCAGAAGAAGCATTAATATTGCTCAAGAAATTTGCTTGGAACAGGATCCTTCCTGCCTCTCTCTCCTGTTTCGAACACTGAAGAATTCCGATGCGCGTTTCCACAGAATTTGCAACCACGCCACTTCTCGTACCCCCCCTAGAAGAGGAAGGGTGGCCCTAGTTCGGGTGCTAGCCAGAAGTGTGGGGCAGTTAGAGGCTACCTCTTCCAAACCTACTTGCCTAACAGCTGTTAATGGACCTACCCTCCAAGAACTTACTCGATTTAAAAAAAAAATCCCAGCTAAGTTACTGGCCTTGATCACCTCCTCTGGCAACAAAGTCCACCAGTGAATTGTGCATCGACTGGAAAAAAAACCAAACAAACTTTCTTTTATTTGTTTTCAATCTGCCCCCAGTTATTTTCATGGAGCGTCCCCTAGTTCTAGTGCTATTGAAGAGGGTGAACTGAATAACCACTCGTGATTTTATAAACTTCTGCCCTATCCTCTCTTAATTGTCTCTTTTCCAAGCTGAACAGCTGTAACCGATCCAGCCTCTCCTCGTACGGAGACCTTTCCACGCCCCTTGGTCATTTTTGTTGTCCTTCTCTGCACCTTTTCTACTAGTTCTACTATATCTTTTTTGAGACGGGGCGACCAGAACTGCACACACTGTTCAAGGTGCGGTCGCACCACAGATTTATAGAGAGGCATTATGATATTTTCTGTTTCATTATTTATCCCTTTCTGAATCATTCCTAACATTCTCTTTCCTTTTTATGTCACGTGTCCATTTTCATCAAGGTGTATTTGAATTTCTTTTTGTGCTCTCTTTGGTCAGCCAGAAACAGCCTTCTGACCATGCCCTTGGCGCACCAAGAACACAGATGGCCTTTCCCTAAATCTCAGGGCAGCCTATAAAATAAAAACTGTATTAAAAAAATCCATATAAATACATTAAAATCCTCTAACCTCCCTCTCCATCCCTATCCCCGCCGGACAAATGCTTGGCCAAAAAGATAGGTCTTGCCTTGCCTCCAGAAAATTTCAATTTATTTATTTATTTATAAAAGTATTTACTCTCCCGCCCCTCCTGCCACAGGCAGCTCGGGGCGGCTCACAATAATATAAATTCACAGGTAAAATCATAAAACAATAAAACATATTATTGCCCCCCCATCCCTCTCCTCCCCCCCATCTCCCCCTGCCAAATGCCTGGTGGAACAGCCGGGTCTTTCAACTTTTACAAAAGGAGGGGAGGTCCGGGGCCAGACGCAGCCCCACCGGAAAGGAGTTCCACAGCCTCGGCGCGGCCACTGAGAACACCCTCCCCTGTGCAACCCCCCTGGAAGACTCGGGGGACCACAAGGAGGACATCCCCCGATGACCGCAGCGGCCGGTCCAGTACCCGGGCGGTGAGGCAGTCTCGCAGATAGGCAGGCCCCAGACCGTTTAGGCTTGTGCTCTGATTGATGCCTGCCCTCCCCCACCCCACCCCACCCCCAGGAAGGCTGTGGAGTTCTCTTCCCCATGAGGTTCTGCAAATCCCATGTCTCTCTGCGTTCCAGAAACAGTGGCCCTTTTTAAATGGGTCGCAGCTGCGGGGGGATTGGTGTGAGCGCTGCAGCGTGGGCAGTGCAGGGGGCCGGTGCACACCGATCCCCCTCGCATCAATACGCATGGGGCAGTCGCCATTTTGGCCAATTGCTCCTGTGTGGGAGATGGGTGGCGATAAGGAGTGTGCACACATGCCCATCCACCCACCCGCCGCGGCATTCACATGAGAGGCACCAACTCACGCCCGCTGCGCATGCGTGCATGGGCATAAGTGAGTGCATGTCGTGTAAAAGGGCCACCAGTGTATGGCAGGAAATGGATTACCCCACTGTAACCTGCCGCCTACACCTCTGAGAGTGATTTCAGATGAGATGGGGCGGCATTCGCCCCGTCCCGGAATCACCCAAATGATTCCCCGCCGGGATCACTCTGGCACGTCCAACAGACCTCGGGGAGGGGACGGGGCCGCGCGGCGCAACGTGCGGCCGCACGGCCCCGCCCCCCCACACTGCCCCACCGCCCGCCCTCTGTGGAGATGGGCGGGCACCGCAGCCAATGCGGCCGCAGCGCCCGCCCGAATTGACCACGGCCCGGAATCCCGCCGGGGATTCCGGGCCGTGGTTGTCGGCCAGACGTTACTTTTTGTTGGTTTCCGCCTGGAATCTCTTTGACCACGGTTGCGGCAATTGTCCTGCGGGGAGCCCCGGAAGCGTGGTTGAAATTGGGAATTGACCGTGGTGGTGAATATCTGGCGGCCGCCAAACAGACGTTCAGGGCGCTTTGGCTCCATGTGGGTATTGACCGTGGTTCGCTGTGATCTCGTCACGTCTGAAAATACCCTGAGTTAACTGAGGCTGGCCGCTGTCGGAGACAGGATGCTGGGCTGGATGGACCATTGGTCTGACTCAGTAATGGTGCTTTTTATGTTCTTTGTGGAAAGCATTTTTGTTTCGGTGAGCTTTTAGCAACCCAGGATGAGTTAGGGGTGGCTCTATTTTAATGTCCCCCTCCCCAATTTCTTTTAATGTATGCGTCCATTTTTATATTATTGTAACCCACCTGGAACCTTCTTTTGTGGGATGATGGGTGGGATAAAAATTCAATAAATAAATTAGAATTTTTCGTAGATTTTTTTCCCCCTCCCTCACCAAAAATAAAAAGAAAGAAAAACCCCGTGACCATTTTCAATTTTTGGAAATAACAAAAGAATTAATAGAGGAGGGGGTGGGGGGGGGAAATCCATTTAGAAATTAAAATTAGTAATGTTTTCAAAAATTTTCATTAAAAAAAATCCAACCACTTTTACATGCATTTATATGTATTTATTGTTTGAATTTCTATCCTGCTCTAGTCTGAGGCCACAGGGCAGGTAACAACCTATAAAAATGACACATTAAAATGCAAACACGATGTAAAATAAGACAGACAGATCCAGATCTATAGAAACCTAAACCAGGGGGTGGGGAACCTTTTCCCTCCCAGGGAAAATTAGTGCACGCTCTGAGGGCCGTGTAGAAGTTGCAGGGTCAAGGTCAGGGAAAAGGAGGGCCCAGTTCGTGGCTCTGTCCCCTCTCCTTGGGTCCATGCCCTCAACTCAGTTCCCTTACTCTGAACTCCGGGGTTTTTTCCCTTGGGGGTAGGAGCTGGATCAGTTCTTGGAGGTAGGATCCAAGAACCCCTTTCCAGTTCCTCCAAACCTAATTCCACCTGGCCAAATAAAAAAGGTCTTACGTTGCCTCCAGAAGATGCTCAGACTTTGGCTTAGAAGATGCTCAGGCTGGACAGCATCTTGTCAGGGATTTTGCAGCTGTTGTCATTCTGCCTCCAAGCGGGTGTTGGACCAGATGACTGCAAGATCCCTTCCAGCTCTTATGATTCTAGGCTCCGGCATATCTCCAGGAGAAGGGAGTTTCATAGGTGTATTGATTTGAAGATGTCCAGGCCTGTAAACATACCTGGCACATGTCTTGTCCTCACTAACATTACGGCAGGTTGCAACTCGTGTTTCCTGGAAGGATTCCAAAAGCTGCCGTCGGAGGAAGCCGTCGGGAAGGATTTGCAAGCATCACAAGCGAGGTCCTCCCTTAAAGATTAGACATTCAAAATCCAGAATGTGGTGAACAATGTGCCACTACTGAAAAAGAGCATTTATCATTACTAGCAAACCTGTCTAGTTTCACTGTTCCCCGAAATGCCACAAGCTCCAAGAAATTGAACCACTGCCGCGTAATAAGTAGCTGCCCGTAAAAATCCCCGTTGCTGAAAGAATTGTGCAAATACACATTTTTACCCCATTAATAATATGAGCAAATGTTAGCTTTGCTGATGCACTCCCTGCCACGCGACATCTGTTTCGGTGTGCTGAACACAGGGCATCAAACTTTTCTTTGAATTGTCTTCAGCCAAAGACACCAGCTGCATCCAAGACCAGAAGTGTTTCTATAAATGTTTCCATTTTTATTTAGTCACCGATTGGCTGATTTGAAAGTTTATTGGCAGTGGAAACACAGTCGTTGAAAGGTGGATGTAGTCTGGAATTCTGAAATATCCTGGAATTCGGAGGCTGAGGGTGGACGGATGGCAGGAAACGGATCCCTTTATGATGACCTGTTGTGCACTTGTGTGAAGCAACTGAAACTGCCGTTGTTGGAGACAGGATGCTGAGTTGGACGGACTCTAACCCAGGATGGCACTTCTTATGGGCTTAATTTACAATTGACTGCAAGTAAGCAGAGCACTTGGTGGGGGTGATGGTGGTTGGCAGCTACTGTGGTGTAGCGGATAAAGTGCTGGACTTGGATTTGGGAGACCTGGGTTTGAATCTTACCATTGCCAATGAACTCACTGGGTGGCCTTAGGCAAATCACATCCATCTGTAAAATGGGTCTGTGTGTGTCTGTCTTTCCCTATATGTTCCCCACATCCTTGGCCATCTTAGATTGCAAGACCACTGGTCAGGGACCTGTCCCTGAAAATCTGTTACTGTTAAACCTAGTCGCACTATAAAAAAAAGGATAATAGGTAAGAAGCAGGAAAAGATACGGGATTTGGAATGCAAGCAATTTTTATTTTTATTTTTTGCTTTTGTAAACATTGGAGACAATCCGGCTGAAACCACTTACTCAAGAGTAGTTCCACTGATTCTACGATCTGGACCCCCCTTTTCCTGAGAACACCCTTTGAGCCCCTCTATCCCCAACCTCTCTATGGCCCTCAGAGCCTGCACTCATTTTCCAAGTGCCCCCTGGAAGGAAGAAGGTTTCCTCACCAATGTGCTCTACGAGAAGCCATATTTTTTTTCAGTGTAAAAAATTATAGCCCAAATTATTACTATTAATTTCTGAACAGGAGACAATAAAACAGATAGGAATTGTCCTACTGTCCGGAGGTGTCACGGTCCGGCACACGCCACAGATCTTCAAACACCAGGGTGTAATTCTCTTTCTCGCTGACGTGAACAACTCAGCCCCCATTGAAATTAAATGGATGAGGATCACACCCTTAGCACCCAAGCTGCGTTCTCTGGTTCTGCTAATAAAAACCTGTTTGGAGCTTCTAGCTTCACAAAAATACAATGCAGTACGGCTCGTGGGGCAGAGAGAAGCACCACACCTGACCTTTGAAGTTCACTTAAAAATGCTTTATTCGGGGAGTAATGATACAGAATGAAGCCATTTGATAAGCACCTACAAATTATGTCTTGGAATAATTACACGTTGTCATATGATGAGATGGAGATCTTGAATGAGTTATTATTTGAACTCACTGCTGTGAAGTTATTTGAGAATTAAGGGGGTTTTTTGGTCAGGGTTTGATGTATTTTTACAGGAAAGGCAGCACAAAACACAAAGCCTCTGACACTCAACAATATGCTTCACAGGTTTGGAAAGGAGCACAAGCGCAGACACACCTAAACTAACCTTAGCTTGTGCAGGGAGCACTCCTGTGTCCATCCTGGAGTTGTTTTATTTGGTTGCTTCATTGGAACTCAGTTAAACCACATGCCGTTCCCACAAACAGCTCATTTAATTTCGTAACCTCAACTTGCTTGGACTAGGGTATGGTTCGGTTCACACCTTGTCAGGATCCACTGTCCAAGACCTGGGTGGACAGCTGGGAGTGGGTTGTAAGATCAGGTCTGGGTTAGGGGCAAAACAACAGATTTCAAATCGCGTGCAAATGCAGGCTCCAGACTAGAGGCAGAAGCCAAGGAAGGGTCAGAACCAGGGAGGCATGTGTGGAAAACCATGTGTTGCTCTGCCCAACCCCTCATAAGATGTTTTTAAACGAGACGGCTCCACACGTGGCCCCCACCACCCACCGTCCACATGAAAAGGTGCTCGTTTAGTGTAACCTGTCACTAAAATCTGCCACTGTACCCGAGGACTGGAGGGTGGCAAATGTAACCCTGATATTTAAAAAGGGATCCAGAGGCGATCCTGGAAACTACAAACCAGTAAGCTTGATGTCTGTGCCGGGCAAAATGGTAGAAACCATCATTAAGGACAGAATTACAGGGCATGTTGACAAACATGGCTTAATGGGGAAGAGTCAACACGGATTTAGTAAAGGTAAGTCATGCCTCGCTAACCTGTTGGAATTCTTTGAGGATGTAAATAAACATGTGGACAAGGGAGACCCAGTAGATATAGTGCACCTGGATTTCCAGAAAGCATTTGATAAGGTCCCTCATGAGAGACTCTTGAGAAA
>QEPC01012679.1:7006592-7026396 GCA_003113815.1 Sphenodon punctatus | reverse complement strand
GGAATCTCCTGCCAGAGGCTGTGGTAAGGGCCAGTACTAGAGCTGAGTTTAAAAGAGGTTTGGACAAGTTTCTGGAAGATCGGTCCATTAGCAGCTATTAGCCAGACAGGATCAGGGAACATGACGGGAGCTGGGGGAAAACAACAGGGAATGGATCCCCCATGGTGACCTGTTGGGTGCTTCTCCCAAGCCACCGTGATTGGCCACTGTCGGAGACAGGATGCTGGGCTAGATGGACCATTGGTCTGACCCAGTAGGGCACTTCTTATGTTCTTATGTTTGAAGTTGATGATGCATGGGGGAACACGCTCCGGTGACCCACACACTAGCCCCCCAGACCACTCCTAAAAAGCTTTTTGATTTTTCTCTCCTATGTATCATACTTTGTATTTATCTTTATTGAATTTCATCTTTTTCTTTTTTCCAGCCTAGTTTTCCAGTTGGTCAAGATTGAAATTGTGATCCTATCCTCTAGTGTGTTTGAAGTCCCTCCCAGCTTTTTGTCATAAGCAAATTGGATAAGAATACGCAACACCCATTTGTCCAAATTGTTGATGAAAATGTTTAAGTAGTACTAGACCCAGGACAGATACGGGGGAGGACACACACTTTAGTTGCTACCTGATCCTCATCTGACAATGAACTGTTAATAACCTGGCTGTTTAACCAGTTGTGAAGCCAGCAATTAGGAGTACTAGCGAGTCCATATTTCCTTATTCTGCTTAGCTTCCCATCCTATCAGTCTTACATGTCTGTCTGCTTGGCTTCTTCCTAATTCTGTGAATGTGAATGCATACACCCCCAGCAGCAGAAGCAGGTACCTGCCAAACCAGGGATTCCCATCAAAATTGCTTTCTCCAAACCATCTTGGACAGATCAGGCACTATAACAGCACCCAGTCAGGGCCCAACTGTGGCAGGCGGCCACCAGAGTCTCTGTGGGCTACTACCCCGTTAAGTCAGCTAGTGCCTGCAGAGGCCTGTGGTAGTGGAGCCGCCAGCGCTCTGTCTGGAGGAAGAACCGCAGCTAATTGGGAAGTAGCCAGCCCAAGAGAGGAAAGCCTGAGTCTAGCTCAGAGTCGGAAGGAGAGCAATGAGGCTGAGGAAGCGGGACCTGAGAGAGAGCTCTTCTGTGAAGAGGTAAAACCAGCGAGTTTGGCTGCCTGGACATTAATTTGAGACACAGAGAGCTTATTAACAGAGAGAGACAGTCCGAGAGACTGAAGAAAGCTGCAGGGAGCAAGTGCACAGGACTTGAACCAGAAGGTAGAGGGGGATCCCAGTTGAAGTCTCATCTTAGCCAGAAACTCACTGGGTGACTTTGGGCCAGTCACAATATTCTCTCAGCCGAACCTACCTCACAGGGTTGTTGTGAGGATTCAAAGTTGTGTTTGTTGTATGTAAAGTGCTCTGAGTGCCATGGCAGGGGGGCGCTATATAAAAATAAAGATTATTATTATTATTATTACTCAGAGACTAAAAGGTTCAGGCTGGGGTGAAAAGGAAGCAGTCTGATCCTGGGAACTCTAGTGATATTGGGAGCTACTGAGAGTAGAATAGTGTGTCTAGACTAGACTTGTGAAGGTGGATTCGAGAAATAAAAGAGATTTTGAAGCTGTATCCCACAGGAGACTACATGGCTTGCACCCTAATCCTGAGACACTTACGGTGAGCAGCCCTGACCCTGCTGCACCAACCTCTAACACGCATTACCAAATTACCACTTCTGTTACTGCTTTTCTTTTTACCAAGCTATTTTACGCCATTTTATCAAGTTAACCATGTACTGTTAGTGTTTTCCACCCATTTCCATGATGGTTCCATGGCCCCTCTGTGCACCGTGACAAAAAACGACAAAACCAGAAATTCCAGAAAGACGCTAAAATGGTAATGCAGTAAGTTGGAACCGGTCGGTAAAATGGAGAGTCGGTTACTCGGTAACGGTAATGTCCAGTATTTGGGGTACTTGGTTACCTGTCCCATGGGCGCCAAATTTGCTCTCCATTTGAGCTCAACTCTAGAGTGAAAAAGGTCTAGAGAAGTTTGTATAAACCTCTCCCCGCATGAAACGGCCAAATTCTGGAGGTTTGCCACCGATAAAAAGCTGAAGACGTTGACTGTTTTAATCTCCACCCCTAGCATTTTATGAGCTGTCAAGCGTGTGCTCTGCTGAGGTGATCAGGAAAAGCCCAGAGGGCAGCCATATCTCTGCGACAGTCATCATGTCTGTGTGTCCGGAGCTTTCCTGGGAATGGCACATCCAGTGCTAATGGGAACGCAGGGAAGCAGGGCACCAACTCCAGACTTCGTGCAGCAGAGTCCAAATAGCCCGGGCACATTAAATATTAAACAAGAAGGACTGGATCCAAGTTTTGTAATTAAAACTCCTATTTCATATTTTACAGAGGACTTATAAAAGGTCAGATTGTTATTCTAAAAGGTTTCATGGCTCCCTTGTTCACAAATAAAGGGCCTCTTCTTTTTTTTTTTTTAAAGTACCCAACTCCATCTAGTTTCCAGGTTTCCTGTTAATTCTAGCAAGCCAAAGTTTGCATCTTTGTAAAAAGGGAATTAATCCGAGGAACACGTTATGGCTCTCGTCAGCAAGAGGTTCAGTAAATCTAGATTACAAAATAAACATGAGATTACACAGAATTTTTGTTTTCACTGCAATGTTCCTGGCTTTATACAATGATTATTAACCCATTAAATAAAGAGACTCCAGCTTCCTAAAATAACCGTTGTGGAGCTATAACAGATGACTGTGGGGAAATTATACAAGAGACTGTGTTAGGGAGGCAATAACCTCCAGGAAAGGTAAGGAATTTGTCTTAGCTTTCAGCACCATCTACTGTTTAACAAAAGACTGACGTGCAGTTCCGCTGGGTTCTTCTCTCATACCTTCTTCCAAGCAACCAGTAGCTCACGCTGAGGAAACAGAAGGTGCTTGAGCTCAGGTCAATAGAGGCTTTGGAAAACCTTGGCTTTAGAATGTCTATTTCCCCTTGGTCTAAGAGAGCAACACCTTTCAGACAGCAAGTCAACCTGGAACTCAAGCTTTTCCTGAGGTCGGTGGATTGCATTGGGGGTGTACAGGTTTCTGTTTTTCAAAGTTGTTTGACACAGGGGAGGGAGTTCTCCAGTATTCTTGGAATCGTGCAGGGAGAGCAATGCTGCGTGTTTTAAAGTGTTTTGCATACCACACGGGGCAATTTGAAACTAGAGAACAATGTGTATATGGCAGGGGTGGGGGAACCTCTGACCCAAGGCCCTTGGCCCCCAGAGGTTCCCCAACAGTTCCACTGAATGTGGTACAGCAGACACTGGATGGCCATGGAATGCGTCTGGGCTTGGAGCCACACTCCCTATGTAGGTAACGTGATCCCTATGCCGTTACCAACAGCAAGTAGCTACCAGGCCTGCAGCACCCGTCTGCATCAGGGCTTCTGGCTGTCCCAGGCCAAGATGTTGGAAATAAAAACAGAGTCCTTGAGCTGGAAGGGGCCTTAAGGATCATCTACTCCACACACACACACACACCCCCGTACCAACGCAGAATTCACCACACTTAACCCTAACCTAAACCATTTGTGCAGAACAATCTATGCCAGAAGAATCAAGAGGCAATTAAAACAAATCTGTCACAAGTAGAGACCGGGACCCACAAGAGCGCTCCGATGGCTGAGATGACAAGAAATAACCTTCAGCCATTGCTTCCCAAAGAGTGGCCCACGAGGCCCGGGGTAGGTGGCCCATGGAAGTGGGGTGGCCGATCCCAACTCCACCAGGGCCTAACCTCCATTGGGCAGGAGCAGCAGAATTACAGTTTTTCAGCTCCCCCCGAAACCCCAGCCAAAGAAGCGATTTGTCTTTCTCTCCGAACGCATTGGAGCTTCTTGCTTCTAGGACGAGGCAGGCAGGGAAAAATCCAGCTCGCCTTCGCGTTATGAGCTCGCTTAGTAAGTATCCTGGCACACAAACACGATCAGGAGCGCCACGGGCTTGTTTGGAGAGTTCAAAGGGAGCCTTTGATCTATTTTCAGCCTGTACATTGTTCCTGCGGAGTCCCGGGCATATTTTTAGAAGGTTCCTGTGCGTGCTTGCTGTGCAGTCAAGCTACTGGTCTCGTAAGCTCTTGGGCAGGGACCGTGTCTATCTTGTTGTTTTTGTAAAGCACCAGGTACATCGCTGGTGCTATATAAATGCTTATAATAATAATAATAATATAATAATGGCAGCATGTTTCCCAATCATGCGGGGGATCCAGGTACATGACCTCCCCCCTCCCCCCCCCCAGCTTAGGGTTATCATACCTCCCCTTTAAAAGTGGGTGCGTATGAGAAATACATGGTGCAGGGCTACATTGGCTCCAATGCAGCAATTCACCATGTATTTTTCATAAGCATCCTCTTTTAAAGGGGGAAGGGTAGTAGCCCTATGGAGCAGGGGATCCAGGTACAGAGCCTCCCCCACACCCACTAGGTTGGAAAGGAAGGGAACGCTGCTGAATCAGCAGGTTCCACTCCACCGGGAAGTGCTTGCTGTCGCCCTCTAGTGTCGGCATGCGTCACCTACAGCGGCAGTCAGACGCAATGGAGGGGTTAAGTGCCAGCTCTCCTCACCGGAGTAGAGGAGAAGCAAGAATCTAGCTTTAATAGGGGCAGGTGGTTCAGCTGCACCCACGCTCACTGGTATCCCTGGGAGGGAGANACTGGTACAAGCTCCACATACTGCGCTGGTGTCTGGGGGAGAGGGCACTTAACAGGGGTGTTTGAGATAGGAGGAAGGAAGAGGAAGGTCCAGATCATGGATCCGGGCGGGCTATGAATCCGTCCCCCTTACTCTCCGTGCGGGCCTGTCCTCATCTCTGCTCCCTTCCCCTGAGGCTCAGTCTTTCGGGGCTTGGGGGTAGGAAGAGGATCCAGATCTGGCCCATGTGCCGAGGGCTCCACACCTTGGGGATAGGGATAGGGTTGGGTGGGAAGGGGGAGGGAGGGGGAAGGGAAAGAGTTGGTGGGGGGGGCTAAAGGCCTTTCTCGTTTATTTTATTTTATCCCACCCTTCCCTAAAAAAAAAAGCTCAGGGCAGCTTACAAACAAAACATATAAAGCATATTTAAAAATCCATAAACACAGTAAGACAAAAGCAACCCCCCCCACACAAAACCTATCCAATACCACCTCCCCATTTCCCACGTCCAATCCCCCCTCCCAGTCCTACTCCAAACCCACCCACCAACCTCCCGTCCCGTCCCTGCCGGCCAAACGCCTTTCCAAACAAAAAGGTCTTACGCCGCTTCCAAAAGACACTCAGACCGGGGCTCAAACTAACCTCTGGAGGAAGGGAGTTCAATAACATCTCAGCAGCCACCGAGAACACCTCCCGGCAAGCCCTCGTCATATGAACAAGGCTAACAGATGGTATCCACAGGGAGGTGCTCCTGGCTGATCGGAGGAGCCACAATGGGACGTAGAAGGACAGGCAGCCTCTCAATGTAGGACGGACCCAGACTGTTTAGGGCTTTAAAGGTCAAAACCAGCACCTTAAATTGTGACCGGGAAGCTATCGGGAGCCAGTGCAGATTATGGAGCACCGGTGTAATGTGCTCCCGGTGCCTCACCCCTGAAAGGAGCCGGGCCGCCGCATTCTGCACCAGCTGCAGCTTCCAAACAGGTATCAAGGGCAGCCCCGTGTAGAGCGCGTTGCAGAAATTCAGCCTCGAGGGAATGAAAGCATGGATGACAGTGGCCAGATCCAAATCCGAAAGAAAAGGCTGCAGCCTCCTCACCAGATGGCGTAAGTGAAAAGCGCTCTGGGTCACCGCCGCGACCTGACAATCCAGGCGCAGCCAGTTGTCCAGAAGCGCTCCAAGACTGTGGACCTGATTGACCAAAGGGGACTGGATGTCATCAACAACAGGAGTTCCAATCCAGGTCACAAGGCAGGCCAACCATCATCACCTCAGTCTTGTCTGGAGTCACTTCAATTGGCTCACCCTCATCCAGTCCCTGACAGCAGCCAGGCATCGGGTAAGCACCGAGACTGCAGGGCCTGGGTCAGATGAAAAAGAGAGGTAGAGCTGGGTGACCACTCAAGAGCGGTCCCGTACACCCCCACCAGGTCCTGCAGGTGTGTCAGCAACACCTCATGATCGACTGTATCAAAGGTCACCAAAAGGTTCTAACAGGATCAACAGGGTAGAATTCCCCTTGTCGATCTCCAGGCACAGGTCATTGACCAAGGCCACAAGGGCAGTATCCATGCCATACCCAGGGGGAAAGCCTGAATGAAACAGGTCCAGGAATCTGATGATATTAAGATGAGCCTGGAGCTGTTGGGCAATCACCCATTCAATAACCTTCCCTAAAAATGGAAGGTTAGAGACAGGCCGATAGCTGGCATGGGGTCAGCATCCAAAGACAGCTTAAGCAGGGGCCAGACAACTGCAGTTTTAAGAACATCCAACACCCTACCCTTCCGAAGGGAGACGTTGACAACCCCAGCCAGCAACAGCCCCAGCGTCTCCTTTCACCAGCTAGGACGGGCAGGGATCTAGTTCACAACTGGTTGCCCTCATTGCCACAAGTGTCTCCCCAACATCGGTGGGTGATACCGAATGAAACTGATTCAAATAAACAAAATAAGACTGAGTGTCCATAACCTCAACCTCATTCTGCAGGTAAAACTGCAGCACCCAAGTCACGGTGAATATGAGCTCCTTTGTCTGCGAAGTAGTTAATAAAAAATGTCACAGCGGACGTTAGATGATGACTATTTCTGGGTGGAGGCAGACTGGGTTAATCAGGCCCCGCACCACCCAGAACAGCTCCACCAGATGAGACTTCACAGATGCTAGGACAGCGGAGAAGAAAGCTTTCTTCGCCGCCATCACAGCCATGACTTAGTCCTTTAAAAACTACCGATACCACAATCAGTCGGCTTCAGCAGTAGCCGACCACCACCTGCAGTCTAACCGCCTGTCCTCCCGCTTCAGCTGCCTCAAGTCCCCCGTATACCAGGGGATCTGTGCCACCGTAGCAGAGAGAGCAGACAATTGGGTGCAACCGTGTCAATGGCCATGGTCAAGACGTTATTCCACAAGGTGACCAGGCTACCAACAGAGTAGCCATTAACGATGGGTGAACAGAACGCGGTTTGGATGTTCGGCCGTTCGGTTCAAAATCCGAGTTCCGGTTCGATGGTTTGGTTCAACCGAGTTCAGTTTGGCCGAACTTGGCCGAACATTCAAAAATAGCGAAACCGAACCGAACCCTAATTTTTGGCCCTGGAAAGACGTTTTTCCTGCCTCCGAACTCATCCAAACTCGTCCGAACACAACCGAACTGTTCAGTCGTTCGAGAGTTCAGTTTGGACGTTCGGTTCGGACATCCGAACAGACAGAGTTCGGTCCGAACTCCGAACATCCGAACCGCGTTCGCCCATCCCTAGTAGCCATTAAGGTCAGTAGGTAAATTCCCCAGAGGGTTCTGAAAACCAATTGGATCCACTAGTCTTCGAGGGTGGACCATCCTAATAGGTCCACCACCCCGGTGAGGGGCATAGAAGGGCAGGGATCCCTTCTCCACCCTTCTGGCCCAGGGGAATTACTGAAAAGCAAGGCACCTCCTGGCAGCGCCGCACACCGTGCACTAAAGGGTCGCTGCTAAAGGGTCCTTTGGTGTGGGTCCTTCAGTGCAGTGCTGGCGGGGGTGTCTTTTACATGTTAGAAGGTTTGGGGGCTGGATAGGTTTGGGAGGGACAGCTGATAGTGTGTTGGTGGAGTTCTTGGTGGGAGGTTAATGTGTTGGAGGGTGTTTTGGTGGGGTTTTAACTGGGATGTTGGGTGAGTTGGTGGGAGGTTATTATTTTTTGGGTGGTGAGTTGGGTGGGTGGGTTTGGGATGTTCTGGCTCCCCCCAGTGAGATTGGGGGAGGAGGGTGGGATTGGGTTAGGGTGGGGGGGATCTGTTCCTCAGCTGTGAGGGGGAGTTGGACCCCTATACAAGGGTTTTTGTGTGCCCCTCTGTGAGAGGGTGGGGTCCTNGAGGGTATTATTTTTTGGGTGGTGAGTTGGGTGGGTGGGTTTGGGATGTTCTGGCTCCCCCCAGTGAGATTGGGGGAGGAGGGTGGGATTGGGTTAGGGTGGGGGGGATCTGTTCCTCAGCTGTGAGGGGGAGTTGGACCCCTATACAAGGGTTTTTGTGTGCCCCTCTGTGAGAGGGTGGGGTCCTCTCTGCCGGGGTGGCGGAGCCACCTAAAGTCAGGGGCCAAGGCTGAGTGGACGGGGGTGGGGGAAACAGCCATTGGGGCCGTGACGGGGCGGGGGAGATATGGTCCCAACAGGGGTGTTTACAGATCTGCGAGGAGAAAGAGGTGTTTAGTGCCTGTTCCCTGAGCTGTCGCCTGGGTGGATGGGGAGGTGGAGGTGGATGGAGATCAGAGGCTCCTCAGGCTGAGGCTCCTGATGCCGAATGCAAGGTCGGTGGCTAATAAATCATCAATGGTCCATGATCTAATTCTGGACCAGGCTGTCGGCCTTGTATGTCTTACGGAGACCTGGCTGGACATGGAATCCGAGCCTATTCTGGTGGACCTCGTTCCGGCCGGTTACTCCGTGCAACATCAGCCAAGGCTTGAGGGACGGGGGGGAGGAGGGGGAGGAGGACGGTGTAGACATTGTTTAGTTAACACCAGGGATCGAGGTTCTTCATCTGGTGATCGATTTGGCAGGGGACAGATTAGGGCTGCTGCTGGTCTACCGTGCACCTTCCTGTCCGGCAGCGTCCCTCTTCGCTCTAGCTGAACTGGTGTCAGAGGTGGTGTCGCACTTCCTGAAGTCCTGGGGAAGTTCAGTATTCACACTGATCCTGGTCTTGCAGGAGCGGACTGTGAGTTCATGGCTGCCATGGCAACCATGGGCCTGTCCCAAATGGTCATTGGCCTGACACATGGTAGGGGGCATACTCTCAGCCTGGTGTTCTGCACTGGCCTCGAGGTGAGGGATCCATTGTTGGGGGAGGTATCAACAATGCCGTTGTCATGGACGGATCATTACCTCCTCCGGGCCAGGCTCCCGGCACATGTCTATCCCCAGAGAGGTGCAGAGCCTATTCAATTGGCTCGACCCCCAAAATTGATGGAACTGGATTGGTTCTGGTCCGCTCTGGGGCAATTGTCTTCTGATCTCGATGGCTGTTCGGTCGAGGACCTTGTTCTGGCTTGGAACATCTTGCTGGCAGAGGCCATCGACCGGACAACTCTGAGACATCCGTTCCCCCAGCTCCGGCGCTGCAGGTTACCTTGGTTTACCGAGGGGCTGCAGTGCTTGAAGCAGGAAGGGTGATGGTTAGAGCGATGATGGTGCTGTTCTCAAGCTGAAGCTGACAGGTTGCAGCATAGAGCTAGTTTACGAGCCTATGCCGTGGCTGTGAGGGCAGCAAAGCAGCCGCAAAGTCTCATCCAGCGGAGCTGTTCCCGGTGGTGAGGGACCTGGTCAGTCCGGCCTCCTTTCACCTGGACGTGGAATCTTCCAGGACCCGTTGTGACGTGTTTGTCAACTACTTTGCGGATAAGATCGCTTGGATTCACCATGACTTCAGAGCTGTAGTTTCTGCAGAAGGAGGAAAGTCAGAGGGTGCGGAAGCTCCATCTGGTCTGGTTTCATGGGATCTGTTTTAGGAGGTGCTGCCAGTGGGGCTGTGGATGTTCTGGGGGCAACTGGATCTGGGCCCATCCTGGTTGGTGAAGGCCTGTCGGGAGACGTTAGGGACCTTGCTGGTGGGGGTGATCAACACCTCCCTTCGGGAGGGCACTGGATTGTTTGAAGGAGGCAGTGGTCCGGCCTCTGCTCAAGAAACCATCGCTTTGACGTTGATTCGCTCGCCAGTCCTCGGCCAGTCTCTAACCTTCCCTTTTTAGGGAAGGCTATTGAACAGGTGGTGGCTCAGCAGCTCTGGGAGCATCTAGATGGCCTCAGCTTTCTAGATCCCTTCCAGTCTGGCTTCTGCCCAGGGTATGGCACGAGACTGCGCTGGTGGCCTTGGTCGACGATTTTCACCGGGAGATGGACCAGGGACATTTGACCTTTCTGGTCCTATTAGATCTCTCAGCAGCTTTTGACACGATTGATCATGAGCTATTGGTGACTCACTTTCAGGATCAGGCAGGGTTGGGTGGGACAGTTCTACAATGGTTCCGTTTCTACCTAGCCGGTAGGAGAGGCACCCAACAGGTGGTGCTGGGGGATAAGTCATCTCCCCCCCTCCCCCCGTGACCTCTCATGTGGTGTCCCGCAAGGTTCTATTCTGTCCCTGCTCTTGTTCAACGTGTACATGCAGCCATTAGCGAGGTAGTGAGGTAGGGATGTGCGAATGCGGTTCGGATGTTCGGAGTTCGGAGCGAACTCGGTCTGTTCGGACGTCCAAACTGAATGTCCAAACCGAACTCGAAAACGGCCGAACAGTTTGGTCATGTTCGGGTGCAGGAAAAACGTGACTTCAGGCGGGAAAAACGTGACTGGAAGGGGGAGGTAGCTGAGGAGCAGACTTCCTGTCACCAGGGGTGGAGACCAGGTGTTGTTTCAGGGCCAAATGATACCGATACTGAAAAGAAATATTCAAATTCGGTATCGATAGCGCTATTTTAGAATGTTCAGCCGAACCGAACTCCGCCGAACCGAACAACCGAACCCGACCTCGGGTTTCAGACCGAATGACCGAACGTCCAAACATCCGAACTGCGTTCTTTTTGCACATCCCTAGTCGTGAGGCAGTTCGGACTGAGTTGTCATCCATATGCTGATGACACTCAGCCGTACCTCTCATTTTCATTGGACCCAGGCATGGCAATCCGATAACTCTGAGGTTCTGGATGAGGCGGAGCCGACTGAAGCTGAATCCTGACAAGTCGGAGGTGACATTGGTGGGCAGAGCAGCGGGTGTGACTTCTCCCGTCATTGACGGGGTTTGTCCCCCGCTGGTCTCCCAGGTGCGGAGTCTACTGGTGCTCCTGGATTCCCGGCTCCACTTGGATATCCAGGCAGAGATGGTGGCGAAGGGGGCTTTCTGCCAGTTACATCTGGCTTGAAGGCTTTGGCCTTATGTCTCAGATTCTGACCTGACCACCATCATTGATGCTTTTGTTACCTCGAGACTGGACTGCTGCAACATGCTCTACATGGGGCTACCCTTGGTGATAGTACGGAACCTGCAGAATGCAGCGGCCTGGCTCCTTACGGGTTCGGGTCACCAGGAGCACATTACACCAGTGCTTCATTCTCTGCACTGGCTGCCTATTTGCTTCCCGGCCCAATTCAAGGTGTTGGTTCTCGCCTTTAAAGCCTTACATGGCCTCGGCCCAATCTATCTGCAGGACCACCTCACTCCCTGGGTCCTGGTTCGGCCCCTGCGGTTCGCTGGGGGCACCTTCTTGGAGGTCCCCCGAGTAAATCGGGGGGCCACTATGGAGAGGGCATTCATAGTGGCCGCACCTCGGCTGCGGTACTCCTTCCCGGAGGAGGCTTGCCTGGCTCTGGACCTGCTGACTTTTCATCGGGCTTGTAAAACCTGGCTGGTTCTACCAGGCATTTGGTGAGGAGGGGGGGTGAGATGGGATGATTTTATATTACGTTATATTTTAATTGAATTATTATTGTTACTTTGTTTTTATTTGTTGTAAGCCACTCCGAGCCGCCTGTGGTTGGAAAGGGCAAGGTATAAGAATTTTAAATAAATAAATAATGATCCGACCAAGACAAATGTGTCATATCAACACCCCCCAATAAGATGTTTTTATTGGTTGTAAGCCATCCTGAATCTTAACGGAAAGGGCAGCATATAAATTTGAATAAATAAATCACATCTATACACAGAGCCTTTGAGGATGGGGTTGGGGGGAATAACTATTAAGGGTGCACAGAGTATGGGACGGATTCTGTTGTGGCGTTTTAGTATAAATTAGGGCTATAATTCAATCTCAAGTTTTTCTTGATTCTCGCCAAGAATCACGGTTCTTGACTTGTTTTTAGTGAGAATCAATAGTCAAGAAAATCCCTGGATCTTGACACTTTCTTGGTCGAGAATTTTTCTCAACTTACCTTTTACCGTTTACCATTTGCTGTGATATTACCGTGTACCGATTTACCGTGTACTGCTTACCACGTACTGCATTCATCCTGGTAATGCACACGTGCAAAATGGCTGCCCTTTTCCAAAATGGCGATGCTGCTGGCACCATCTCGGAAGAAGGCTGCTGCACGTGTGCAGAACCAGCTGCGGTGGCCATTTTGCACATGCGCATTACCGGGACGAAGACGGTACGCAGTAAGCGGTACATGGTAAATCAGTATATGGTACACTGTAAATCACAGTAAACGGTAAATCACGGTAAACGGTAAATCGGGAAAAGAGACGGAAGGATGTAACATCAACTACGCAGAGGTGGAGAAGATCTCACGGGATCTATTCTCTCCCTGAAGTCTGTTCATACATACAGCTAACTCCCCCTCCTTTTCAGGAAACCACAACAAAGAGGTTAATAGTTAGGCTAATTGGGATAAGTGTTATAACAACAGTAACAATAGTCAGAACAGCCAAGAGTTTTTGAATGATACCAAACCCTGACCTGCGGGTAGAAGTTATCCTCTAACTAGTACCGGTGACAAAGAAACTTGCCTTACGGGTAGTTTATCTCATCACTAACTGCTTACAGTTATTTTAATCTCGCTAAATGGCCTCTCAACATCCCTTCCAGCATCACAGAGCAACGATTCTGGAACTCACGACTGTAGTTCAAAAGATTAAAACAGGATTTCCCAACTCTTCATGATTCTGAGGCGAGTCTCGTGGTTTTAAGTGTTTTCTTAAAACCCCAGCCAGTGAAATCAGTAGAGCTGCAGGTTTATTTATTTTATTTAAAAAGGAAGAAGTAGGAGGAGTAATTTCTGGCCTGCGGGATTGCAGGGAAAAGCTCGGAAATATAACTGAGGGGCATCTTAAAAATTCAGAAAGCAGAAGGCGCGTACAAAATAAAAGAGACGTTGAACTCACCAGCATCTGCAGAAGCTGCCCAGCCCAGTTCTGCTGACTGAGATGCTCGCTTACTGACTCCGAAGTGGCAGCCAAAGGTTGACACCAAAGGGTGAAAACAAATGTGAGGCTGGAGTGAAGGCTCTCCAGCCTTGGGCGAGGGTTAGGAAGTTTTTTTCTGATATTTAACCAAAATCTTCCTTTCTGTAACTCAGGCCTATTATTTCTAATCCTGCCCCCTGTAACAAGGCAGAATCCTTGCCCTCTTCTTGGTAGGCCCTTTAGGTATTGGACGTTTGCTACCTGTCCTGCCCTTAATCTTCTTTTTGCTAGACTAAACATACCCAGTTCCTTCCATTTTTTGTCATAACACTTGCTGCCTTGCTCAGAACCTGCTCCAATTTGTTAATATTCCAGGCAAGGTCTGACTAGTGCCAAATAGAGTGGAATTATCTCTGCCAACTTGGAAACAACACTTCTGTTCATGCAGCCTAAAATCATATTAGCCTTTTTTGCAGCGATTGCATTAGCCTTTAATGATGGTAAGCTGTCCTGAGTCACCTCTGGGATAGGACAATTTAAATTATAGATGTAATTTAATATAAATTATTTATTATTAAATAAATATAAATTATATTTTTTTAAAGGTTTTTTTTTTTTTAAAAAAATTAGTCTCATTATTTGTGGGAGTCTGATTCATGATTTTTTAATCTTGTTGCTGAGCAATCCTAATTAATGTAGGATCTGAAGAAATGAAAATTAAGAGAAAAGCTGGGGTTTGGGGGTGCCTTTTTTGGGTTTCATCTCTATCCCAGTTTAAATATTTCTATTTGCTTAGGAAAGACATTTACAGCAGGAAGGCTCTCTTTGCAGGGGCGGCTGGTGGGTTTTTAGTTTGGAGGGGCAGTAAGGCTGTCCGGGCCGGTGAGCCGGTGGGCGGAGCCAGGGCAACGGTAGGCGGAGCCAGGGCATAACCCAGGAGCAAGGAGTTCCCAGGGTTAACATCAGATGGCAGAAAACACAGTGAGTCTACAATGCACATCAAGCTTAAAATGAATCACGTATAAACCCTGTATAAAAAGATGGGCAGGTTAACTGAGTCCAGCTTTTTTAAATCAAAGGTTATTTGAAATAAAAAGTAAATAAAAATGTAAAAAGGAGGGATCAGCACGGGGACGCTGACTTACCAGAAACAGCCAATGAATCCGAATTGCCCTCGCCGTTGTTGCCACTTGCCAGCGATTGAAGATCCTGTCTGAGACTCCACAGATAAGTGCTAAGCAGTCACAGGCTGAGGCATCCCTGGCTATCCTGGGGGAAATAGGGGTTTCACCCGGAGTCTGCAGATACTGCAGCAAAGCAGGAGAAAAGACCCTAAGAGGGAAGTTGTATGCGAGCAGTCACTCTCTCGTACTGACTTACCATGGGAAGCAAAGTGTGGATCAGCTTTTAATGTCTCCGACCTGGGGTAACAATAAATTTGATGTTCTCATCTCTTCCCTTTGAAATACTTTTCCAAGGCAGTAAATGAGGTTATTAAGAGATTGATAACAGCGTCCTAACATCTCTGGTCCCAAAAGGTTCTCAAGTGTCTGTTCCTATAAAGCAGGGGTGGGGGACCTCAGGCCCGGGCACCAAATGCAGCCCATGACAAGTTTTTATGTGGTCTCTTTCCACTGCCTGCATCTCACCCCTGTACCTGGTTCCTACACTCCTCTCCAACCCCCAAGAACTGAAAAAATGAGCTCAAAGGAAGGGAGCAGAGAGGAGGGCATGCAGACAAGGACAGGGGACAGATTCACAGCACAGAGCCATGGCCTGGACCCTCCTGCTGTGCACCCCTTAAGGGATGAACAGAGGAGCATCATATGGCAGGAAGATCCAATGCGAGCGCCATCGGGCCCAGCGCACCAGGGTCCGAACCAAAGGACTCCAGGACTGAAGCCATGAGCTGATGCAGCTTGAGCAGTTCCCAGAGGAGACTCTCCGATTCTCTGTGAATTCGGCACAGGTGAGATCCACCCCTCATGGTTACACAAGAGCCATGCATCTAGAACTGGAAGCCGTTGGCGCCTCGTTATCTAAGAACGTTATTAGCTCCTGTTGAAGTGACATGGGCCCCTTTAACACGGGCGGCATCCACACACGAACACGCAGAAATCTGGGTGTTCATGCATGGGTGAGTCTCGTGTAAAAGCCGCGGCAGGTGTGTGTGTGTGTGCATGCTCCCGTGAACACGCATACACACTGACATGCACGGAGCAACCGGTGAAAACGGCAATAGCTTCGTGCGTGTCCAATGGGTGAAGGTGAGTGGAGGTCGGTGTGCACCGGTCTACACCCTCCCCCCACCCACCGCACATGCACCGCGGTGCACAAACACTGACACACACACATACACACACACGTCTTGGCCCATGTAAAAAGGGCTATAGTCTCATTAAGGAGGGGCGGGCATTCACTTCTATAGGGTGCTATAGAAGTGATCAGTAGTAGGTCTTCTGTTTCCACACCACACATAACCTACCTGTGGAACTCATTGTCAAGGGATGCTGTGAAGGTCAACAGTATAAATGGGTTGAGAAAAGGATTTAGATAATGTGACTGAGAGCAGGTCTATCAATGATGATTTGCCAAACTGGCCAGGGGATTATTAATTTGTTATTATTATTGTTGTTTATATAATTAAACCTCCAACAGCCAGACTTTGGGAGTGAATCATTCCACAGACGCCTGTTTTCATACCTCTCCTTTGACACATCTGGGGCTAAGCACTGCTGGCGACAGGATCCTGAGCTCCTAGACGGACCACCGGTCTGACCCAATATGATCGTTCTTCTGTTCCTAAGTGCAGCAGCTGTCTCCAATGGACATTCATTCGCCTACCAAGTATCTTCCACAACAGAAAACACAGACCTAGAAACACAAGCATTAAAACAAAGGACACAGCGTTAAACATTACACAGACTCTCACTGAAAGAAAAGAAAGAAAGAAAAAATTCTCAGCCAAATTATAATTTTCAATCCAAACCTAATGGCTAAACATAACACATGTTTATGTATCTTGGCAATGGCAGCACCATTAAACTTTCATAATGCAATTTATCTAGCTCACATGTCAGTGCCAAAGAGCCAGTAAATAAAAGCACATATAGCATCGGAGATGCAGCCAGAATTCTGACTTGCCTTTTATCTTCCTGCTGGGCTGTTGTTTGCTTTAACTGTGCACATACCACCTTTCCTGGCTTGCTAAAACCACCTTTTGATTCCAGATGTGGCACAAACAGCTCAGCATTCCTTAGCGCTGCGCTAATCGGTGGAATGAAGTAGATTTGGGCTTGGATGAGAAATTGCTGTTTCCCCGTTTCTTTACATCCAACTGGGGCTGGCGGGGAGGAAACGCTCTCACTTAAAAAGAAAAAAAGCAAACAGCAATTTACAAAAATTGGAAGTAGGCGTGAGCGGAGTGCTTCTAAAAAAAATATTAAAACTTTTCAAGGGAATCGTGTAGGCCGCAACCTGTCATATATTTATGCAGAATTTTCCTATGGAAGAGGGTGTAATTAGCTAATAACAATAACTATTGCATTTTATTTACACAGCATGCCCTCCAGTCCCCCCACTAAACGGTACTCAGGGCAGTTCACAACAGTAGTGCAATAAAATACAACAAAACTACCCCAAATCTGTGTAATATCCAATTACAACCGTTTAAAAAGAGAGGAAAAAATACACTGAGAAGCAGCAGTGGATCCTCTAAAAACACCTGAGGAATAAAAAAAAGTCTTCTGGTGCTTCTTGAAGGTGAGGAAGGAGGAACTGAGATGAACATCTGGAGAGAGTCTAAACGGCCCCTAAATTTAAATGAAGGGATAGTTCTGCATGGGTATAAGCAATCAGGAGATGTCCAACATATAGGAGGGCTGCAAAATCTTCAGCATCTGAAAGGCAGGTCAAGTGTTTTCCCCCTGGCCCCCCATCCTTTAAACTTTACAGTAACAGCGTTGCCAGCTCTCGTGAATTTATTGCAAGAGACATGATTTCTAAGCCTCACTCGTGATGAACGTTACTAATCTTGCAAGATCAGGAATAGGGCTGATTATGGCGGGGCTGCTGGCCTCCAGTTTGGTGGCTTCTCGCTGCTCCCTCCCTCGGCATTCTGCAGAGACCTGACCTTGCTCTCTGCGTCCCCAGCTACACTGCGCTCTGCAGAGCTTAGCTGGGGCCCGACAGTAAATCACCTGAGTGATGAGGGGAACAGGGAAGCCTCATCCCATCTATGTGCAACTTTCTAATCAGTCCCCATTTCCATTTCCAGGGGGACCAACATCAGGGCAGCACTCCTGATCGGTCTCCCTGGAAATAGGCACCGATTAGAGTGTTGCACACAAGTTCAACTGGGAAGAGCCTTCCCTGCTCCCCTCCCCACTCAGATAATTTACTGTCAGGTCCCAGCCAAGCTCTGCAGAGTGCAACATGGCAGGGGAGGCAAAGGGAAAGCTCAGCTCTCTGCCAAATGCAGAGAGAGACAAAGAGCACTGAGCAGCCACCAGTCCAGAGGTCGGGAGCCCAGGGGTATCTTGGGGCGTCCCGGGATTCCCCAAAACATTTAAAAAAAAAAAAAAAAATCATGTTGCAAAAAATCTCCTGGGACCGAGATTTTGGTGAGATCTTGGTCCTGGTGTTCAATCTCACAAGAATTTCTTGTGAGAACTTTTTTTTAATTCTCACTTCAGCCCTAGAGGCTTGGCAGGAAGCAGGCACCAGAAAGAGCGGTGCTGGAGGCAACACAGCAGCCAGCCCCTCCCGGCCCTTGCTCAGCAGCCGTAGCATGGCATGGCGAGTGAGCCTGCCCCCCAGATGCAGGGGCGTTGACAGGTCTGGGCCTCAGCCCCCAATCTTTCCCCCAGAACCCCAAATCCTGCGCTGCCTCACTTTGTTGGGTGTCTCTGTATCCCTGCTGGGCTCTGGGAGGGCTGGAAATGAGGAAGGAGGAGGGGAGGCAGCGGTGGAGCTGCTGGCTCCTGTGCCGCTCCCGCTGAGCAGTTAGTTGGTTTATGTTTGAAAAAATAGCAACTCATGATTTATATCCCAAACGTCTTCATTTCAAAGTGTTTGCTTCTTGATTTATGAGACAGTGGGTTGGCAACATTGCGGTAAGGATGGCCAGGATACAGGTTAGCGTATAATCCCCTATAGACATACAGGCTGCTCAGCGGGTGCTATCTTCACCCATTCAAGGCCGTGGGAGCTGATTTTCAGTTACGGATGTCTATTGTCAACTCCTTGGCAGGGTTTCTGCTGTTTTTAATTTTCCTTAAAGTCCTGCAAAAGAAGAGGGTGTTTGTTTCCAATAAATAATTAAAGTTGCAGATTTGTGTGTCCTGTTGCCCTGGATTGGGAGGGGAGGCAGGAATATCTCGTCCGTTATATATAAAATTCCCATGAAAACCATTCCCCACCTCCACCTTCCAAACCCTATTGCCACCCACTAAAAGCGCAGACAAATAAATAGGTGTTGCCAACACCTATTTATTTGGCTGGGCTGTTGCATTGCCTTTTGAAGATACTTGGGCTCTGGGGAACCTCCTGGGGAAGGGAGTTCCCGAGGTGCGTAGAGTTTGTGTCATTACTCCAGAGCCCCCGTTCCAGAGTAAGAGGTTTGTGCGGCCTGTTGCCCCGGTTTGGGGGAGGAATATCTCCAGCTACAATAGCAAACGCGGAATAACGGGATGAGCAGGGCTGCCTCCACCTAGGCCCATTTTTCAAGGAACACTTATAAAAAATACAGGTTGCAGGGCCTGCCTTGGCACCAAGGCAAGCCCTGCATAGGGTGGCCGTACCTCCCCTTTCAAAAGAGGATGCTTATGAAGAATACATGCTGCCGGGCTGCATTGGTTCCTGGGCAGCCCTGCACCATGTATTTTTCAGAAGTGTTCTTCTAGCCCTGCAACCTGCATTTTTTCCCCCATAAATGTTCCTTAACTATTGGCATAGGTGGGGCCAAACCTATGTAGGGTGTAGGGTGGCCTCATAGGGGAAAATGTTTAAGGGACACTTATGAGAAATACAGGTTACAGGGCCCGCATTGGCGCCCTGTAACCTGTATTTCTCATAAGCGTCCCTTTAAAATTAACCTAGATTTTATATTCGTTGTTTGCCGCTCTGGGCTGCTAGAGACAGAATAATAAAATAAATAAATAATAATCATAATAATCATCATCATAATCTGGAAGTAGCAGCAGAAGAGTTTAGGGCCTCTTTACCAAGCGGCCTGGCACCCCCGCTCCCCTGGAGGACCGCCCCGCCCGGGCCGCGTGCGAGAACGGGCCGCTCTTGCGCGCCCTCTATGCCTCGCGCGCTGACGCCTCCCCGTCGAACACGTGACCCGGAAGCGGAAACGCCGCGGAGACAGGCCAGGCAGAGGAGAGGAGAGGAGAGGAGGGGGGGGAACCACCAAACCACTTCCGGGTATCGGGGGGCTGGGGACGGGACGACGAGGAGGCGGCGGCGGCGCTGCTGTGGATTCGGGGCCGGGTATGTGAGGAGACCCCCCTCCCCCCCGGCGCTCCCCCCTACTCCCCTGTCAGGTGAGGAGCCGCCCCGCTCCCGGCCCCGCGGTGACGCCGCTCGCTCTGGCGGGGCCGCGCGCGCTCTCTTAGCGCCCCCAGGCTCGCGCGCGTTCCCTGCCCTTCCGCCTCCCCAGTGGAGAGAGAGGGGGCCCGTCTGGGGAGCTGAGGGGAGGGGGGATTCTCGGGTGGGGTGGGGGTGCTGAGGGGAG
>QEPC01012679.1:6982640-7005497 GCA_003113815.1 Sphenodon punctatus | reverse complement strand
GGGGGTTATCCTGTGGGGCGGGGATAGCTGGTGTTAGAGGAGCTCTCTTGGGTGGGTGCTGAAGGATGAGGGGCCCTTCTCTGGGCTGCCGGGAGGGAACGGTTCTCTATTGGGGGGGAGGAGGTGATCCCTTTGGGGGGAAGAACGGGCGGGTACTGGAAATAATTCTCAGTAAGGCCTAGCAACCTTGTCCCCTGCCCCAGCCTTTTCCCATGGTTTTCCAAAGTCTCATGGTGCCTCACTCTCAGCCAGGGGCACCCGTTACTTTAAAATAATCAGTTGATTTAAAATATCATGCAAATAGAACTTTTCTTTTTAAAAAATAAAATACCATTAGGGCTCACTTTCTGTCTCCGAGCTCTTAAGGCCAATGCTGCTGTTTTCACCTTCCTTTCTGCTACCCCAAGGACTGGAAAGTGTTTAAAAATTCCCCAGAGTGATGTTTCTTGTCATTCTTATCCAGTGTCTGATAAAATTATTTCCCCCTCCCCTCCCTCAAGTTTTAGGAAAACACATAAAACTGTGAATTGGCAAGCCTGCCTTGCTACCATGTTTGAATGGGTGTTCCTAAAGTGGGGAGGGGGGTCTCTTCCTCAAGGATCCTGTTGATGTAGCATGTTCAACTCACTTATTCTCTGTTGGTTGAATGCACTGTTGTTCAAGAGTTACCAAAATATTACCAGGGACTTGTACCTTCCCTCCCACCTCAGTGCAGAGAGAGGGGAAGAGTGTTTGGGGGGTGGGGGGGGCATCTGAGGAGCGGGGGGGGTCTTCCTGTGGGGGGTGCGAGCTGAGTGCGTGGGGGTCTAGTGCAAAAGGACTAGTCCCACCCCCACCCCTCATCTCTACCAGGCAGGAATGGCCTTTTTGTTTTGGGGGCTTGATTACCCCTGTTCTTGGTCAGTCACATGCTGTTATCTCTCCTGTCTCTCTGTTTCTCCAAGGGTGAGGCCTAGAACCATTCTGAAGCAAGGGATGTAGAGTTAATGCTGTATTTGAAAAGAAGACAAAAGAAAAATGAAACTTCTTGGGAAGCATGTTGTGTTAGGGGTCTGGCTCCATTTTACGTGGTAATTTTGAGAAACAAACGTAAGGCTGCCCTTGGTTGGGAGGGCCTTCGGTGTCTGCCCTTTTAATAAAAGTTTTGTCAAACTTATTTATATTAATAACACAGTTGGTTATGAGGAAATCAGCCAGCCAGCTAGCATGGTCTGTTTGTTTTAATGTAAATCGATACCCAAGATGACAGCTCCTCCAATATGATTGGCTGGAAGTAGTCATAGGGTGACTGAGTAAATTTTTGTTTACCATTTCAAGTGGTAGCCAGGTGTGGATCACTTAGTCACACCACCAAAACAAAGGTGTGTAACGATTATTCACCTTCAATGAGCCAGTCACTTGTTCTAGATTTCAAACTAGGTTTAAAAGGCAAAAGAAATCCTGCTGCTTCAGTGCCTGGCTTTAATGCCATTGTACAAACGAACAGCTTAGACATGGATTTCATGTTGTAGTGTTGTCTAGTAGTTAAAGCAGAGGTTCCCAAACTTTGGGACGGGACTCCGGATGGACTCATGTTCCCAATTCTCAGAACGGGGTCATGCTGGCAAAGAATTTGGGAAGCACTAAATTAGAGGAAGCCATTGCGGATCGAAAGTCAGGACTCCTGTGTTCTCTTGCCTCAGCTCATAGTGCCAGAACTTCCAAGTCACTTCGCATATGACGCATGTCATCAAAAATTTCCAAGTATTACTGTCAAGTTTGCCATTGTCGGGGTGTGTGTTTGTATGTATATAATACATACACACACACCTAGAACCTTGAAAATACTTCTGTGGGGTAGGCAGATAGCTTTTACTATGAAAAAGAGTAGTACATATAGAGAAAGGAATTAGTTTGTTGTGGCAGAGCTGGGAAAATGAGCTAGCCATAAGGCTGTCTTTTCCCCTCAGTGAGAGCTGTATCCCTGGATCAGAGATGATTTAACTACTAAACTCTGTAGATTTATTCATTTCAGGAGGGAGAAGCCTGTTTACAACTTAGAGGTTGATAACCTGGTTCATTTGGCGCCAGGCTTCATAAAGATTTGTATGGCAGATAATTTACCATTTAAATTATGATCCCCTTATATCCTTTATGAAACTAGTATTCTGTAATACTCATCATCAGAGCTTGGGTTTCACATAAGATCAAGGGTGATTCCAAACAGGTGCAAACTAGAAGAAGCCCTGCTAAAAATGCATGTAGCTTTCGCAAATAGAGAGTGCGAGGATGCCCAAGCATTGTTTGCAAGAATTCTGATGTGGACTGCTGTAAAACCTGTGTGGAATTGCAGTCTCCTATTGTTTGCCTTCCAGGGGTTACCTTTCCTGCCACCTTTAGCTAGGTCTAAGATAAAAGATGTCGTATTACTCAAGTAATACTACAAGATAATTAGTACCTTCTCGCCTGCTATCGTCAGCCTTTAGCATGTTGGGTGGCAGAGCCCTGAGAAATTTTATTTTGAATGGAGAAGCGTATCCCTGCCTCACAAATAGCATAGGAAGGATTATGTAACCGTGAGCTGTTTGTCATTAAGGCTGATTTACATCATCATCATATTTTGTGTTTATATACAAACAGTCATACTGCATCTTTCAGTAGTTTCGACTTCAATTTGTGACAATTGTCAAATCTAGGCACATGCCCTTCTCTGTCATGGGAGAGCAAAGTCACATCCATTGTTACAAGATAAAGTATGAAATTCCTGCTGATTATTTCTAGTGCAGACAAATTTTGCTGAAATGAAAAGGTATCTTTAGGTTCCAGCATCTCGCGTTTATGCACAAACATCTTGCCTATAATGTTCAAAATTCCCTTTCTTCCAGTTGGTTTTTGCTGTGTCTTTCGTTAATTGAAACAGAAATAGTTGAACAGTGTACTTTTTCCTAGAATCTGTTCTCATTTTCTTTAAGCACGTTAGAGTCGTCTACAAAGGCAAGAGCTTTGCTAAAAAGAGGACATGTCAGCGTTGCAGACAATTTAAAGACAATCCAAGTATTGTGCATTAAAAAGTATATCCCTGTGCAAGACTGTCAGTCTGATAGTTTCTTCCTTTCAGCTGAGAACTTGATCAGTTTTGAAAAAGGATTTTTTTCGAATAGTCTGCATACAAAACAAACTCTTTTGAATCTTAAGCTATGTCGTGAACAGATGCTGGCTGACTCAGGCTTGCTGCCAGTCTTTTTGTGTGATAATCTCTGGATTTATCAGCACAGTTAAACAGAAGTCCATGCCCTAATTATACTTGTATTACAGTACGGTTGCTGGATGTCTTGTAACACTTCTTTTTAAGTGTTTGTAATTCACTTTAAATCATGTTGGGCTGTGACTCTGCTTGTGTATGTGTGTGTATATAGAAAGCTTTAAAATATGAATAATTCTTCTTTGCTATTTCAAATTTGTCTTTGATAGGTCCAGATATTATTATTAGCAAACATTTATATAGGTCCAGCAATGTACCTGGCGCTTTACAAAGTAATGGAATAGATACGATCCCTGCCCTAGGGCTTACATTGGGGGGGGGGGGGGGGAGACGAAGGAGAGGGAACAAAGGAAGAGACAAGGAGTGTAACATTCAGGAAGATACGAGGTCCCAGGTGCACATGCTTGACTTGGTTACATCGAGAATGATGGCTGGCTCGTCCGTGTGGTGAGGATAGGAGTACACAGACCTTGGGTAACAGATTGTACTGGATGGAGGGGATCAGCAGGAGTTAGGTGAGGGGAGCGAGGAGTCAGAAGAGGTGGATCTTGAGGAATTTGAACGTACGAAGGGAGGGGGTGAGACGGATGTGGGCAGGGAGGGAGTTCCAGGTGTGTGGGGCAGCTAGGGAGAAGGGACGAAGGCGGTTAGCGTGGGAGGGGCTGAGAGGGGACAGAGGAGGCGAGATATATCTTCTTTATGAAACTGAACTGCCTAAGACTCTAAATCTTATTTTGTTATAATTTTATTTGTCTTTGTTTTACTTGTAATTCTGAGTTTGTTTGAAAATTCCTGTGAAGAGTTTGGGTTTGATAGACTTCCAGTTTAAGCAAGGAAAAAACACTGAATTTAAAAGGTGCTAAATAAAGGTGTTTTGGTTTTTTAATACATTCTGTGATGTTACTTTAAGTGTTGTTGTAACTGCGATGGTCTCACATCTCTATGCTGACATCTGCTTTCTCGTTTTAGAAGATACTTGAGTGGCAGACAGATATTGTGTAAAAGACTAGTTCTTCTCTTAGACTGTCCCAGTCATTATTGCAGTGTGTGTGTGAATCACCCTGAAAAGATGGAATTATGGGAGATTTTAAAATGTCAGTAATACCTCATAGTTCAAAGTGAATTACGTAATAAGATAACGTCTCTTAAATAAGGATTATAAATACAATTTATTTCAGTCTCTCTCGGCTTATAGGACATTCTGGAAATGGATAATAAGAAACACAAGCTGCCTGCTTTTGTAATTCATAAAAATAACCATTTGTGTTTTCCCATGACCCTTCGGAGCACATGCTTGAATAACATCTATCTCCACAGAGAGTACCTGTACAAGAAAAACATGCCCACTGCAGCTTATATGTTCAATTTCCATGTGTGTGTATGCGTATAGAACTGGCATTTGGAAAATTCTGGCATATCTGTGCTCTTGATAGAAAACTCTCCTTACTCATTACCTTTCGGAAAATAGCCAAGGCAGAAATAGGTCGGCGTGTCTCGGTGCCACTAAAAGTAAACGTACTGCCCACTTCACACGGAGGAAAGATGTGAGGAGGAGTGGGCAAATCCTCATGTGAAGTGCTGTTCAGTATCTTGGAACTGATATTGGTTTTTCTCTCTCCAGCAGCACAGATACCTGATCTGTAATGAAATGGAGTCTGGGGCAAGTTCTTTTCGAGTGGAATTTCCTGACTTCTCCAGCACCATCTTGCAGAAGCTGAATCAGCAGCGCCAGCAGGGACAGTTATGCGATGTTTCCATTGTCGTCCAAGGCCACCTCTTCAGAGCCCACAAAGCCGTTCTTGCGGCCAGTTCCCCTTACTTCTGTGACCAAGTGCTCCTGAAAAACAGCAGGCGGATAGTCCTGCCTGATGTGATGAACCCAAGAGTGTTTGAGAACATCCTCCTGTCCACGTACACGGGGCGGTTGGTAATGCCTGCCTCGGAAATCGTCAGCTACCTGACAGCAGCAAGTTTCCTTCAGATGTGGCATGTTGTAGACAAATGTACAGAAGTGCTAGAGGGGAACCCTTCCGTTCTTTGCCAAAAGCTGAATCACGGCAATGACCACCAGTCGCCGAGCAGCAGCAGTTACAACGGCCTTGTTGAAAGCTTTGAGCTGGGATCCGGAGGCCAAGCAGACTTTCACAAAGCACAAGAGCTGAGGGATGGTGAAAACGAAGAAGAAAGTTCGAAAGATGAGCTGTCCTCTCAGCTGACGGAACACGAATACCTCCCCAGCAATTCTTCTACAGAACATGACCGGCTCAGCACAGGAATGACGAGTCAGGATGGCGAGGAGGGAGCGAGCGACAGTGCGGAGTACCAGTACACGAGGCCGATCTATAGCAAGCCAAGCATCATGTCACACAAGCGGTGGGTCCATGTCAAGCCTGAGCGGTTCGAACAGGACTGTGAAGGAACAGATGTGCACGCGCCTTATGACGAGCAGCAGGTCTCCGAGTCCATGAATACTGTTCAAACAGAGCATCCTATCCCGACCTCAGGCACAGAAGAGTTTCACATAAGTGACAAAAAGATGGGAGCGGAATTCAACGAGCAGGCCAACGAAAGTACCTATGATGAGCAAGTTGATTTCTATGGCTCTTCAATGGAAGAGTTTTCCGGCGAAAGGGCCGATGGGAATCTCGGCGTCCACAGACAAGATGGTATTGTAGCAGTAGGGTACGTCGAAAACATTGACATGGGAACAGGGATTAAAGAAGAAACTTCGCTTTCCGGATTTTCTCCTGCAGATAAGCTGTACCCTTGTCAGTGTGGTAAAAGTTTTACCCACAAGAGTCAGAGGGATCGGCATATGAGCATGCACCTGTGTCTCCGGCCTTATGGCTGTGGTGTCTGCGGTAAGAAATTCAAAATGAAACACCACCTTGTTGGCCATATGAAAATCCACACTGGCATAAAACCGTACGAGTGTAATATCTGTGGGAAGAGATTTATGTGGAGAGACAGTTTTCATCGGCATGTAACTTCTTGTAGTAAGTCATACCAAGCCTGCAAGGTTGAGCAAAATACTACTGAGATGAGCTAAAAATAATACTAAAAAAAAAAAATTTTTTTTTTTTTTTTTTTTTTTTAAAGAGTTAGCAGAGTTAATTATGCAAACTGTGTGTGGTACTTGCTATTGTAAGACAGGATTGTCTTTTTGGAACAAACAAAAACAAGCATTCTAAGAATGTTGCTGATACAGGCGTGAGTAACCCAAATTTGTGTCCTGTTACAATCTCCGCTCCAGATGCTTCAACCCTGCTTGAGTGAGTCCTTGAGGGGAGAGGAAAGCTCAAATCATGTGCCTCTCAGCAGAGATTAGATAACGGGGCCCAAGAGTCCCCATTGGGCTGGGTGTTACACAAACACAAGCAAGTCCTAATTCCCCCACCCCCCAAAAGCATAGTCTAAGGTCCAGATCTGTAAATACGTAGCCCAGTGCTTTAGGCACATTAAAAAGTCCTCAAGAGGCTAGTGGTGTGTATAAAACACAGGAATTTTTTTCTTTCAAATTCATGAACAAACTATTTAAAGGCTATGGACAGCAGGTATCTCTCTAGAATTGAAGAGAGACTAACAGCTCATTTAATGTGGGTCATTGAACAGGCTTCAAGTGGCTACAACTTTTGATTAAAATCACCTTTTTGGTCTGTTCAGCTTTGACCAGATTGACCTCCCTTCTTCTCTTTGCCCTTTTAAATTTTTATTATTATTATTGTCGAAGTAGTTCTGCCCTTGTGCTGTTTTTCTCTTTTGCATAGCACTTGGTTACGTTACAATGGACCCTTTGTAAATTAAAAACCTAGTTAAATTATATTCTTCCTGCAGTAGCAAGTACCAAACTCGCTCTACAGTTCAGACTGACTGGTTTGTTTGGTACTCAAATGTTGGTGTTTAAAAAAATAAAATTAAAAAAAATTATTTCCCCAGTTGTAGAAACTGGCATCAGAAAGTGGGTTGTTAAGTCATTGACTGGTATTCAAAGATTTAATATTTTTCAGCAGGTAGGGTCTGCAGTACAAGTTCTTGGTACGAAATTACTGAGAGATTGGAGCAGATGAGATCCGTCTGCCTCCCCTAGCCAAGTCACTCGCTGACAAACAGCAACTGAAACAACTAAAGTTGGGTTCCTCTAGTGGTACAGTGGGACATGGTACCAGGCAAAAGTTGCAAATTCAAACTCTTGGAGAAAAGGTGGCACTTGTGCCCTCAGAGGAGGCTGCATTATATACACTGGACTCTTGTGTACTCTAGAAGCTGGGAGGGAGCTATGGGGCTGCTTCTGGAAAAGCAACCAGCCCTCCCGCCGATCGATACAGGTGTTAGGGTGGTGATGGAGGCAACTCAGAATGGTCAAAGCCTTTGTACTCCTCCTCAAAACCAATTGTCCTGGCTTAAGGAGGAAGAAGCCTCCTTTAGATGCATGCTAATGGTCAGGAGGAGGGGGGGTAGTATTGACCCACACGTAGCCCTCCAGGGCTGGCAGTTTCTTGCAAATAATTGCCCAGTACCAAATGGCTACAGAGCATGATTGGCCTCAAGTTGCAGCCTGTAGGTTTTGGAACCTAAAGTGTACAGGTAACGTCTATTTTTTGCTGTAGAACTACATGCAAATACAAGGCAAAAAAAAGCAAATAAATGTGGTGTTACCTCTTTAACAGCCTAATTAAAAATTGATTTTATGTTGCTAAACTGTGTCATGAATATAAATGTCTGACACAAACATGAGGTTTATTGCTGATGGGCTAGTGTTATGCTAACTTCCTCTTTGGACTATTTACTTATAGATTTTAAGTAAAAAATTCTTAAAGGCTCTTAAATGTTACGCTTTACCAATTGCCCGGATACTTTTCTTACGGAATTTTGTTAACTACGGATGTTCCGCAGACCTGACGCATCCATTGCTGGCAATGGATCTACAGACTGTCAGCACCGGGGAGTTCTTATTCTTAGTGTTGACTTGAACTCTTTGGTTATACCAGAATGGGGTCAAAGTTACTGCCTAACCCTTGTAAACAAGGTAACTCAACAGGGATAAACTCGCTAACACTGTAACCTGCTATATGTATAAAAGCACTTTGTATTTAAAAAAAAAATCTTTATACATATATGTTTTTTAAACTTAGAAAGTATATATTCCCTCTGGTTTGTTTCCACATTAACACTGTCTTTTTTGAGCTTGAAATTTATAAAATGGTAGCAGGCTTTTTTCTCGTTTACATGAGTGTATAGAGTGGGAGGCTTGTTATGCTCCCCACTGGCCCTGGGTTTCCCATTCCCCACTGCCTTAGCACACATCCAGCAAGCCCTTCCTTGCAGGCTTGGTAGCTACCTATATGAGGCAGCTTGCTCCAGTTCATTTCCACCCAGTTTTCATGCAGGAATTCCCATCCTCTTCCACACTGTGACCCTCCTATTACGACAGAAGTAGTTTTGAAAACACCCCTCCCAATTTAAACATAGCCTCCATCAGACCAAGATCACCTCACCCACCTTCCAATCAAGCCCTTTCCTCTCTTAACAGCTTGAGATTAATTTTATGTGGGGCATTTAAAGACTAACCTAAAATTGAAGTAACGTTTAGATTACTTTGAAATAGAACTTTTAAATAATATGTAACTTTAAAAGGCCCTTTAGGGGTCTTATACAGATGTGGTAGTATTCTCATTGTCAATGACAATGGTAACTCCTTTGTCACACCAGTCTGACATTCTACACAATAGGTGTTTATATTTTGTAGTAAAATCCCAGCATCCCTGACTCCATTAATGGACCACATTTAGCTAGGTTCTGTTCATAAAGAGGTTATAAATGGGTGTATGAAGTGTGTTAATTAATGGCTAAGCCAGTTAACATCAATTCAGTTAGGGTTCAGCAACACAGCGCTAGGACTACTTACCCAACATTGGTTTCTAGCACATCAATAGATGTTCCATTAATAACCCCTCTATTGCACATCCTACGCATAACTGAAAAATGCTTGGAACATTTGTTAACCAACGTGTGGCCCAGTTAGGTTTGTAATATCGGATTATTATTATTATTTTTTAAATCGGGGGGGGGGGGCGCGAGGAGAAGACGCTTGGATCTTTGTTAAACCAAACGAACTGCTTTTGTTACAGGAAAGCACACACAAGTTTCATGTCTTAATTTTGGGTGGCGGTGTCTGGTAGAATTGCAACTTCTGGGACCTTTCCTCTTCCGCAAGAAGAACCATTGTTAGGTTGGTCTTGTAGAAGAGATGGGAGGTGCAGTCTTCTGTCCCGGGGAGCAGGGATCTCTTTGGTATATTCACATCTGTGTTGGAAGCTTAGTTTTTGGAGACAAGATCAATTTCAAAATATTCCTTCTGTGTCCCCTCCACCTCCCTTAAAAGTATTCCCTATTTCTGCTGGTGGGCATTAGCAATGTAGACCCATGTTCATTATACACAAAGGAGAAAGCGTAGCAATTTCAAAATAATCTTATTTGGTTGGGGGTCAGAGTTCCTAAGGAGGCTTCCATTAGCTCTTTTCAATTCAATTCCCTAGATTTCTAAGAAATCAATTTCCGTTTTACCTAGGCAATTGCCGTTTCATAAGTGTACTCTAGTGTCACGAGGATAAGTATCTAAATTTCTCTTTTATTGGGACTGTGAATCTGTGTACTTGAGAAACGTTTCCTCTTTTGAGGGTGTAAGTGCACCTATAAAAAGGCACCTTTCTCCCTTCAGGCAACAACCAGATTTGATTGTATTATGGAACAAATCTTTGGACTGAATGGTTGAATTCCAGTGTGCTCTAGAGTTCGGAGGAAAAACCAGCAATCTGTAGAGTTGTGTAAACGTAATAGGTGACTTGTTACGACTATGGTAACAAGCCACACATTAGAGGCTGGAGAGCTCTAGGGCCCTTTTTACACAGGCTGCAGGTGCATGAGCGCTGGGTAGGGGAAGGGTGGAGACGGGCTCACCTCCACCCATCGCGCGGAATTGCTGTTTTCACCCGTTGCTCTGCGTGTGCGATGGGTGAAGGCCGGTGTGCATGCATGTTGACTGGAGGGCGCACTAGGTTAACACGAGACTCACCCACACATCAACACCTAGATTTCTGGGTGTTTGTGTGGGTGCCGCCCATGTCAAAAAGGCCAAGGCTATGGACAAATCCTCTAAAAGATGAACATTTTAGGGTTGGTGCCATAAAAGTATGATCCATTTTTGAAGCCTGAGAGCCTTCAGCATTTTTATTTCAGAATTTGACAAATGTCCTTGTAGTAGAGTTCAAAGCTTTGGTTTTTAGGGGGTAGGGTGGGGAGTGAACATTTTATACATCCCTTCCCCCTTCGAAATTGGATTTCTAGACTTTAGTTTACAAGCTTTGGGTTGTTTTCTTTTTTGCCATAGGTGCCCTAAGGGAAGAAGCTGGAAAACAAATATATATTTATATTTTTAATGTTTGATTTTGCTTGAGGCCTGTGTCATAAGAATCAATTGCTGCTGCTTCTTTCTCCACAGGGTAACCTATCTCTTCCAACTGTTTATGCAAGTCAGGTTGAACCTTCCTTAATGAGCTACAAAACTTTTTTATTATAAACAAAATGTCATTTATAATAGTAAAGTTGCCTATCTTATTGATCTTTTGTGAGATGTTATGCCTGTATTGCAAAAGTTGGATAGTTTTGTCTGTATAATATTGCTGTCTTCATTGTACAGCATGTTTTTACTTAATTTAATGTTACTGTTCAATATTTTCTTCTTATAGAAGAGACCCATGCCCTTTTGTATAACATGTTTTAATAAATGTTACCTGTCAACTTTGTAAAAGTGGTTTTCATTTTTTCTCTCTCAAAATCCATGCTTATTTAGATTAAATGGCGTTTGACTAGCATTTACCATGAAGGATAGCGGTTCATACAAAAACTAAGTACCTGAGAAATAGGCCACTACATAATGTGGACGCTGTTCTATACGACAGTTGAAGGAAATACTTACGAGTGTCCTCTCAAGTGACTCTTCTAAATACACCTGAAGCTGCTGAACCTGTAAACTAGGGGTGGGGAAGCTTTTCCCTTCCCGTAAGCCACTTTTGAAAACTCTCCTGTAACTGACATTTTGTTTGCCCCTCTTCTATTTTCTGGCTTTGGCCCCTGGATCCAGTCCCTAGGCCCAAGCACAGAAAGCGCGAGCTATGTAAGCCTGTGTCGCTGATACTAATAAACTGCCCAGGCTTACATAGCTCGCACTGTCAGTGCTTGTGGGTAGGGATTGGATCCAGGAAATGGAAGAGGGGCAAATAAAATATCAGCTACGGGATGGATTTGGCCCCAGGGGTGCAGGTTCCCCACCATTGCTTAGCTGCATAATCGAGGGCCCTGCTTCTCATTTTACTGCTACATCCTATTAGTGCTGCTCGTTTTATCTCAGACCCATCCTCTTGCAGAAAGCTGCTATTTTAACAATGAAAATTAGATTTTTGCAGTAGATCTCAAAATAGAAGGTATAGTAAATTGCATTAGCCAGTGCCTTTTAAAAAGTAATTTCCGTTTCCCTTCCTCTTCATTTTCTTCTAATCCTCCTACCCCCTAATTATAAAGGCCATTGTGACCCCAATTTGAGTCTTAGCAGCTGGGAACCTTTGGTTCTAATCTTAGTTCTACTCTGCACTGTTTTTGCAGTGTTAGAATTAAGGTTGCAAAGGTCTGGCACGGTACTGTGTGTGCTAGCAGTTAGCATGAATGGGCTTCATATTATATGCTTAACTGCCAGAGCATGGGGAGGATTTGCGCTTTAGGAACAGAGTTATCATGTAACCTACTTGTGTGGGCATAGTTCTGTCAATACAATTTCTTTCCTGCCCTTTGTGAATATGCGAACCAAGAGAATTGCCAAGTTACATGACCCTTGACAGTTCACACGATGCACACCCACTTCCAAAGGCCCTTTTTTCTGGGACAAAATCGGTTTGACTTGGGAGATTCTTCCCCATGGGTCGAGCTATAATCGGGGATCCATGTTCGCTACGTTTCCCTCGTTTGTTGCAATGGAGAAAATGCAAGCGAACACAAGTCCCTGGCTATAATATGGACAGGTGGTGCAGATACACTAGGACAGGGACCACTTTCTTTAGTGCAGCTGTGCCCCCTGCTCCCGGATTGCGGAGGTCCAACCTAGCTGCACCCCTGGTCTGTAGAAAGGTTTTGTGAGAGTTCTTGGGACAATCTGGGTATAGAACACAATGAAAGATGCCATCCCCCGATTAACTCTAGACTGCAGTGTGAAACGCTGGAGAGAGAGGCGAATTACCCTGGGATAAAGTGGAGATAGTTCGGAGAGTACATGACTTGAGTGGGGTTCCTTAAAGTGAATTAACTAGATGCCACCAAACATGGCTTAATTCAGTCTTAAAATGCAGCATGGTACATCAGCGGAGAAGTGCTTCTAAATTGGGGAAGGAGGGGTGGCTCTGTGAGCACCGTTAAGGTCTCCAAATAGTATAATCGGCCGTGCATTCTTGGTATCCTCACTCTCATACTTCAAGCACAGAAGAGCAAACGTGAGCTCATGCTTGACTGCGTACCCAGAAGTCCGGACTTACATAATTCAAATTCTTTTTTTGTCTGAGTGAAAGACAGCAATTTCTTGCTGTATCCGGAAGGGGCGTAATTTAATCTCCCTTCTCCACTAGAGTATCCCTATTCAGATATTTCTACTGAAAACATACCGTTTATCCTGCTTCAACCCAGTTGCCCTCCATACAGCTGTCATAACTGGCATTTGTTGATCGAGATCAGGAAGAATGTTTGCTTTCCAAACAAAGAATAGGGCCACTTCAGTTTAAATCGGGTCAATCAGGCAATTCCACCCCCCCAAAAAATCTGTATTGATTTCATGCCCACAGCTCCCTTTTCCTGCCCAACATTTCTCTTTAATAAATTTTGACATGGCAGTTCATCCAGCTTTACTTACTATTTGCGTCTAGTAAACACTGTTCCTATAGCAGGCTTTTCCATATTAATTAAAGTCAGACTCTCTTGTAAATGTGGCCTGCATCATTCAGTGATTTCCAGTGGACGACAGCTAACCATCAGTGGGAGGTTCCCAGCTACATTACCTGGCACTCGTTGCGCCTCAAAATTATTTTCATCATATATTTAGAAAAGTGTTTGCATGTCCTAGTTAGGCATGAGCATTTATCACGCTGAGTGTTGCATACTAATTCATATGAATAACAATTATATAGCACAAGCAATGTGCCCTGAACTATTGTTAAATAGAGAGAGGCCCCTGCCCCAAAAGGCTTACAATATAGGATGGACAACGGAGAGGGGAACATAGGAAGAGACAGAAAGATCTGTTAAGATGAACAGGTGCAGGTGCACGTGCTTAGCTTAGTGGCAGGCGAGAAGAGGTCCCCAAATGATAGTAAATAGCGAGCAGTGTGTGGGGTCCAGCAGCTAGTATAAGGCTCTGGTTGTCCTCTGCCTCAAAAAAATTTCAGTCACACAAATGGTAGTGGTTAGGACAAGAGGAGGCAACAAACCTAAACACTTGCACTTGGAGAAAATTTCAAATTGGACAAAATAAAGAATCCACTATCCTCACATATGTTGGCCTACCTACCATTAATTGGCTGGTATCTGCAAGGAGAAATCTGAACCAGAGGGTAGTTGCTTTATGAATTTATTCTGGGCGTAGGGGGTGCTGTGGTAAATCAAGACTATGTTAACTAAACTAAGCACATGCACCTGCAACTTTCTGGATGTTTTCCTGTTGAGTCCTCTGTTCCCCTTCATCTCCCGTCATTTGTCTTTAAATTGTAAGCCCATCAGCTATCACTGATGATTGTAAAGTGCCAGGTATATTGCTGGCCCTATATAACCATTTAATCATTGTGTTAGAAAATTCCTTATCTTCAGTATCTGGACTCAAGATTATGGGTGAAAACAGACATGACACTAACCCACCCTTAGTGGTTATTTATGCATGTTGCAGGGCTGTATTGGTGCCCTATGTAGCCCTGCAGCATGCATAAATGACCACCAAGGGTGGTTAGCGTCATGTCTGTTTTCACCCAATGTAATACCATCCTGTTTGCTAAGATCCTGTTGTATTAATTTTTAGTGGACTTTAATATTCATAGAATTTTAGGGTCATCTTCTCCCACCCCCTGCTCCAAGGGTCTGTTGCAGTTAAGAGTTTCCAGAATTTGCAGTTGGTGGGGACCTGTGTTAAAATGCAATAAACATGGGGCTGTGATAAGAGGGCTGAGAGATTGTTGATCTAGCCATGATTCACACCCACAGACTCGTACCGCACTTAAATTTCTTCACAGATGAAGGCTGAAGAAAAAAATAAATTCTTGTCTTATATTTCACTCTCCTCTGGCTATATTGGGGTCCAATATAGCCAGTTTACAGCCACCGCTGTTTCCACTAGGGCTGTGCACAGGGTGAAATATTTGTGTTCGTGTTTTAGCATTTGTGTTTATTGGTATCTTTGCCCAGGCTCTCTGCATTTCCCCCATAACCACTAATATGGAAAACAAAATGGAGACGGGGGCCCTGGGTATGGGTTATTTTGGCGCAGACATGCAGTACAGCTCTGCCAGTTTGGCAGGCATGTAAGGAGAGAAAAATGTAGTTAAAGCTGCTGTTAAGTCTGCTACCAGTTTAAAGGGGGGGCTGCTTAGGTGGAGTGGGGGGGAATACAGCTGATAGTGGAGAGGTTGCTAGCTTGGGGTGGTAGGAACAGGGCGTGGATCTGGTTTAGAGGGGGTCGCTACTTTGGGGAAAGGAGAATGGGGCATGGGACTAGGTTCTGTGGAGGTTGCTGGCATTGGCTTGGGGATTCACCCTTTCTCCCTGTCTTAGCTGGTCGTCACTGGGCTGTAGTGCCGGAGACTGCGTTTCTGCGACAGAGACAGCCCCTGCAGAGGGGGAGGGCTCACTCCAGGCTCCCCAAGCAGGCAGCTAAGCTTAGAGTCAGAAAGCAGTCCGGCTCGGAGCTGGATATGTGCTGCAGTTTTGGGGGGCCCATTTTCAGAGCTCAGACACCACATTTTGAGGAAATTGGGGGTTCCGTTGAAATCCAGATACACGGTTATAGTATTTGTGTTTCAGATATTGAACCTAGAATGGGTCTTTCGTGTTTATTTGTATTTGATCGAAACCCAAATGAGCAGCCCTAGTTTCCACTGAAGATAGCGTGAAGTGAGTCCGTGGTAAATTTTCATGGGGAGCAGGATTTGCCCATCTGTGAAAGGGAGCAGCATCCCTTTTACTAGGGACTGGGGAATCTTTTGAATAGATTTTATCTAGACTTGCTATGCGGACTATTCAGATCAACACTGAGCAGCCCCGATGTTAACCTAACTCAATGAAAACCACCTAAAGCTGAGTAAACTCAAAGCCCTTTCCTACATGCATGTTTATTGGTCAAATCTGGATGTAGATACTGATCAAATAATAAAAGGTTCCCAGTCATGTAACAAAAATCAGTATTAGGCCCCTGTAAGTCCAGATATCTCTGTCGTTGGCCTTTTCTGACCTCTGTAATTGGTCTCAATTGATTTAGCCGATATGTCTATAAATGTTAATTTTCTTGTTATTGCAAGTAGGAATGGTTAAAATTAAGCTGTGTGAAATCATGGCTATATGCTCCATGACAACCAACCTTGCTATTAATGCACTGAGAATTATTTTGGCACCTACTACACAGAAAATGATCTCTGCAGTTCACAACCTCTAAAACTGAAGAATTTTTGAAGCTTCATGGGACGTGTTTTACCCTTTACCTTATCATGCCCGCTCTAATAAGAGAAACAGAATATTTTATTACTGCTTTCAAAAGGGTAATAAAGAGGCCACGATGCAGGAACCCACAATGTAAACACTCACAGAATTGCTCACTGCTAAGTACACAGCAAGCTGAAACGGGACCTCGTCTTCCTAACACCGTATCCCCAGAGAAATCAGAGAGTTAGCAAAGGGTTATGATTTTAAGAATCTGATCTTGGGACTCTGGAAAGATCATTTAATAAATTTGGAACTGATACAAAGGGAGGTTTAGAAAAAAAGAAAAGAAAAAATCTTTATGAGGGGAGAGAAGCAACATAAATAATATTAAGGTTGTAACACTAGCTGGAAAATGCTAAGAAATTAGATATCTCTTCAAAACACAAATTATTAGGCTAGATAGGATCACTGTGTGAAACCTCGACTATGGCCCATGCTACGTAAGAGGTCAGACAGCACAGATAGTCTCGTTGGCCCCTTCTAATCTAGAGGGAAATAGAACATTTATACAGACAACATCCCATAGCGCCTAGCAATATTTCCAGGCGGAACAATATTTTTTATAGCACTGTGAATGTGACTCAAGATAAAGCTATGCAGAAAATTTAGTCAGGTTTGTTTTGCGTTTTATCAAAAGTGCGGCTTTTATGAGCAACAGCAGCATTTTTGCACCGTTCAGAGTTTTCTCAATTCCACCCCCGCCCCATGACACAATTCAAAATGAAAAGGAGTAAACTTCAGGTATCTCAGCTCTCCCTCATTCACTGCTCAAATCCATTTCCACTCATCTCTACCTGCATCCTCCTCGCAAAGAATGGAGAGTTATTGCCACGAATGAATAGTGCCCGGCCTGGCACTTCTGCTTCTCTGCGAGCCCCCAAGCACGGCTCGGTGCGGAAACGCCTGCCTCAGCCCCCGTCTCTCTCCCGAGAGGGTTGAAGTTGATCGGTGTTGCGGTAGCAGCAGGGCCCCATCATGCTTAATTTGGCCCTGAGTGAGGGCTAGCAAATCAAAGGGAGCGGGGGGACAGGGACTGGTGAAGTCTGGGAGAGAGGAGGCCTGACAGCAGTGAATCCTTTGAAAATTATCTCCACCCCCCGCCCCACCCCTGACTGCTTCTGAGGTCAAGGTGTGGGACTTCGCACCACTGCTTTTTGCAGACTAAGCCCTAGTTATTGCTATCAGACAGTGTATGTGATGAAATGGGAATACAAAGCCATTTATTCTTGCAAAACAAACTAATCCCCCCACTCCCGGAGGTTTGTTTAAGCCTGAGCCTGCTCATCATCAGGAGGTAATGTAAGACTTTTCTAGTTAGCCAGGCATTTGGTAGGCAGGGTTTGGGGGGAGGGGGGGTTACCTGCTTGAATATCAGCCTTTTTGTATTGTAATTCATCCTGTGAGCCCGTGGGATAAAAATGTAAATAAACAAAACATCCCGCGTGGTTGCACAACTTCTAGTCAAGTTACTAGTACTTCTAACAATATCAATCCTGACTGCATAGTTTTTTTCAGGCTTGCAGCATACATCTCACACGGACAAAACCCTATTATCTAAACAAAGCTGATATCTGTTATCACTGTGGCGTCTGAGATGAATTCCTCACTGGGACACACACGTCGCTCCTGTCCCAACAGGCCCTCTTTGGGTGCTGAATCCCACTGTCCCTGCTTCAGGGGGAGAGAGAGACGAAAAGGCTGATATTCAAGCCTCGGGCACCTCTTTCCTAGTTGTCTCCCTTTTTATGCACTTGGAATGTTGGGAGAGGCGTAGGCGTGTGCATACGACACCTGAGGGGTGGAGCTTATTTACCAAGGGGTGGAGCTTATTGGCTGGGGGGGCGGGACTTGCCCCTCAAAATGTTGACAGGTATACAAACGGTATCTCTCAAAGACCTCTGAGGGTATCTGCAAGCTAGGGAAGATAAAGGGACACCCCATAGAATATAAGGTGGGGGGAGAGGGGGAATATCCCTAGTTTCAAAATATCACGGCTCTGTAGACTCCATAGAAAAGATATGACCCCAGCTCCACAGTGTCCCTTATTTTTAAAATTTTGGGTAATATTTATTTATTTATTTACACATTTTGTATCCCGCACCTTCCTGCCATCAGCAGCTCAGAGCGGCTCATAATTTATAAGTTAAAAACATAAAAACAGAATATAAATAAAATATAAAATTCACCAATATAAAAATCCACATGGTGGAGACAAAAGCCCTTCCCCCAACCCTCACCCTTTACCCATCTCCCCCACCAAAAGCCTGGTGGAACAGCCAGGTCTTGCATATCGTCGAAAGAAGAAGAGGTCCGGGGCCACAACTCGGGGGACTTCGAGAAGGGCACTCCCAGTCGACCACAGGGGTCGATCTAGAGCCCAGGGAGTGAGGCCTAGACCATATAGGGCTTTATAGGTAAGTTCCAACACCCTGAATCGAGCCCGGAAGACTATAGGCAGCTAGTGCAAAGAATGGAGCACTGGTGTAATGTGCTCATGGTGACCCATCCCTGTAAGGAGACGGGCGGCCTCATTCTGCACCAGCTGCAGCCTCCGAACTGTCATCATGGGTAGCCCCGCATAGCGTGCGTTACAGTAGTCCAATCTTGAGGTGATGAAAGTGTGGATGATAGTGGCAAGGCAAATAATAATCTTTATTTTTATATAGCACCCCCCTGTCGTGGCACTCGGAGCACTTCACATATAGCTAGCGCAACTTTTTAATCCTTACAACAACCCTGTGAGGTAGGTTAGGTTGAGAGAATAATGTGACTGGCTCAAGGTCACCCAGTGAATTTCTGGCTAAGGCAAGATGCCCCCCTCTACCCTCAGGTCCAAGTACTGCGCGCTTTACACCATACTGGCTCTGTGTCCACCTTACATAGAAATTGCCTCCTTGGTTATGGCAGCTAGAGCAAACTTTTAAAAATCAGGGGCATTAGGGAGCTGTGACGGGTCTGCAGTTCTGTGGAAATGTGACATCTCACCACCACCCAACTGTCCCGATTTTATTTGAGCCAGACAGGCCTGACTTCACCGTCGGTTTTATTGCCATGACGATAAAAGATCTCTCAGATTCCATTCGGCAACAACTTAGACACCTGCTCTTTTTCATATCCTACATTGTCCTCGGAGAAGCGTCTTCCCTTCATTGGGTGTCTTTAGACATAACGTCAATGGGTGTCTGAACGTGTGTTTCGACCTTGATATGAACACCGGTTTGGCCCTGTGTTCACCACGTGGCACTGTTTAGTCCATCTTGCGGCAAATCGGTGTTTTGCTCGCCACCCGATCTCAGCACACAGGCACTGCCGCCTCGTTCCCCGTGTTGTGCTTGCGAACGCACCACGCGATAGCATTAGACACAACGTTGGCCACGTGTTCAGCCGGAACACGCAAATTGTCCTTGTGTTCACATCATGTGTTCAACGGGTGGCCAAATTGGTGTTGGGATTGTTATGGTGTTTACACACAACGGCCAAACACGTGCTTAGGAGTGTCAATCAATCAATTCAATTTATTAAGCGCAACCAAAGTCATTGCGTACTGTGTATGACAAACAAAACAATGACAATAACAATACAACACAAACAAAACAACATACATTAAAAACTCTCATTAGCTAAATGCAAATTAAAATAAATCTTAATACAAATAAAATACAAATTAATATCAGTGTCATGGTCCTTCACCCATGGGGAATCTATAATTAAGAAAAGCCTGCCAAAGAGTCATAGCCTGTATCAAAAAAACGAATAACATTCAAACTATCATCATTAACCTGATCGGACAAAGCTAACTGAAGTAAAAAGGTATCCGACCTACCCGGAAACTTCCCCCAAAAAAGAAGTAAGGAATTTGGCCCTTATATCATCATAGAGGTGGCATCTTAACAGAACATGGGGAGTGGTTTCCACTTCCACACAATCAAATGAGCATAAGTGCCTGGAAAATGGCAACCTTCCGTAACGACCCTCCAACAGCACGGTGGGAAGTGCAGTAAACCTCGCCGCCAGGTAAAGCCTTTTCCCTCTTGAAGAGCACGGAAGAGAAAAATAGTTTGCAGTGCGCAGCCCCCTTGGGATGCATGACAGGTCATCACCCGTATGTGGAGAAGCTCTAATTCTAGCCACTTCCTCCTGTAAGTTTATATCGGACCATCTCTGTTGGAATTCAGCCCTGGCGGCTTGAGAGCCTTTCCCCAGTAAATAATCTTTTGGAAGACCTAGCCCATTTAGGTGGGCTTCTACCTTGTGAAACCACTGACTCTTATATTTATCTGCTGCCAGAAATATCAACAATCCAACACGGGGCAATCTGGTAATGCTGTTCCAAAATTTAAGAGTGCGCGCCCAAGCCACATTATACCAACTCCTTTGCCCAAGTGCTTCGGGGTTTTGACACCCGATCTTTGTTATGTCTAAAGACACCCATTGTCCATGATTTGTCTTGAAATTTGGTGCTCGGTTACGATTTTCAGCTTGGCAACCCTACTGCTGTGAGGTTGTGTGGAGCTGAGACATCTGTTCCACGAGTTGTGGTATCTTTCTCCTACGGGGTTTCATATCGCTGGGACGATCTGAAATAAGGGACGCTCCTTGAAAGAAGAGAGTCCTACACTTGTCTTTCCTGCACAGCCGTGACAACGGCTGCAACCACACGATACTGCACCTTGGGCAACCTTGCTCCGCCACAGGCTGCCCAATCGCACGGTCATTGCATCGTGTGCCTGGCGGCTACCAGATATTCCCCCTACCACGTGACGGGGCGAGCAGCTGGGGGCTATGTACTACGTCCTCGGAAATAGGCCAAGGGCGCGGCGCGTAGCAACCTTACCCAGTGGGGTAAAGTTGCCCAAGGCACAGTAGTTTGCTGTTGTGCGTGTGCCTGGTCCCTGTCTGCCTCGCAGTGCAGCGAGGTCTGCGGCAGGGCTTTGAGCGGCAGGCACTAGCTCCGGTTCTGCCAGGGGTGGGATAGCGGGCAGGCCGGGAGACGGGGTGAGACAGGGTCAGGTGCCTGCTCGTGTGGCCGGTGCCTTGGCGGTCAACAGCAGCCCGCCTGCCGCTGCCACGTGGGTGCGTGACTGTCTGTCCTGCTCCCCGTGCTGGCCTTGAAGTTGCGGTGGCAGCGATTGCCCGCATAAAAGCGTGCAGGGACTGAGCCCTCCTCGGCTCGTGTGGCGGCACCCAAAGCGAGAGATGGATCCTACTCAATGGGTGAAATCCTGGCTTGATTAAAGCCAACGGTAGTTTTGTTATTGGCTTTGGCGGAGCCACGATGACGCCTATCGGCTCCATTCCAACAGACTTTAGTGGGATCAGGATTACTCCATTTTTAAAAATGAAAGACGTAATTCTGGAAGACGAGGTTACCGCCTCACAAGAGCGTTCATCCTAGATTGGAAGCCCCCAGGGCAAGGATTTTGTTTTTTCTTCTAATTTATCATCATTAATTATAATGGTAAAATGGTGTAGCATTGTCTCTAACAATTGTTCAGATCCAGGCCCATTGATGGCGCTATATACGTATTCTTTTTATTAGCATTGTTATTAAGAATAAAGCCCTATTGCTACTGTGCACTGTCATTTTCTCCTTAAGGCTCCCCCAAAATGACGACTGGCTGGGGTTGGGGGGAGATTTCTTAATAAATAAATCAGTCAAAAGCGCCAATGCAGGCCCTGCAACATGTATTTTTCATAAGTGTTCCTTAAAGCAGGGCAGGGGGCTAAAATTTGGGGCGTAGGAGTGCCAGCTCAGCATTGCCGTGGGTGGAAAAATCACTTCGGTTTGCCAACCCCCGAGGCCAGAGCGTTTACCGGTAGCCAGTGCAAGACCTATTTGGTTGGCCAGGTGTTTGGGGGGGCGGGATAGGGTGGGCAGGGGCTGGCTGTGTGGTTGAAGCTGGAATCTGGTGGGGAGGGAGGGGTTCAGTTATATCTATCTATATTGCAAGCTGCCCTGAGCCTGGGCCACAGGCTGGGCTACCTAGAGGCAAGTAACTAACCAGCCAAATCAAATCCCTGCATAATTATCAATACCCCCCCATGGCAATGCAGCCTCTAAAGGGGGGAGGAAGCCCCCCCCCAAAGTGGGTACACGCCCCACTTGCGGGTCTCTGGGTGGGGAGGGGGGGTTAAAGATTTTTTTTTAATCCCCCCCCCTTTCGCTGTGAAGAGAAAAAGGGCGGGAAACGCCCGGCCTAAAGGAGGTGCGCGCGCAGGAGGGCGGGAGCGGCGGCTCGCGCCTCCGGAGGTTCCGTTCCCCGCCCCCCGGCGCGGGCAGGGGGGCGGAGTCGGGGGCAGCCCCGGCCCCGCCCCGGCCCCTCGCGGCCGCGTCCCGGTAGCGGAAAGGGGGAAGTCGCTTCCGGGGGCGGCTGGACTGAGGGGCTGGGGCCGGGAAGCGGCTGCGGCTGCAGCGGGCGGGACTCGGGGCCAGGCACCGGGACCCGCCATGTGAGACACCCCGACACCTCCCGGGTGAGGAGCCGCGCGGGGATCCGGGCACCACCCCGGGGGGCGGGCGGGCTGGGCGCTCTGTGGGGCGGCTCCCCCCTAGGAAGGGGGCGGGGGGGCTGGGGGCTCTGTAGAAAACCCCCCTAGGAAGGGGGCGGGGGGGCTGGGCGCTCTGTAGCCCCCCCCGGAGAAGGGCGGGGGGAGGGGAGCTGTGCTCTCTGCCCCCCTCCCCCGTGCACTCCCATGGGGAGGGGGCAGGTGGGGGGTTCTGGGCCCTGCAACCCCCCCCAGGAGCAGGGCCGGGGGCTGTGATCCCCATAGAGCACTGGGGGGGCAGTGGGGGGGGCTGTGATCTCGGTGGGAGGGGGGGTCTGTAGGGAGGGGTGTAG